>QGSO01000251.1:684799-836344 GCA_011037825.1 Carya cathayensis | reverse complement strand
GTGAGTAAAAAAACGTACCTTATCCATATTCTTCTGGAATGCACAAAGATTGGACTTGATTGTCACAAATCCATTCGCATCAAAAGATTTTTCATGCGCATATATAATCTAGAAGCAGAAGACGGACACTAAGAATGACTTCCACAAACATGAGTAGAAATAACAAGGCATATCAAATCCAAAACAAAAACAGCTACCTGCTGGAAAAGAAAGCGAGCCATAGATAAAAGAAAATGAGCTATATTTTCCTCTGTTGGAGAGCTGCACCAAAGACTATAAGAAGCAACTCTAAGCTTCAGACCATGGACAAAATATTCACATACAGTGGACGTCCTTTGCCTGAATCGAGCACAATTTGAAATAAAAAGAAAAACAAAGAACAAAATGAGAGCCACATAATAAAGTACAGGTTTTCACTATCATCACAACATAAAAAACCCAAATAAAAAATATACTAAACATACAGTCAACATAAAGAGGAATCGCACTAAACCAGTCTCTTAACTTTATCCCAACTATCCCCTACACCACCCCCCAAAAAAAAAAAACAAAAAGCCATATATAGATACTAATTATCTTACAGAATCTGGATGACTGTTGCTGTATTCACAGGCTGAAAAAGCATATCTGGCAGTGGAATATCATAATCACCAATCTTTGAGAAGTTCTGCATGTCACATGTCAATTAACAGATCATAAAACCTAGAGTCCCCTCAAAAAAGAGAGAGAGAGAGAGAGAAAATTCTTGCATCAGAACCATGCTAAAAGTAATATACCTTGATAAAATCAGGCCGATGGGTCCACAAAGACTCATGCCACCTAAACCACATCTCAAGAACAAAACTTGTGATTTTTGCATTTACTGCATCAAAAAGGAGGGCATAAGATATGGTTATGCATAATCTATTAATTCATAAGAAGGTAATACATACATAACACATACATATACACAGACATGTAACACAAAACTGCACTAACCTGCATCCACTGAAGTCCATGCGTCCAATATCCACAAGATCTTTTGATGTGGTAAAAATATTTGGGGAGGTCTTGATGAGAAGGTCAACGAAAATTTCAAGCCATATTCCAGAAGGTTAGATACAGTACCCAAAGCCTGTCATGAAGGAAAGCAAATAAATAGCAGACCAAACATATGACGATAAAGTAAAAGTTCATTACTAAGAGAAGTTGTAAATAGAAAATAGGGAAAGAAGGAAGACCAAGAAAAAAAAAATTAAGGGCATTCCAATTAAATAAAACGGAATAACAGTTGAGCTTGTTCAATTGAAAATCATTCAATCCAAACATTGTTGGCCACAAGCAGCATATCAGATATATTCCAAAATAGAAGTGCAAATGCATGGGCAGAAGTAATTATATTTTAATTTAACTAGGAACAAACATATATTTCATGACTAAAAACTGATATCATTGGGCCTCAGCCTGTGGGCCAATTAAATAACATGAGACAGGCGGGCCCTGCATAGAGGAGACGGGAAACATGCCACACAGGCCCATCGACAGGTGGGTACCAACCAACAGCACCGGAGATGGTTCTGATGGTCTCGTTGTAGGCAGAGGAACCATTGGTGGCGGTGGAGAGGGAGTATACGGTAGTGGTGGAGTCGACGAAGATGGTAGTCTCAGTAGCAGTCATGGGTTTTCAAACTCCCTTACCGTTGACCAATAGTTTCTTGGCACAGAGTGGATAGAAAGGACCGACGAAGAGCAAAGATGAACAAGGGGTGGAAGTTTTTGTGGTATCTCCTCCAACGATTATGGTTGTGGTGGAGCCGACGGTCATAAACAAGGGTGATCCACCTCCCTTACCGTTGACCAACTATTATCCTGCATACTGTGGATAGAAAGGACCTATGGGTACCATATAAGAAGGGGAATTGGAGCTTGCGATGGTTGGAGGTGTCAGGGATGTCAACGAAGGAGGAGAAAGGGTGCTGGTGCATCGCAGTGGGCATCAAAGGAAATATTCAGTCTCTACGATTGTGTCTACATACTGTTTCGATGAGGTGCAGGCAATCCAAATTTGTGTGGGGGTTGAGTGTTAAGGTTTTGAGGAACAATTTATGTCTTTGCTAACTGCCATTGAAGTTGGAAATATTCAAAAACACAAAGGGAGCTTAAGAGATTAACTTGGTCTATCAATTATGTGGGCAATTCAAATTGAGCAAGATCCAAAGGAGGGGGTTGACATTGTCTCTATGAGGCCTAAGATTATATCATAGAATGCCCGAGGGCTTAATAAGGTAAATAAGCACCTGCGGATAAAAAAATTTGCTCCAAGAGTGGAAGACGGATATTGTGTGCTTGTAGGAAACCAAGATGGAAAATATTTCAAGAAGCATCATTATAAGTTTGTGGAGTTGTCCATATGTTGACTAGGTCTTTCTTGCTTCGATTGGGGCATTAGGTGGAGTACTGGTTATGTGGGATAGAAGGGTGGTGGAAAAAATGGAGTATATTGAGGAATACACAGTGGCTTATTCTTTTCAAAATGTGGAGCATAAATTTTTTTTTTTTTTTTGACAAGAGAGATTTTATTGATTCACGTATTTAGGCAAAACACGAGTATACAGGGAGTATACGAGAAAGAGCCTAATTACAAACTACGCGTTACGGAAAGTAGCATAAAACTCATTAAAACTCGTTCCATTCAATACAATAGAAGAAGCCCAAAGCAACAATGTTTGAAAGAAGAATGCCCTAAAACATCTGGATAGCATTCTCTATCGTCAAAACAACAACCATTTCTTTTGTTCCATGTGCACCACATTAAGCATAGAGGCACCATCTTCCAAACAACTGCAATGTGATAATTACCCCGAATCCCTTTCCAGCAATAAGTCTATCATCCTCCTAGGCATTCATGCAAGACCAAGCCTAGTGAAGATTTCATCCCATAAAGCCTTGACTACTTCGCAATGAAGAAGTAGGTGATCTGCTGATTCACTATTGTGTTTGCACATGGAGCACCGATCTTTTATGTAGAGGCCACACTTTCTTAGCTTGTCGATAGTCAATATTTTCCCATGGGATGCCAACTAGCCGAAGAATGCAGCCTTGAGGGTAACATTGCTCCTCCAAATGTTCTTCCAAGGGAAGGCATTGGAGAAATGAGTCGTTAATGCCTTGTAATAAGAACGGATTGAAAATTTCTTGTTCCCTATAGGTGTCCAAAGTAATATGTCCTCCCCCTTCTGCTGTCCTGCCTGTATTTTCAGAACGTATAGCACGCTGTAAAAGTCAGCAATGTCTCCCACCTCCCAATCTTGTACAGCTCTAGTGAATCTCACGGACCATTGCAAAGAATCGGTGGAGATGCTCATATTATCAGCCACATAGACATCCTTATCTGACGCAATCCTATAAAGAGAGGGGAAAACGTTTTTCAAAGCAACATCACCACACCAAATATCATGCCAAATCTGATTTGCGTGCCCCTTCCCACCACAAGTTTGAAATTACCAAGTAAATCTTCCCATCCATTCCGAATAAATTTCCAAACTCCCACCCCATAAACCCCTCTTACTTTATTAGAGCACCAACCTCCCCAACAGCTCCCATATTTAACATCGATGATGTTCCTCCAAAGAACATCCCCCTCCTGATGATACCGCTATAACCATTTTCCAAGAAGGGCTTTGTTGAAAGTTCTCAATTTTCTTACCCCCAACCCGCCACAAGACAAAGGGGTGCATACTTTCTCATTTAATCAAATGGAATTTTTTCTCATCCTCTAACCCTCCCCACAAGAAGACACGAAAAATCTTCTCCAGTCTATTTGCCACCCATGTAGGCAAAGGAAATAAAGATAAAAAGTACGTTGGGAGATTAGATAACGTACTCTTGATAAGTGGAGGATAATTTTAGATGGGCTTTTGCTGGAATTTATGGGCCGACCTTGCTGTATAGATGGATTACACAACAATAGAAACTTTCTATGGGAAGAGTTGGCCGGATTACACAGCTAATGGTACCTTCCTTGGTGTATAGGCGGGACTTTAATGTTGTCAGATTCCCAAATGAAAGATCGGGAGATAGCAGGTTGTAGCCAGCAATGTTGAGTTTCTTGCAGTGTATTTTTGAATTGGGGTGAGTGGACTTTCCTCTTATGGGTGGTGCATTCACATGATCCAATAACTAGTCATGGTCTAGATTGGACAAATTTTTGGTCTCCCCAAAGTGGGAAATTCATTATCTGGAGGTATGTCAAAAAAGACTATCTCACCTATGTTCTGATCATTTCCCTATTTTGTTAGATTGTGGGGGAATTCAAGGAAGAATGAGATACTTGAATTCGAGAATATGTGGTTAAAAATTGAAGGCTTTGTGGAACAGGTTAGGCAATGGTGGTCCTCCCATCAAATCCAATGTACCCCTAGTTTCATTCTTGCAGGTAAAGTGAAAGCTTTGAAAACATATTTAAAGCTTTGGAATGCGCAGTCTTTTGGTGATATAGGCAACTGCAAGAAGTCACTATTGGAGGAGCTTCATCAAGTAGAGAGGGCATAGGAGGGACAAGCCATTTCGAAGGAACTTGCTCGGAGGATAGAACTAGTCTCAGAACTAGAGAGGGTTACCTTATTGGAGGAGATTTCTTGGCAGCAGAAATCTTGAGCTTTGTGGTTGAAAGAAGGTGATCGTAGCACGAAGTTTTTTCATATTGGCAAATTCCCATAGGAGAACTAATGTCATTGAGATGATGATTGTTTGCATGGAGATCCCTGTGATTTAAGAACATGTTGGTTATTTTGAGCAATTGCTTACCAAGCCAGAGGGATGGAGGCCGGAAATTAATGGGCTAACATTTGAGTCCATTGAGCAATAGGATGTCGTTTGGTTGGAGAGCCTGAGGTTCATGAAGCAGTGAGAAAAAGGTTAAAGACAAAGTACCTGGGCCAAATGGATTTTCTATGGATTTCTTCCAATCTAGTTGGGAAGTGGTGAAGGAGGACTTAATGAAGGTAGTTCATGAATTTTTCTTGTTTGGAAAATTTGAGAAGAGTCTCAAAGCCACTTTTATTGCGCTTATTCCCAAGAAGATTGGAGCATTGGAGGTTAAGGATTACTGGCCCATTAGCCTTGTGAATGGGATGTATAAGATCGTTTCCAAGGTGCTTGCAAATTGAATAGGAGGATATTTGGGACAAATCATTACGAAACCCCAAAACGCATTCGTATGGTGAAGACAGATTCTGGACTCAGTACTCATCACCAATGAATGCCTAAATGGTAGATTAAAATTCGGCAATCTGGGTCTCTTGGGCAAGTTGGATATGGAGAAGGCCTACGGTCATGTTAACTGGGATTTTTTGTTGTATTTGCTTGGGAGGTGTGGTTTTGGGGAGAGGTGGTGCACATGGATTAGGTGGTGCATATCGACAGCGCAATTCTTAGTTTTGGTGAATAGCTGCCCAATTGGTTTTTTTAATAGCTCCCTAGGTCTAAAGCAAGGGGATCCCTTGTCCCCACTTCTCTTTGTCATAGTCATAGAGGCATGTGGCAAAATGATTTCAGCAATGGTTAAAAGTGGGTTTTTGGTTGGTTTTTCGATTGGTGACATACATCGAGGTACTATTCACATTCCTCATTTGTTGTTTGCAGACGATACCCTTATTTTTTGCGAGGCAAATTTAAACCAGATTCAAGCACTAAGGGCACTTCTACTTTGTTTTGAGGTTGTTTTGGGTTGAAAGTGAATTTATCCAAGTCAGAGTTGGTTCTAGTTGGCAACGTCTGTAACATTCGATTATTGGCTAACACTGCTGGTTGTAAGATGTAACACCCCAATGGAAGACCCAAATCAAATAGCCTGTACTCCAAAATGACTAGTCAATGATACAATTAGAGTTCCACTGAAACATTATAAAGAGCAAGAACTTCTCCTTCCCAAGCACTGTGGGATCTCATACACCATCTACCCTTATCCTTATCATATGAGGTATCACAATCTACCCCCTTAAATTCCCGACGTCCTCGTCGGGCCTATTCGTTGTAGGTGACACAGCTCAAAGTCCCACATTTATGGTTGAAACCTGGTTCTGATACCATTTGTAACGCCCCAATGGAATGCCCAAACCATGTGGCCTATACTCCAAAATGACTAGTCAATGATACAATTGGAACCTCATAAAGAGCAAGAACTTCTCCTTCCCAAGTAATATGGGATCCCATACACCACCTAACATTATCCTTATCATATGAGTATCACAATCTACCCCCTTAAATTCCCGATGTCCTCGTGAAGCATGTCCGTTGTAGGTGGCATGGCTCAAGTCCCACATTTATGGTTGGAATCTGGCTCTGATATCATTTGTAACATCCTAATGGAAGACCCAAACCACATTACCTATACTCTAAAAGGACGTCAATGATACAATTGGAGCCTCATTGGAACCTTATAAAGAGCAAGAACTTCTCCTTCCCAAGCAATGTGGGATTTCATACACCACCTACCTTTATCCTTATCATATGGGGTATTACATAAGGTCTTCTCTTTCCCTATGAATTACCTTGGCCTTTCTCTGGGGGCTGCCTCCAGGGCTAAAACTATTTGGGATGTAGTAATTGAAAAGATTGAACGAAAATTGGTAGGTTGGAAGAGATTGTATCTCTCGAAATTTGGTAGGATTACTCTAATTAAAAGCACTCTTTCCAATCTACCTACTTATTTTTTTATCCTTGTTCCCAATTCCCACAAGTGTGGCGACACGTATTGAGAAACTTCATCGTGACTTCCTTTGGAGCGGACTTGGGGATGAATTCAAATTTCATATGATCAAGTAGGACAAGATATGATCCCCAATCTCTTCTGGTGATTTGTGAATTAGAAATATGAGATTGTTCAACCAGGCTTTACTTGGGAAATGGTTATGGCATTATAATACGGAAAATGTGAGCTTCACTAAGGCGGCCCAAGATTGGGAAGTCAACAATTTTGTAGATTTCTTCCAACTCTTATACTCCATGAGACCAAGCACTCAAGGAGTTGATACTTCGTGGTGGATACCTACCAGAAAAGGTATATTTTCATATCATTCTTTCTATAAGGCCCTCACACAACTGCAGAATAACCACTTTCCATTGAGAAGAATATGGAGAAATAAGGCGGTGGCATTTTTTGCATGGAAAACGTCTCTAGGAAAGATTTTGACGATGTATAATTTACAGAAGTGCAGGGTGGTTGTGGTGGAATGACGTTGTATGTGTAAACAAAGTGGTGAGACTATAGACCATCTTCTACTACATTGCAAGATTGCTAGAGCATTATGGGTCAATGTATTCAAACGGATAGAGCTAGCCTCAGTTATGCTTGCTACATTGGTCGAACTTCTGGCATGTTAGGTGAACCTTGGCGGTATTCCACAATTCTTAGCTATGTAAAAGATGATTCCTATTTATATTCTATGGTGCATTTGGCGGGAACTAAATGACTGGACGTTCAAAGACAAGGCGCGTTCATTGGAGATTAGATTACTGTTTGTTGTAACTCTGTTTCTTTGGGCCAAAGTTGTAGATTTCAATGACCTTGATTTTCATGATTTTCTTATTTCTATTACTTCCTCCTTAATAGGTGTTATCTCTTGTATACCCCCTTGTGTACCTTGGGCTATGCCTATTCGTATTAATATAATATAATCGTTTACCTATTTAAAAAAAAAAAAAAACATACGATTCTATTAGCTTTAAAAATCTGAGTCAACTCTAGTCTAAAAGCAACCAAAGTAGACAAGATTAGTATCTACTAGATCCTTTCAAAGTCAGGGACTTGTAGCTGAACTTCCACTAAAACGTCAATTTCAGTTATATCAAACAGATACCAAAGATTTCCTGAGAACAGTCTAATTTGAACATCTTACCCGCTGTAATCCTTTGGGATCAACCAAAAGGATAGATGAAAGCTCCTGCAGTAACTCCAAATCAAGCAAAAAACTTGTCCTGTCAGTTAGAGGAAGTGTGTCCTGCCAGCTTTCAAACCCAGACTTCCCACACAAAACTTCAAGAAAGAAGGAACAACAAGCAGAAGAATCTGACTCGAAACTTGTATGCTTGTTAGAGCTTTCCTCCAATTTTTGCCTTTTGTTTTCAAATATTTTTTGGATCATCTGCAAGGACCAATATTATTTCCCACAAGAGAGGAGTTTGTTAATAAAGGCTGTAGAGAAGCTAGAGAACAAACCTGTCGCATCTCCTCCAACTGCTGAACAATAGGGACCTCATCTTGATCATGATCAAACGTGTTCATGATATATAATGACATGGAAACACCTGTATAAATACGGGAACAGAAAAGAAATTGTGTCGGTATCCAAACCAAACAGGAGGATATACAATAGAACTGAAAAAAAAAATTGTATAATTATATATAATGAAGTAAAAGAAGAGTAAAGCATATTATAATGTATTTTTAAATCATTAATTGTTCTATAATCTTAAGCTGATGGGAAGAAATTAGAATATAAATTAAAGTTATTTATTTATATTCTAACACTTTTTTTTTTTGGATCAGTAAATAAGAATTTTATTAAAATAGGCAAAGTTTAGTACACGGGACATATATAAGAGCAACACCTATGCATGATTGTCTAAAGATACAATCAAATATGTTCATGCCATTAAAGTCTATTAAAATCGATCAATGGAATAAAGTATTAAGAAAAACAAGTTCTAATCTCATCCATTGTCCGTTCACGATCCTCAAAAATCCGACCATTCCTCTCCATCCATATGCACCACTATAAGCAGATCGGTATCATCTTCATAGCTGCTATTTGAGAGTTACCTCAAACGCCTTGCCAGCTGGCCAAAAAGTCGACCCTCATGGGATCACCCAATGAAGCCCCACTCTAGCAAAGATATCATTTCACAAGCTCATGGCTACATCACAATGCAATAATAGGCGATACACATATAACACTAATCCAACACAATGGCTCGGCGTTTCCTTAGATTACCTAACATGAGTATCTTCCTTAATGAAGTTGTCCATGCCCAAAAAAATAAAAAATAAAAAAAGCTTTCAGGGGTGCCTTACGTTTGGTTTTTAGGGGTGAAAACCGACGTGTCGGTGCGGTTTTTCGCCCAAAACCAAAACCGCACCGATGGGTAAAATTGATGCAAATCTCGACCGAAACCGGCCGGAGAATGGGGAGGAAACCGTCGTCTTCGGTCTTGGCGTAACTCCGGTCGGTTCGTCGGCGTCTTCGGTGGCTGTGTGCGCCGTGAGAGAGAGAGCGAGAGACCACGATGAAGCCGAGAGAGAGAGAGAGAGAGAGAGAGAGAGAGAGAGAGAGAGAGGAGGGGGCGGCGGCAAAACGAGTTTGCAAGTGAATGAGAAATGGGGAAGAAGAGGAAGAACGGCGCTGTGTTAACCCTAGGTTAAAACAGCGCCGTTCCTTTTATATTTTTTTTCAAATACTAAGTGATAAAACGACGCCGTTTCACTTTAGTTTAAGTGAAACGAACTGAAATGAAACGGCGTCGTTTCATATATGTATAATTCAAAATATATATATTTAAACCATCGGTCGGTTCAGCGGTCCAGCCCAGGTTCAAACCGGGACCGAACCGCTGGACATTGGTTTTGAATATATTCCACCGTGCGCCGACCGGTTCTACTCCGGTTCCGGCCGGTTCCGATCTCCGGAGGCCGGTCTAAGTCGGTTCCAGTAGGTTTTTCGGTTATTTGTACAGCCCTATTGGTTTTATAGATGGTCTCGACCCATCTCATCTCAACATCCAAATACCATTCAAACACAAACACTTTTCAATTTCAAATTTTCAACTTTCAGCTTTTTCATCTAATCATTACAACTTTCCCAAACTTCTAAACAAAAAACACAAAAAACAATTCAACTTTTTCAAATCTATAAAGAAAAAAAAATTAAAAATATTTTATATTTTTATTCAAGTTTTTCTCTCTCCCTTCCCAAAATCCCATAAAACATCTTAACTCAAACCATATCACTACTATTCACAAAATATCTCACTACTATCACATATTTTTCATCTCATCTCATTTCATCTGTGTGAGCAAACGAGGTCTTAGTCTTTCAATCCTGGGAATGTACTTGTAGAGTGTGTTATAAGGGACTTGTAGTAAAATTGTACAGTGAATCTCCCCTTCTTGGATAGTGACCACAATATCTTCAGCTCCTCCATTCACTCTACAATTATACACAGGATTGAATGAATCTATAAATGTGTCAATTTCCCAATCTTAGGCAGCTCTTAGGAAAATGATATTCCATTGAAGAGAACCACTAATAGATCCATGAGCTCTGCTACTGAAGCCTCATTTCTTCGTGCAAAGCCGTACATTGTTGGATAGGCTTCCTTAAGGATTCGATCTCTCCACCATAGGTCATTCCAGAGTTCAATTCTAGAACCATCCCCAACTACATAGCGTGTGTATCGATGGAAGTTTGTCCAGCCCCTTCTTATGTATATCGATGGAAGTGTGTAACAATGACTCACCTCTTCTTATATGCAAATAAGATGCAAGTAATCTCAAGGGTGCTGGTTCTTGCATCCCCTACAACGAAGGCAGATTATTCTAACACTATAATAGGTGTGAGTCAAACTCTCCCTTAATTAGTGAGCCCAACACAAGGAATATTTAATTTAAATGGGGGTAACGTGTCGAGCCAGAAATCAAACTCATCTTTGGCACTTGATAATAAAATCTAGTCAATCCAAGTGGCAGAAAATGTTAATCGCATGAATAAAGTAAGCTGAAACTTTTTTCTAATAGGTAATAAAGTAATCTGAAACTTTATCAAGAATGAGGAAAAACATCACTCATATAGCAAAATGAATGAGAGTTTTGAAACTTGGTTAATTAACCTAGTAACAGAATCTACTTGGTTAATTAACCTAGTAACAGAATCTACCCTAAACAGGCCCCATAAGGTAAGATAACAGTGGGTAAGCAGTTGAAAGAACCACAATAAGGTTAAGGCTAGGTGGATATAAAGTAACCGACCCTTGGAGCGCAGAAGGTGGAGCAGCTGCTGAAGTGTTAAAAAAACTCTGATGGGAATTAAAACCAAATATAAATGGCAAACCCTAAAATTCTTAGCCAGTCAGTTCACCAAGAATATGGGGTTTTGTTTTCTGTAATTGTTCTGCCAACACACCATATACGTGGACATCCCCCACATCACTCTATGCGAACAAAGTTTTCTGGTAAGTGAAGGGAGATTTTAAAATGGTATGTTCATGTTTTAAACTTTAAGCTACAATACCTTAGCATTCAAATAATATATCCTAGTATAACATCAAAGAAGCAAGGTCATACCTTGCATCGCGAGAAAGCGAAGTTCAGGATTTGATGATGCAACAGTCTCAATCAGACTTCTATTCACTGTTACATAAATCATTTCAATAAGAGGAAAAAAATTCATTAACTCAGAAATAGTATTTACTTTCTTTTTGGATAAATACATGTCAAAACTTTGATATCCAAGGAAACAAAAACAGTAGATCAGAATGTTATACCCTGTTCCCAAGATTTTGACTTTGTTGGCCAAAGCAACTCACAAAGTAATGAAAGCTGATGCTGCTTATGATATAAATTAGAAGAAGGCGGCAAATATGGATGACCACCATGAACCCAGAGCAGAGACTTCTCAGAATGAAAACTCCAAGAAGAGACTTTGGCCATATTCTCCAGATTCTTGCTTTCCCTCTACGCCGAGCAAAGTGAAAGTAATCAAAGTCATGTACATTACAGGAACTGACTTGAAAGGGATTACAGGCTAGAAGACAAAATGTAGCATTATTATGGTCTGCTTACCAGCACAATATCAATTGCTTCTGGACAGATATCATTCAATTTTTCCTTCAATTTGGCAGCATCTTTCAACAAAGACCGCCAAGAAATTAGGAGCTGCTCAACATTTGATGACATAACACCATTCCAGAACTGTATGTGATCTTCAAGAAGGTCAGTGTACAACCGAATCAGCACATCAAAAGAAGGAGACTCCACAAACATAAATGGTGGATCAACAAATTTATGAAGGATATCCTCCTCCATTACTCGCAGAGATTTCAAAATTGGTATGAAGGACCAAGCTTCATCCTGCTCCATCAATTGTGGAGATTTCAAAACTGGTTTGAAACACTGAGCTTCACTATAGTCTTGGCAGCTCTCGGCATTCCATTGCTGATAACTAACCCGCAGTGGACCTAGGCAGTTAATGGCATTACTTAAATATTTACTGCACAACTTGCTTGTGTCACTTGATGCAGCTAAATCAACCAACTCAAACGACAAGATAGGTATAGGCTGCATGTCAAAATCTACTTGGTAAAGTGATGCAACCTCATGGCGTCGGCGAGAAACGTAGTTCCAAATCGGATGCTCCATGGCCTGCTTGATTAAAGTCGAAAAAGAACTAAAACACTGACAGAATGGCTGCAATCGAGAACTAAACCAGCTAAACCAGAGAATATAAAGCTCAATATCACTTTCAGTGGCTTGTTCAATGGTCCAGTTAGCAGCAAATAGTAGCATCTTATTAGCCAATGCCAAATCAAGTTCAGTTCTACCGAAGTTTGAGACTGCACCTGTTGAAGCCCTGGGAAATATCATCTGTTCTAACTTCTTTACATTTAGAAAGTGAGTTCTTGCATGGCCACAAGCAGTTGATGTCTTATCCACAGGGTACCCGATCCTAGCAATTTCATAAGACACACATCGAGTCCCCAGGAACTCCAGATACATGCAATTTTGTTTCACACAAGCTTCTTTTGAGTACCATATAAAATCTCTTATTTTCAATGGCATGGGCCATCCTCCAGGCAAACACAAAGAATCTGCCAATGATGAATCAGACAATTCTATAACTTGTAAATAATCATGTTTAGCCTGACTAATAATATTCCCTCCTGCCTCACATAAAGAAGAAATATATGTATGCTCCCAACTGACATGGAGACTCCACAGAGGCTGATTACCATTCATTAGAAGCTGCTGGAGTAACTGAACCCAACGTGCCAGCTCAAGATACGTGATGGAAATATTGAGGCGTGATCCTTCATCCCTAGCATAGATGTGTGCTTTGGCCATTGACTCAACCAATCTACCACCAGGAATACCTGATAGAATGAGAAATCGCTCCACATCTTTTAGTTCAATCTGCTTAGAGCTGTACCCACTTCCCACATCCAGTAACCAATACGGCTGCATCATAAATATTTCAACTCCTCTATTTCGCATTGCTCGCGAAACTTCACCATAGTTCGGGTTAACAGTAAGGAACATTCGAAAATTAGGGTGTGGATGGAGAACCACTGGTTTTCCATCAACAATTCCACACTCGTTAATCATAATTGAGCCAGATGGCTCCACTAAAGAGTTGATTCTGTCAAGAACCTAAACAAATAAAGAAGAATTAGATGACCAGATAAATATGCATTGGTTATAGTCAAATTCATCTCCAAAACAAGACACAATAACAAGATATCAGGAGAATAAATGTCATCAAATCAAGAACATGTCACATACTGTAGGGTTACAAAGATTTGCATTCTCCAGAACAATCCATTCTCCATGTTCTATAGCTTTTATCAGCGGTCCCATAACCCATTCAAACTTTGCAGAAATTGGCCTTTTCTGACTACTGTCTTGCAACTTCAAAATCATCTTCATGGCTCTATCAAGATCCAGGCTTGACCATGACACAGGTAGAACATTTCTCTTATGATCCAACTTTAGTTGTTCGATGATCTCAACTAACATACCAAGAGAATCAACCATTCTCTTCCACTTCTCCACATACAAAGAAGTAGATCCCGATACAAAATCATAATCCTTGCTAGATAAAAAGGCAATCCATCTCGTAATTAATAGATCTTTTCTTTTGCCCATAAATGTTTCCTTTGAGGAGTCCAATTGCAAACTATAATACTCGTTAACATAGCACTCAACTTGATCAGCAACAATGCGAAAATTTCGGAAGGCATCATATTGCTCAAAGCATCCAAGTAATTCAGATATATCAGTCGCAGCTGAAAGATTTAATTCATTCAGTACACTGCCAGTGAGCTGAGCAAGTAACCTTATCAATGAGGTCTTACCAGATGAGGGTGGACCCATCAAAATGCACAGCCATTGATGCTGCACACAATGTGCTGCAGCTTCCAAGCATTGACGAATTCCAGGAATAATTTTAAGTTGACTACTTGGCATTTTAGATGACTGAACATAGTTCCTTTTAATGGCAGTTTTCCCCACAATTAAGTATCGAGAATTGAGCTGAACCCGCGGGAAAGGATTTATAAATGGCTTGACCTCAAAAACCTCATCATATAGCCGTAGGATCTCTCTGCGGTCAGCTGCTGTACGCATTCTTTGAATGTACAGAATGTTGAGGAAGCAATAATCTCTTAAGTTCTCTGGTGTACCTAAATTAAAGAAAAACGACTCTTAAAAAACCCAAATTATTTCGAAAATAAATATAGATTCATATAGAATCAATCAGATTAGAAGAAACAAGACATAGAACCTTGTATTATCTGGCACGATCGAATCACATCACGCAGATTAAACTCCCAAGGTGAGCCATCCTGTGCAAACTTGTGATACATCATAGTGTCTTCATGCAATCGTTTGTTAAATAGTATCAGTTTTGATAGCATAGACCTTGGGATTGAAGGATAAAGTGAACTACAGATGAAAAGGTGGTCATCCTCAACTAACTCATCCACATAAACCTGAAACCCATGAATATTAAACAGAGCATCAGTTTTGCACATGATATTACATCCACAGTGGAAATGACGACTATACAAGCATACCTTAGTAAAACGGTTGAGGAAGGACTTTGGAAGTCCTTTTCTGCCACCACCTTGATAGGCAGGATTTTGACATGCAAAAAGTCTAAAAGATGAGGGACACTTAAAGGTGAGACCCAGTTCTGGGATAAAGACCTCAGCACGGTGATCAAGAATAGCATTCAAACCCTACACACCAATGAATTTCCATCAATGAGGAATGTTCTCATTTAAATAAATAATATATAATTGAAAAATACTCTGAAGCAGTAATTTCAGAAGAGGCATCAACAAAATAATAAAATGATAAAAGAGGTTCAAGACGGTACCTCTAATACAGATTGGGGAGCAAGATTGAGTTCATCAAGCAAAACCCAACACCCTTCCTTCAAAGCCTGTAAAGGAAGAAAGAAATTCAATATATTCTAAAGCCAGTTAGAGACAATAAACGTTTAAGATAATACTACATTTTAACCTGCAATAGGATCCCATCAGACCATGCAAACTGTATTCCTTCTTCTGTGTCAATTGGTAAGTCTGATCCCAACAAGTCCATTATATCAGTCTGCACAAGAAGCATGACTAATAATATTACGACCAAGTGGAAAAGATTGCAGATCATGAGAGATATATAGAACAAGGACAAAGAAAAGAAACATAGGACAGAGAAATTCTGAGAGCTACTCACCTGCTCAGACAAGTTTATACGCACAACTTTATGTCCAGAAAATTTTCCCAAGGCAACAATCAAACTCGTTTTCCCGACACCTGGACTCCCTTCCAGTAGAACTGGAAAGGATAGATATAATTGGAACATCAAAAAGAAGAACACCAACGGGGTAGAATTTTGCAAATTTTGGAAATTATTGAAGATAGACCACAAACAATGGAAGGAAGATACCAGGCTTTGGAAGCTGCATAGCCCTCAGCACCCGATAGGCATTTCTGCAGGTGGTTGGTGCTAAAAACTCAAATCCCCCAACCTCACACCTTTCACAACCTATAGGAACAACATTGTTTTTGATAGGTAAGATAAAGTTTTATTGAAAGACGTAAAAAGGCGTTGCACAAGTACACAGGAAGTATGCAAAAGAAAACACCTAATTACAGTCTAAAAACTAGAAAATAATGCAAGAAAGTCATGAAAGCACGAACATGTAAGTCACTGACAACAAATTAGAGGTTTTGTTACTTTCTAAAAGCCAAGCAACCATAATTACAAGAGAATTTTTACTTTAGTCACAGTTGAAAGCATCTTTTTTTTTATAGGGCAATCTTATTCAAAGTGCAAAGAAGTACAACCCAAGTACACCATTATACATACAATATGAAACGCCCAACTGGTGGAAATGAAAGCATCTGAACTCAATTAAAAATTGTTTAACGTTCATGAACAAACAATGTATCATTTTTAAGTTCTATTGCAACATTAAAATATCACAAAAAACATCACATATAGTCACCTTTTTCAATGTAGAATGGATCAATGCCAAAGATATTGTCACAATGCATACTATCACTGCACGAAATATCTGCAGTCATTCCAAGATGACCCCAACCATAATTTTCCAGTCTTGAAAGGTTTGTGTGCATAGAATTAGCAGTTTCCACCTATTGCATCAGAAATAGCAAGCAGTCTTAATCAGTCACCATATCACATATTTGTAGTGAAATGAAGTGAAAGATATTGTTGAGATTATTTTCCAAAATATAAAAATATTTTATTGATAGTAGGAATAGGCAAAAGCCCAAGTACAAAGGTCATGAGCAATGCCTAGGAGTGATGTTCTGGTGATATAAGAAATTCATGAACAGTCATGCCATTAAAATCAATTACAATCCACCATTGGAACAATGTGTTAAAAAAGAAAGTTTTGAGTTCATTCAATGACCACTCATAATCTTCGAGACTTTGCTCGTTCCTCTCCATCCAAAGAGACCACCATATGCAGATTAGAATCATCTTCCAAACACCCACCCTAGCAAAAAAGTCATTTCACAAAGTCATGGAAATCTCATGATGTATTAGTAGATGATCAACGGATTCTCCACTCTTTTTACACAAACATCACCAACCCAAGACTATGAGTCAGCGTTTCCTTAGGTTGTCGGTAGTGAGAATATTCCTCAAAGAAGCTATCCATACAAAAAAGGATGCCTTCAAGGGGGGGCCTTTGTCTTCCAAATGCTCTTCCACTGGAATGAATTTACATTACACTTAGAAAAGGATTGGTAGAAGGAGCGTATTGTGAACTTCCCCTTCACTAAAGGGTGCCAAAGAAGCTTGTCGCCCCCCCCCCCCCCTCTCTTTCCTTAAATAGGGACAAAATAGACTAAGGTTGTAAAAATCAAAGAGTGCTTCAACTTCCCAATCATGGACAGCTCTAAGGAACGTGACATTCCATTGCGGAGTAGCGTTAGATTGATCAAGGAAGTCCACAATCGAGGCTTCCTTCATTCTTGCTATACCAAAGAAGTCTGGATAGGCTTCCTTAAGTGCCCTGTCACCACACCATATGTCATGCCAGAATTTGATTCGGGGCTCGTCACCCACCTCTAGACAGGTAAAACTAGAAAATTTAGTCCATCTACATCTAATGTGCTTCCAGAGCCCCACCCCATAGGATCCACTCACCTTAGTTGAGCACCAACCTCCCCATGCTCTACCATACTTTTGAGTCTAAAATTGTTCTCTACAAAGCTCCATGTTCTATTGGATATCTCCATAAACATTAGCCCAACAATGCCTTATTAAAAAGCTGCAAATTTCGGATACCCAAACCACCTTCGGAAATTGGGGAACAAACATTGACCCATTTTACCAAATGAAATTTGAACACGTCATTCATCCCTCCAAGGATCCCATTGGAAATCCCGTTGTATTGGGTCTTGGGTCATGCCTCTTAGATTGGTAGATTTTCTTGCAAGTTGGAGAGGATTCCATGGCAACTCATAAGTAGCGGCAATTTGGAGAATGGTCCCAATATGTATGTGTTGGTGTATTTGGAGGGAGAGAAATGCCAGAAGCTTTGAAGATCAAGAGAGAACTCTGGATGAGCTAAAAGTTTTTTTCTCAAGTCATTGTTCTTATGGGCGGGGGCCATTGATTGTAACGGACTAAGGGTCCAGGACCTTCTTCTTTCTATTGTAACCTCTAGCTAGGTGTTTCTCACGTATACTTCCTGTGTACCTGAGTTTTGCCTATTTCTATGAATACAACTTCTTAATTAACTGTCAAAAAAAAAAATTCCATTAATGAAGTTTGCTAAGGTGTTAATCTTTGCACAAGGATATCATCCTATCCCTAACAATAAGAGGGCGTTACAGTAACACTAAGTAGTTTGAGTGGCAATAGAAACGAAGAATTTAGAATAAAGAAAAGATTAATTAAAACAGCACGTGACACAGTTTAAGCATAACAACTTTTTTTTAAAGAATGCAGAATGTTGATAACTAGAAGTTTTTTTTTTATTGGCACCAGGTGTCCGGGAACAATGTCCGGACTAATCCCGATGATGCACAAGCCCACAAGGAGTTTCCCACAAGTCCACATCGGGATATTCAAGGGGAAAATCTCCAATCCAATGGCCCCTAGAGATTGTTTGCATCCAAGAGGATTTGAACCTTAGACCTGGGAGAAGCATACCCCCAAGCCTAAGGCCTTTACCACTTGAGCCAACCCCTAGGGGTTTTGATAACTAGAAGTAACAGATCAAAGAGCCCAAAGAAAACACACCTGTAGTTTTTCTAAAAGAAAAGATAAGCATCTCTCCCTTAACTCTCCAGCATCTCTTTTAGAAATACCAGACCCTGAGAAAAACATGTAAAAAGTGAGTGACATCAGAGAAAAGGACTCACCACTTTGGAATGGGAACAAATAAAACTCTTTAATACCCTTAAAAAAGTACAAATACATACTATTCTAACTGTTCTATGCCGGACTTCTAGATAAAATAAGTGAAACTACAAGGACACGTATTGCTTTCACAAGGCAAGAATATACCTAAACTCAGTCCATCAAGCAAAACAAGAAATGCCCCATGAAGGAATGCATATTCAGGCCCCAAAATCCTCTCAGTCGTGTTAATAAAAGCAACCCAAGAGAGAAGATCTCTAACAGTAAGCATTCGCCCTGGTTGCAACTGGTTGAACCACTGTAGCACAAAGAATATGAAACATGGAGTTAAAGACTTATAATTGTTTCATGGGCAGCAACCAATGCCTACAGCAGTTCCAGATACTTGAGCCACTGATCAGTCAAAGCCCCAAGCCAAAAAAAAAAAAATGAGAGAGAGAAAGAAGGATAGACATCAAATGGCCAAAACCAAAGAATAAAGCATTCTTTTGAGAAACTCTACCCACTATGTTTAGAACTCCCATCATCCTTCCAACCAGAAGACCAAAAAAACCTCTATGAAGCAATATGAGACTATTACATCTGAAGCCAAAATACAGAGAATCAATCGGTACAGATATTCAGCGCCCCCCCCCCCCCCCCACAACACAACAACAACAAAAAAAGTATGAGGTGGTAGGAAAGATCCTGGGTTCAAATCCCTTACTAGTAGGTTTTCACCAAAAGAAGAAATAATTGCTCCCTAAGATAAAGTTGGCACCAAATGAGAAAAAATAAAACAGAAAACTCTACTGAATCAATAACATTCAGCAATGGACCATAATTGCACACTCCAAATAAGTTATTTGAATCAAGATTGAGGCAACAGACAGACAAGAAGGCCAAATGGAGGTTGATAAAGGTAATACTAAGTATTTGACAGAAGAATACTAAGTATATGGGATGCTATTTATATTGAATAAAGGGAGGAATACAGTGAGGGGCTGCCCTCATGGTAGCTTTCCAAGTATCGGAGGATAATTTGAAAGAATTCTCAGAAGTCTTTTCTAAAATTGACAAAATGGATAACATGAGTGAACTAGGCATTAACACTGTCAAATCACCATCTCAATTGAAAAATCCTGACAATGAAAAGATGAAGCAATAAAGCAGAAATGACAAGTTGGAAAAGAACATACTTCCCAAAAACTTAGCATAGCATCCACAATGTGTGAGTTTTTAGGGTTGGAAATCCTGCACACACAAATCTCATGATAAGCCAACCAAGAAAGTTCTGATTAACCTCATTATTCATATAAGCAGTTACTTCATACTTAACATACCTCTGTAGAGCAATACTTCTGAGCTCATTCAGCTCACCAACAGGGGGAACCCATATCTCTGTAAACCGATTACGAAGAGCCGGTGATAGTTCCTTCTTACCATAATCACCGCCTGGGTTCATCGTGGCAAGAACAAAAAATTTTGGATGGGCAGTAATTTTCTCCAAAACAGACCCTCCTTTCTCAGCCAAAGACTAGCAGGAAAAAGTAATCACTGTGAATATACACTGGATAGAAGATGCATAGTTGGCAAAGGTACAAAGATATAACACAATGTGATATGTAACCAGATATCGGTACACAAGATCTGATAAGGCATGAAATGCCAAGTAGGATAAGAAATTTTGTTTTGTTTATATATATATATATAGATCATAGAAGCACATGGCGATTTAAACCAAGTCAAGAACAAGCCATTTATGCAAAATTTCATTATTTCCTTGAGAAGTAAATAAAGAAACAAAATGGAATAAAATAAACCTGCTCATTCTTTCCAAAATTATGACAGCTGCGACACCATCAAATTATTTGACATTACAAAGGGAAATGTTGTTGTGGCAACATTTCAATCCTAAAATTCCTAGTCCCCCCACCCCACAAAATAAAACAAAGGACAAGGGAAGAAACAACATTGTTATGTTTAACGTCAATACACCTAAACCAGTAAGGGAACTAATTTGTAGGACCATACCAACAAAAAATTCAGAAGAAAGATCAGTCATATTAGGTTTTGCTTGGCCACTGAGAATTCTCAGATGAGAACTTTGAGTTTTAAGATGAAATATTAAAATATTCTATTTTAATATTATTATTGTTTTGGAATTTGAAAGAGTTAAGAAAAAGTTGAATAGTTTATTATATTTTATATGGGGATTTGGGAAAATTGTAATGATGAGATGGGAATTTTGTGTTTGAGATGAGAAATTTTAGTGGCCAAACCGTACCTTAATTTACATAAAAGTACGACAACTCCTATCTGCTTAAAATAATATCAGATTCAGAATCTCAAAATGTACTGACCGCTAGCAGTCATGGCAATTCTCTGGAGTTTTTAATATTTGAATTTGCAAATTAAGAAGAAATTAAACATCGGTCATTATCCATACTGTAAAGAAGGAAAATAGTGCTATAATCCAAGGATCACACAGAAATCAGGACTTTAAAAACTAATGTAACAAAACAGATTTGAGCCACAAACAGAATTCAGTTTCAGATAAGGAACCACTCACTAGTTTTCTTTCTGGCTCCAAGACACTGTTCAATCTTTCAAGTACGCTATCATCAGCCAAGGAAATTTCATCCACAAGAAATAAATCACCATGCTTCATTGCTTGTACAAGGGATCCATCTTGCCACATAAATATGGTCTGCCATTTCTGATGCAGCTCAGAGAGTTCTGTTATTAATTTCTCTAGAATACCGAGGTCGTGTTTTGTGATATTAACACATGAGACTAGACCTTGTTTGTAATGAGTAATCATTTTACTCAGATGATCAAGAGTTGAAGATGCTTGACTAATATCTGAAGAAATGGTCTAGAGCAGAAGAAATATATAAGAAGAACATTACACAAATGCAATAGAATAAACAATAAAATATTTACAAAATCCATACTTACAAAGTCCTGGGGATAGTGGATAAAAGCCTCCGACATCATCACTTGTTCAATTTTTTCTTTAAATTTTGCAATAAGTCTTGATCTTCCTCTAATAGGATAAAACCCCTATGGCACAATTCATGAGATGTTACTTAAAAGAAAATTAAACACTTCCAAAAGATTTTCAGAAGACATTGTAGCACGAAGACAAAGCAAAAAGCCTCAAATAAACAATAAAAGACACAAACCCCTAGAAAATCAGATGTCTCTGTGTACTGATGGCAGTTTAATATGTGCAATTTCAAGTCCAAAGCAATACTCAGTAGTTGACAGACGGTAGTCTTCCCACCCCCAGTTTCACCGACAAGAAGTACAGGCTCACGCAATTCATAGCAACGCTTAACAAGAAAGTATAGTCTCCACATGCTTTTAGTCCAGACGACACTGCATTGGACAAGGGTCATTAGTCAAAACAAAATAAAAATTTTAAGGTAAATCACAAGCTACCAGCACCAGAAAAAAAGCAGGAGGAGTCTTGAGGCAAAGCTCATACTTTATGAGACTCCCTGAAACTCCTGCACCATCACAAGGGTTGAAAGAAGGGTTCCCACCAACTCCATCCTGAATAAAAAGGACACTTTGAGAATAGTATATTCACTTAGTTTTTAAGAAAGAAATCATAATTAAAAGGCACAAGCGGCATAACCCAAATAAAGATGTTCACTATCATGCGTTACTATGATTCAACATTATAAAAAGGAGTGGGCTACCATGCCGCTTGAGTAGCACCGCTCCACTTTACCGCACGTTTGTTTTTTATTTTTTTATTTTTCTTTTCACATTTTTTTAATACATTTAAATATTTTTAAAAAATAAAAATAAAAAAACACCAATATACTTAAAATCATTTCCTTAATCACTAAGTTAAAAATAAAATAAAAATTAATAAATAAATATTAAAAAAAAAATTGCCGAGCGGTACATTTGAGTGGGGTAAGAATTGGGAGGTACACTAGCTTTTTCCTTATAAAAAACAGGTTTAAGGAATATAGCATGCCAATACCTCATACTATAAAAATAGGCCCAAGAAAAGCAAAAAATAACGTTAAGACCAATTTACTATCATCTACATCACAAACTACATGCAGTTGCAACTGCCCACCCACACGATACCTGCTTGTACAAGTCATCTTTGACAAGTTTAGCCCTGAGCTGTCTCTCCAAAACTTCTTGGACGACAAGCTTCTCATCCTCATCCCGCAACCTTTCTGCCAGTAGATAATAACCATCCTTAGCTAAATCCTCATAAGAACTCCCAAATGCCCTGAAACGATTAGCCCAACGGAGCAAATCCCTTGGAGTTATAAAACCATGCTTTCCTGCGAATATTTTGCTACTCTGCCTGAGCAACTGCAACTCCTTCATAACTCCAACAATTTTCTTAGAGTAACTTTCTGGTACTACGCATCTCTTTTCTAATATTTCGCTCAACTCGTTCTCTGGTATTTCATCCACATGTAACTCAATAAAACGATTGCGAAATGCACGAGAAAGAATTTTACGCCCACCATAAAAAGTAGGTGGATTTTGAGTGGCAAAAAGCATGAAATCTGGATGCGCTCGTATAGTTTCCTGCAGTTCAGGAACAAAAAGCTCTCTGTTGTCATCTAGCAATCTGTTCAGTGCTTCAAGCACCTCAGTTGGGGCCAAGTTAAGCTCATCCAAAACTATCCAATAACCATTACGAACAGCCTTAACCAACACACCCTCATGAAATTCAAGTTTTCCACTAGCATCAGTTACATAGGAACCTAAATATTCCTGTAAATCAGTGTGTTCATGATTATTGATACGTACAAATGCGTGACCAGTTACTGCAGCAAGATACTGAATAAGGCTAGTTTTCCCGCTAGATGTAGGTCCCTGTAGGAGAACAGGATACCTTTTAATCAAAATAGCACGTGCCAAGTTTCTAAGATGCTCTCTGACACTTTTAGTTAGAACATAGTTCTCCAGAAAATTATCAGACTTGGAGTTCCCTTTAAATGTTAAGTAATCATCAAAAGGTACATGTGGAGGCATATTTCCTCCCAACAAATATGACAATATCATTTTATTCATTATCTCAGCACTGGGTCCATCCAACAGAGTAAGAAAAAACATACAGAACCCATCATATATTGCCTTTTGAAACCCAAACTTCCTTTCTGCTTTCCTCGTATATTCTAATGAACGGTAGAGAGACCTCAAACTGTATTGTGGTTTCTGATTAGCCCCATCTTGCAACCGCTCTTCTGAGTCCTTTTTGGCTGCTTTATAAAAGTGCACAATTTTATTCACTAATTCTCGATTATTTTTGCTGTCGTCCATAAACTGATTAATAAATAGAGTCAGATCTTCATCATCCAACACATCATCAACAAAGTACTCTGTAAATCTACTCCTTAAAGTGAAGGGCAAATCCCGCTTTCCAGCATCAGTTGCAGGATTCATACATGCAAATATACGAAAGTTAGGATGTCGGTGTATATAACTAACATCTCCTCTTTCAGCTAAACAGAGTGATCCATTCTCCCCTTCAAGAACACCGCTAACTCTCTGCAAAGTCTCTGGAGGTGCCAAATTCACCTCATCAAGCAAAATCCACTCACCATTTCTCAGTGCAGTTACAAAAGCTCCTTCAATGAATGAAAACAGCATGCCAGATGAAGCACCAATATGCCCACGGGCAGTTTCAAGCTTGAAAGAGAAATTTTCCCAAGCTTTAAAACTTTCTTCATCCAAAGGTTTCTTGCGCTTCTTACCAGACCCAGATCTTCCCTCGTGAACCAACTTTCGAAAAGAATCAACGCCTTTTTGAAACCCCGCTAGTAACATTTTCCAATTCTTATCAGTAAGATGCTTTTGTAAATGGGCAAGAAAGTCGACATTGACCTGAAAATCAGCATACAACAGCACAAGTCATCTCCAGACTGTAAAACTCTGCACAAGCAAGCATAGGAAACTTTTTAAAGAAAGGAAACCTTCATGGAGAATGTCTTGGAGAAAAGATCTTCAAACTCCTTATAGAGGGGAAAGCATATGAACCGTGCATCCATAGGCTTAAATCCCCCTAATAGATCTCCAACATCACTTTGCTGACTTAAGTTCTGCAACAGAAAATCAAATTCATATTCAGTCAACATAGCATGTACGAGGTGTACTGTAAACAATAAATCATGAGATAGAAAATATACCAAAACAGTAAGTTTCTGAGTGAGTTTCATGGCCAGATACTGCACAAGTGTAGTCTTCCCTGTACCAGTTTCACCAACCAAAAGAACAGGTTCATTGCACTTAACAGAGCAAGCTATCCTCTCAAGTAAATGCACAGAACTCCGAATCTCAGCAAAAGGTTTCTTTTGGCATGGTAACTGCAAAATTCAAATGGAAACATTAAATGCAAAAGCTAAGCTCAATATAAAATAGATACAATGCCAAAATGTCTTTCACTGACAACTCTTTGTGTGCGTTGAAGATAAACTCGACCAACTCTCAAGTCTGTGTGCAATTCCTGCAGTTCATATCCAACCATGAGATACTGTGCCAACTAATCAAAAATACGAAGTTCATCACAGTCAACCACAAAAATAACCTGAATCACAGGTTTATTTGGAGGATATAAAGTCTCTGCTACTGAAGTTGGCACTGCCCACAACTTTGCAATATCTTTCATGATAGTCACCCTATTTTCAGCTGAAGTTGAAAAGGCCGCAAATATATCAACAGCCTGAGAACACACGAAAATGTTTCAGTTTTTTCATATAGATAATAAAAGAAAATGATAGAAAAGAAGCCAGAGACAAAGAATGTGCCAGACTTCTTGATAAATGCAAAGACCCTCATAAGCTGACAAACAATCCCCATTGAAGCTAAAGCCTAAATCGGAGATTCGCTTGCACCATTTAAGAAGATCCCTGCCATTAAGAATCAAATGAAGCAATTATAATCATAAAATGAAGATAAATTTTTTGGGAAAAAAAAAGCAACTAGAACGGCAGTGGTTACCTTAATGAGAACCTGCTGCGATAGCTAACGGAAGCAGAGTTTCTGGTGCCGAAGCCCGCCAGTTGATGTACAGGAGAAATGTTAACATTTTCAAAGGTTTCTGTGAGAGAAATCAGCCAAAGTACATGTAAGAGTATATAAAAGCTATTAACTCACAACATGTATAACCCACCTATGAGTTTCTCAGAAATTGGCTCCAGATTTGGATACCAAGCTTTTATTATATCTAGCAAGCCTTCATTACTTGGAGGCATAATAATCACTTTCCTCCAAAAAGCACCAAGTTTTCCACCTGTGACCAGAGAAAGTAACTCTATAACCGATACAAACTGTACTGATTCTTTTGGTACTTCATAAGTAAGCACTATTCAAACAAGAATACCGAGAGAAACAGAGCAGGGGCAAAAAACAAGGAAAGCAACAGGCACAGCTGGCTAGATTTCTTCACCATCCCCACTCTCAAATAGCCATTTCCATCCCCACTCCATACTTGAGAGACGGCTATACATTTAATGCTACCCACCATCCCTTTTATTATCATCATCCTCCCACCATCCCATGATGTGGCATTTAATGATTGGAAACTATTTATTATGTTCCACTTGTGAGCCAATCATTTCATGCCACATCAACGAATGTTGAGAGGATGATTGTAAAGAGAATGATAAATAGAATTTTTCATACATTTAACCCTATCCACCCACATGAAGAACTCTTCATTTTCCATCCCTCACTTACATCACCTCATTCAATAAAGCAAAAGGTTTAGAGAAATGATAATAACTTAAAAGGGACTGAGAGGACAAAACCAAAGATTATCAACAAGCAATGATCTCTTGGTACTGTAATGAGAGGGGAGGGACAAAAATCATGAGTGAAGTACCAGATCTATACACCGGGACTTAGTTTAATAAAAAATTAAAATTATAAAATTATAAAAAATTATAAATAAAAAAAAAAACTAAGAGTGAAACTGGAAATGACATTAAATGTGGTGTGGGAACTGGTAAGTAATCTTCACATTGAGAATTAAAGCAACTATGGTGGCAGTTCTAGAGAGCTCAGTCAAAACGTAGTACAGCAAGATATGGATATGAGAAGCAGAGAAGAACTGAAAACCCTATGGGTATCATATAACAATTTTATAAAAAAAGATTTTTGATATGTAGACCCCTCAACCCACAGCTCAAATATGTTTTGCAATGGGAGTCTCCTCTCTTTCCAAACCATGTACACACCACTGCTATCAAAGGCATCAATATGAATTTCAGTAAAAAAAAAATACACAGAATTAAAAAATAATAATGCCTTGACAGATACGGAAATTTGCAAAGATGTACACAGCCAGGAACTGCGAATGGGGACACAAACCTTCTGCACCATGTGATATATCAAGTTTTGAAGTTGAAATTGTGGAAAATAGTCGAGAACTTTCTGCTACCGTTATTTCCTGCAAATGTGAGAAATGCTTCAATTTTGCGCGGCATTACAAATGTTAATAGGTTCGATTAAACCAAAAATCAGACTAGATTACCCTTTATGAGTACAAGATATCCGGTAACCACCACTTCAGCAATGGACTAGAAAAACAAAATAATGCCCAACAACCCCAAGTATGGAAAATTCAACCAGGATTGTGAATCAAAAAAAAGTGAAAAGTTATGAAACAATAAACAATAGTAAAAAAAACGTTTTTTCATTTACAAGTAACAAATGACAAGGTGATTATTAAAGCATATAGTTCTTAAAAGCCTATCATTATCAGCAGCCAGCAGGGGTTATGGGCAAAAGAAAAAAAAAATACCTCTTGCATAAAATCTCAAGTTACGTATATGTATTATAAACCTCAAAGTTTCAAAGTGAGCTGCTGAAACCTTTATCTTAATTTATCCAGATAGATCTTTCTCTTATAAAATCTCAATTTACATATATGTAGTATAAGCCCCAAGAGTTTCGAGGTGAGCTGCTGAAACCTTTATCTTATTTTATCCAGATAGATCTTTCCCTTTTATAAGCTAGAAGGCAAAGGGGGAGACAACAGGTTAGAACAGTCAATTGGGGAAGCCTAACAGAGAAGCCTTAGCAAGCCCACAAATAGTCTGCCACATGGGGTTCCACAAACATCCCCTCAAGATAGACCCAACCATAGCATTTCTCAAGAGAAGACCTGTTGACATCCACTCCAACCCTGTGCAATAGGCTTATCATAAAAGGTGCAAGCCTGTCTAGGCACTTCCTGACAGCACCTTCAGTAACATACAGGTAGAGATTGCCACTAGCTCTGCTCTTTACCCTTTCAGGTTATTAAAAAAAATTAGGAGAAAAACTTTGAAAAAAACACAAAATCTCACTTAAAACTACCACAATTTTTTTTTATACAAGTATGAAGAATTTATTAATCCACAGAATTAGGCAAAGCTCAAGTACATAGGAAGCATACAAGAGAAAAACCTAATTACAAGCTAAGTGATGTGAAAAACAGCATTTAAGTCATTAAAGCTAGTCCTATTCAATAAAATAGTCGAAGCCCAAAGTAACCGCATATGGAAGAAAAAATCTCTAAACCCTCCCATCAAACGTTCCCTATTAGCAAAACAACAACCATTCCTCTCATTCCAATTACACCACACTAGACATAAAGGCACATCTTCCAAAAAGACATGATTTGACGATTGCCCCGAATTCCTCTCCAACATAACAATAAATCTACCACCGTCCTAGGCAATACCCATGCAATACCAAGCCTAGTAAAAATTTCATCCCATAAAATCTTAACCACAGCACAATGAAGAAGAAGGTGGTCTGCCAATTCTCCATTTCTTTTACACATAAAACACCAATCTATTATAATAATGCCGCGCTTTCTCAGCTTATCGATAGTCAAGATTTTCCCATGGGAAGCCAGCCAACCAAAGAAAGCAATCTTGAGAGGAACTTAGCTTTGCCAAATGCTCTTCCAAGGGAAATCAAAAGAATAATGGGTTGACATAACCTTATAACAGGATCTGACCGAAAAAATCTTTTCCCCCGAATGAATCCAAAGCAACCTATCATCCCCTCCAACCTTTAAATTCAGTGCATATAACACACAGTAAAATTCAGTAATATCCCCCACCTCCCAATCCTGAATAGCTCTAATAAACCTCACAAACCACTGAAGAAAACCAGTAGAAATGTCATATAATCAGCCACAGAAGCACCCTATCCAATGCAATCCTATAAAGAGAACAGAAAGCATTCTTCAAAACAACATCACCACATCATATATCATGCCAAAATCTGATTTGTGTTCCCGTTCCCACCTCAAATCTGAAATTACTGAAGAAATCTCCCCAACCATTCCGGATAAATTTCCAAACTCCCACACCATACGCCCCTTTTACTTCATTTGAGCACCAACCTCCCCAAATACTCTCATATTTAACATCAATTACATTCCTCCAAAGAGCATCCCCTTCCCGATGATACCACCACAACCATTTCGCTAAAAGTGCCTTATTGAAAATTCTCAGCTTTCTAACCCTCAGATGTCCACAAGATAAAGGGGTGCAAATCTTATCCCACTTGATCAAATGGAATCTTTTCTCATCCTCTAAACCTCCCCACAAGAAATCACGAAAAATATTTTCCATCCCTACAGGCAAAGGATATAAATATAGAAAGTATGTTGGAAGGTTAGATAAAGCGCTCTTGATTAAGGTGATTCTACCACTTCTAGACAAATAAATCCTTTTTCCAACCAGCCAATCTACATTCTATCTTTTCAATAATCCCATCCCACATTGCCTTGGAATTATGAGGAGCCCCCATGGGTCAAACTACCACCTAATTTACAATTGAGTTAGTCTACATACAATCCCCAATGGGGACTGCTCATACAAGCCCATAAAGTTATGTTTTATAAAAATTTAAATTACAATAATATCCTTTTTAAAATGATGTTTTTCCCACTTTTACCCCCATTCATCAATGGGACCGCACACGCAGCCCCCCACTCAGGACTACAAATAGAATTTCTCTTTACAATCACTCCCTCCAAAATTATCAAAAACAAACTACCACTCAACTTATAGTTGCTATTATTTATTTTGGATACCTCAATGCCCTTCCGAACATTTTATCAATTTATTTACCTTCTTGCTCTTTTTTTTTATAAGTAAAAAATTATTAATACCAATAGTCGTAGCCAAGTATACTAGATGTATACAAGAGAAATACCAAGTTGGGGTGCAAAAAAAAATTCAAGGAAAAAAGAACATAAAGCCCATCTGGAAAAAAGATCCTAACAAAGCCCAAGCCCAAAGACACGCCTACCCCAAGCTCTCACCAAACCACCACTAGTGCACCAATGTCTATCCCACCAAACCAAGTTTTACCCATACACCATGCCGTTGTAAAATCCCCAACACACTCCTCAATACTTGTAAACTCCGAAGGAGCCTACTAGAAATATACAATTGGTTCTGCCTTCCCTCTAACCCTCCCTCGACTTGGACTACCTCCCTTAGCGTCATAGTTGATTGCCAAAGTAAGACGCCTTAACTCTCTGCTCTTCCTAGATCTTGATTTTGTTCCAAGTACATGACCCCCCTCTATTGCAATGAGTAGTGCTGTGAATTAATCCTCAAATCCTCTGCATGTAATCCCCACACACTATTGTATCTTATTTACCTATTTTAAAACCCAATCCGATGATGAATCGGCTATATTGCTTACCTTAATGCTCTTTCTGACATTTTATCAATTTCCTTATCTCAACAATCCCCACTCAATCTATAGCTGCTATTTTTTATTTTAAAGTACCTTAATGTCGTTCTAGTTAATTGGTTAACTTAATGCTCTTCCTGGCATTAAGGGGATAGATTATAATTTTTTGTATATTATAATCAGATATTGTCAAATTGGAAAAAAAATTTGGATCAAATAGGAATTTTATTAAAAATAGGTGAAGCCAAGTACACGGGACATACACAAGAACCACACTTTTTTATTTTTGATAAGTTATATACAAGAACCACACATATGCATGATTGTTTAAAGATACAAGAAAATCATGTATGTTCATGCCATGAACACCTATTACAATCGACCAATGGAATAATGTATGAAGAAAAAAAGTTCTAATCTCGTCCATTGTCCGTTCACAATCCTCAAAACTCCGACCATTCCTCTCCATCCATATGCACATCCATAGGTAGATTGGTATTATCTTCCACATCGCTACGATTTGAGAATTGCCTTGTATGCCTTGATAGCTGGCCAAAAAGTCAACAATCCTTCTTGGCATTACCCGAACAAGTCCCACTCTAGCAAAGATATCATTCCATAAGCTCATGGCTACATCACAATGCAATAATAGGTGACCCACAAACTCCCCACTTTCTTACACATAGCACCAATCCAATGCAATCAATCAGCGTTTCTAGATTATCTAAGGTAAGAATCTTCCTAGTGAAGCTATCCATACAAAAAAAGAAGCTTCTAAGGGGGGCCTTAGTCTTTCATATGTTCTTCCATGGGAATGTTCTTGCAGAGTGTGTCATGAGGGACTCGTAGTATGACTGTACAGTAAAAATCCCCTTCTTGGATTATGGCCACATAATCTTATCAGCTCCTCCAGTCAGTCTACAAGTATACACAAGGTTGAAGAAATCTGTAAATGTGTCAATTTCCCAATCTTGGGCAGCTCTAAGGAAAGTGATATTCCACTGAGGAAAGCCACTAGAGAGATCCATGAGCTCTGCTACAAAAGCCTCCTTTCTTTGGGCAATGCCGTATAGTGTTGGGTAGGCTTCTTTAAGGATTCGATCTCCACACCATAGGTCATTCCAAAATTTAATTCTAGAACCATCCTCAATGTGTATCGATAAAGATTGGTCTAGCCTCTTCTTATTTTTATCTAAAGCCCCACCCCATGTGATCCGCTCACCTCATTCGAGCACCATCCTCCCCACGGTCTACCATATTTTAACTCTATAATCACCATCCATAAAGCTCCCCTCTCTTCGTGGTATCTCCACAACCATTTACCCAATAAAACCTCGTTGAAAACCAACAAATTCCAAATTCCTAGCCCGCCTTCTCGTATAAGGATGCAAACCGTAGCCCAATTCGCCAAATGAAACTTGAAACTTCATCCATTCCCTCCTATAGGAAATCTCTTTGCAATTTCTCTATTCGGTGAGCCACTTTGCATGGTATTTGAAATAAAGATAAGTAAGTCAGCAGATTGTATAGAGTACATTTTATCAATGTAACTCTACCACCTTTGAACAAATCAATCTTCTTCCAACTCACCAGTTTACGCTCCATTTTTTCCAACACTCCATCCCAAATAGACTGCAATTTAAAGGAGGCACCCAATGGAAGATCGAGATACTTCATTGGCAAGGTGGAGACTTAGCATCCCGGAATATTGGCCAAGCTCAAAACACTTGGAACATTTCCAACCGGAACTAATTCTGACTTGGTGAGATTCACTTTCAAACATGAAGCTGCTTCAAAGCAAAGTAAAAGAGCCCGCAAAGCTTGAATGTGATTATGACTAACCCCACAAAAGACAAGAGGATCATCTGCAAATAAGAGGTGAGTCATCTCAAGTGTGCCGATTCTTGCATCCCCTATGGCAAAGCCAAATAGAAATCCACCTTCCACAAGACCTACGATCATTTTACTAAAAACTTCCATTATGAAAACAAAAAGTAATAGAGATAAGGGATCACCTTGCCTCAAACACCTCAAACTTCCGAAGAAACCCATTGGGGTACCATTCACCAAGATAGAGAAACATATGATGATGATGTAAAATTTGATCCAAGAGCACCATCTCACTCCAAATCCACACCTCTAAAGCATGTGTAACAAAAAATTCTAGTTTACAAGATCATATGCCTTCTCCATGTCAAGTTTTCATAATAATCCGGGTTCACCCGACTTGATGTGACTCTCCAAGCATTCATTGGTAATGAGAACCGAGTCAAGGATTTGCCGACCTTGTATGAATGCATTTTGGGGTTTGTATATGATCTTCTCCAATACTGTACTCAATCTAATAGCCAATACCTTTGAATGGATTTTGTATGTTCCACTCACCAAACGGAAGTCCTTAATCTCCACCACCCCAAGCTTCTTTGGGATAAGAGCAATGAAAGTAGCATTTAAAGCTTTTTCAAAAATACCTCGTTCATGAAACTTATGGAAGAAGCTCATGATGTCATCTTTAACTACCTCCCAACATGCCTTAAAGAAAGCCATAGTGAACCCATAAGGACCCGGAGCTTTGTCACCAGCCATACTTCTCACCACTTTGCGAATCTCCACCTCCTCGAAAGGCCTCTCTAGGAAACTGGCTTCTTGCTGATCGATCGACTCAAAAACAAGGCCATCCAAACAAGGTCTCCAATAAAATTGTTCCGAAAGTAGTTGTGCTTAGTTGGTAATATGATCCGTTATCTCAGATGAATTCGATGTAATCCTCCCATCTACCAACAAGAACTCAATGACATTGTGTCTTCTATGCGAATTCACTATGCGATGGAAGAACTTGGAACATTTATTCCCTTCTTTTAGCCATAAAGCCCTCAATTTTTGTCTCCATGAGATCTCTTCCATTAAAGCCATCCTTTCAATACCTAAGGTGACTTGCTTTTTGCAAGCCTTTTATTCTTTTGAAAGCCCTCTCTGGAGGCTCCACGTCCTTCAAACCATGTAATCCATCAAAGAGGGACTTCTTTCGGTGGTCCACATTCCTAAACATTTGCTCATTCCACTTCTTCAAGTCCTCCTTGAGAGCTTTTAACTTAGAACCGAGCACATAACTCGGGTTGCCCTGTATAAGATGGGAAGACCACCATTATCTAACTTGCTCGATGAAGCCTTCTGATTTCAACCACATATTCTCAAACTTGAAATACACTTTACCTCCCCTTATGCCTCCACAATCAATGAGAATGAGAAAGTGATCCAAACATAACCTTGGAACCGTTTTTGGATTAAATTCGGAAAATGTGCTTCCCAATCAGGCAAAATGAGGAATCTATCAAGTCTTGACCAAGCTAGATGTTCTCTATTATTGGACCATGTGAATGTACCACCCACTAGAGGAATGTCCAGAAGATCTTGCTGAAAAATAAAGTACGAAAAATCTGTCATTGTTGAGCTAGAGCTAGGGCCTCCTAGTCATTCGCCTGGGAAGCGAGTGACGTTAAAATCTCCCCCAACGCACCAAGGAAGGCTCCATAAGCTACAAACACCAACCAATTCATCCCACATGCCTCTTCTCTCAATATTAGTATTGGGACCATAAACACCAGCGAAGAACCATTGATAACTATCTTCCACATTTGTGAAAGAAGTAGCCACTATATATTCCCCCACACACTCATCCATTTTTTCCACCATCTTTTTATCCCACATTACCAGGACACCTTCTGAAGCCCCTTAGACAGCAAATACAACCACCTCGCATGACAACAATTCCACAAACTCCATATGATGTTATGGGAGATGAGTTCTGGTTTTGTCTCTTGTAGACATACAACATCCACTCTCCAACTACGAAGCTGGTTTCGTACTTTGGTGCGCTTCTCTAATTCGTTCAACCCCCTTACATTCCATGAGACTATTTTGAGCTTCATAAAACCACCGATTTTTCCCTATCCTTCATCCCACCACAACTCGCACTTCCTTCATAATTTACCAAACAAGTCGCTTTAATTCCCTTTCCCTTTTCTTGGTTGAATGGCTCTTCACGGTTGCTTTGGACTGCCTAGCTTCGATGATCTCCATAACCGATACATGGGAGCCCGACACACAATTGAATCTCCTTGGCTTTAAGCAAAAACCAATATGATGCTAATTGTCCTTTTAGTAGGGACATTGAATTCAATGGAGTAGACTCAACCCAATGATCATTAGCTCCAATATTACCACTTGCTACTACCTCCGCTAGCTGGAACTCTCCCTCATTATTATTGTGTTCAAAGACTCTGGGATAGAATATAACCAAGGTGCCAGCATCGGCTTGGTTGTCACCCTTAGAACTTGCTCCCATCAGCTAGGGGTGATACCCACATGGTGCGGGGCAGAGTGGATCCTTCCCCGCACCATGCGGGTGAAGGCTTTCCCCCCGCCCTAGTGTTGGGGGCACGGTCGAACACCTCTTCCGCTCCACCCCCCACCCAGGCCAATACTACCCATGGCCCATTGGGTCTAAAAACTAATTTTGGGGCCAAAAATATTTTTTTGGACCCAAAATATAACATAATTATAATTTATAAATAAAACAAAAAGTTGAAAACTAATAACATAGTTTTTAAACTCATTAGAGTTGTATCTTAGATTACCTTGGCCTCTAGACAACCTTTATATAGGTTTTTAAAGGTTTTTAAAAGTTGGTGAGTCTCACATTGCTTAAGTATGTCTATTATATTACCTTGACCTCCAATATAAAGGTTGGCCTAGCAAGGTGTGGACCCCCGCTACCCACCACTACCATCAGCATATCAGTGTCCACTTGAGGCTATCGTGCAAGCACATCAGCTATAGGACTTGACTTCCAACTATGTCAAAAAAGGTCGCCAGCTCACTCTGGCCCTCTTCCCCTATCCAGGAGCCCTTCGTACATTAGAAATGGACATTTTCAGCTTCTAACACCATTGGCGACGTCAACTCCGGTACGTCATCAACCAAAGGCCCGCCCACCAGGTAGCTTGGTCTAAGCAATGGAATCTGTCTGTTTTTCGTTACTCACAAGCCCTTCATACATCCGAAACAAGCAGTCTTGGCTTCAATCTTGATCATCGGCGTCAATTGAGGAGTAAGGTTGCAAATTACATTGTGGTTTGAGTTGAGTTTTGAATATTTTTCCAAATAAAAATCACCATGTTATGAAACAGCAATTTTTTGTTGATAGATTATAAAATGTGGATTCCAACCTCAAAAAATTATAGACTTGTTAGGAGTAAATTCGATACAATGAGATTTCTATGTATTAACTGACAATAAATACGAGTAAACAAGACAAAACATCATGTAATAATATTTATAAAAAAAAAAAAAGCAAATAAATAAAATAATATCAGGTTAAAAAAAGAAGATAAAACAAAGCATATCTGATTTTAAGGTATATATGAGACTAAAGCTGGATCCGCATTTATTCCCTCAATTGCCAATTAACTATCTCTATCTTAGAGCTATTAGTACTAAAATTGAACCCTCCTCGGCACCTTTAAATCAATTCACTTACGAACAAATTAAGCATGCACTTACTTTTTTATAACTAAGATGATTACTAATAAGGTCAAAGGTGCAACCCAAGTAAACAGATACTACACAACAAAATTAGCATGCAACTATGAATATATACTTAACAAGCAAAATAAAAATTGCAATAAAATAATCACACCAACAGAACCTAATAGTCATAGACTATGATTAACATATCAAATAAGGGCTGACTGTCATACATAGTATTATGAGAACACAGCTTGATTCAATCACAGTTTGCACAATAGTGGCGGTAACATGCCAAAGAAAGCACGATAGCGCTATAGCATATCTTTTCAAGTGATGAAAAAAACAATTGATAAGTAATTACCTCCCCGTGCCCATTTGAAAATGAGCTTTCGCCTTCTAGTAATGGTGATAAGATGGACTGCACATCTGATGGTGCTTTGTCAATATCCTCAAATACAACCCAAAATCCATTCTGGACCGCCTGTCGAAAAGAAAAATTAACGAACATAAGCATGGATGAGCATACCCATAGTAGAAATTTTTTTTTGATAAGATACCCATAGTAGAAATAAAAAAGAAATGCTCTCTTCATCCCATATAGTTGGCCCTCAGTTCTATTTTGAGATAATAGTGTCCATATTGAAAATTAATGGACACCATATTAGTAACTTTCCACAAACTTCACTTTATTTGAAAAGTGAAGGTCTCTTTCTCATTTGTTTTGTTCAAGTTAGAAGTGTAATTTTGAGAACTTAAAACCTTTTTATTTGGAAGACAGTGCATTAAAGATGTCCTCTGAACAAAAGGATTTTCTAACTTAGAAAAAAAATGGATTTTCTACACAAAAACAGTATGGGGCTGAAAGGAGTATATAATTTAGCATATGCATACACGAATTCTCTAAAACAAACCAACCTGGGTAAGTGAACCGGGCTGCCATCTAAATTCACCTGGTTGCTCTGTACAAACATAACTTCCCAATAAAGTTTTAGCATCGATTTGATCATCCATATGGATGCACAGAACTGTGGAACAAAAAGTTTTGAAAAAAAAGTAAAGAACAAAAATTTATCAATTGAATACACCAAAAGAAGCCGCGAGAAAAGTACGCCCACAGCATTCAAGATTGAACAGCAAAACAATAAAGAATAGTGCATTATAACTCAAAATGTAAAGTTGAGAACATAAAAAATTCAATGAAAGACATTGAAGAGCCAATTAAGAGTGACTCATGACCTTTTAGTACAACACTTTTAAGAAATTTCCACCTGAATTTACCCGTGGATTAATCCTCACTATCAAACAACCTCATTTCATTTCCAAGCAAGTGCACCACATAATGCATGAAGGGCTTATTCTCCATTCCATTATGCTATCTGCACATCTTTTATGTTTGCTATCCTCATAACAAACAACCACCTATACTACTGACCATCCAACAAATAAAGGTGCTGGTTTTTACTCTATTTTTTATATAACATATCTTATTAAGAGAACAAAGGGGAGCAGCCTAAGTACACAATATTTAAAATTTTTAAGTGCAAGTACACAAGATATAACTAAGAGAAAATGTCAAGCTGAAGGGGAGAAGAAACGGAATGTAAATCTAAAAATTTAAGATAATTGGAGGATTGGGGGCTATCGGAAACAAAACCCATCCATAAAAGAAGGGCATTTTTAATTCAATCACTTTCCTCTCTCTATCTTCAAAGTAAACACACCACTTAGCAAAAAGGTGGCGTCTGAAAGCTCCTACATTTTAAATAGGCATTGTCAACACACAAAAAAAAAAAAAAAGGAAAAATATGTGACATTGTAACACTATATGTTGGGAACGTTCCTATGTATACAAAGCAACATGTAAACACTAGGATACAACAATATAATCTAATGGTCAAAGGACAGTTTTGGGATGGCTATAGACTCAAACATCACGGATTCAATCCTGCACTAGTAGTTCCCCTGTATTACCTAATACATGGTTCTAACAATGGGGGTTGCGTATTCAAGGTTTACTCCCCATTATGGATTAAGGCCCTACCATGGAGAGGTTCTGTGTCGTCAAAAGAACAACACAATATCCAATATCCATGATTATTCTAAGAATATAAAAAATCTTCAAGTCATTTATTTCATAGCTTCAGCATGTATGATTGTGGCCATAAACATAGTTTTGCGTTTAAAATTTGCAACAAATCAGCCAATTAACAATTAGGTGTTATATAATGAAATTTGGCAAAACTTATCCCAGATTTCCATATGTAAATGAGTAGGACTACCATTATCTGTTCGTAAAATGGGACTAACACCCAAAAGATAAAGGATTTATAGATGTATTTAATTGTTTCCTTGCGATATTACGTTTACATGGTAGGAAAAACAAGATCATGGGCATGCTCACAACATCAAACCTTCTATTGTTGCAAAGTGTAATTGCATAATATAATCTCCTCTCAAAGTTTAATTGGGGCATTTCTTTGTTAGAATAATGTCAAAAAATCGTTCTCTAAAACATCAATTTGTGAAGGATAATATAAACAAACAGGCAATAGAAAAAATTATTCTAATTTACCAAACAGCTACGGTGGAAACCTTTCTTTTTTATAACCATGGTGGAAGCTTAGGAAGGGTTAAGTAAACCAAAAGGGTATATTAATGAGGTGTTCAATTAAATCAAAGGAGGGGTAGAAAAGAAAGGAAATACCTCGGTTCCCACTATCCCGGGCCAACTTGTTGATAAGAGCTGATTTTCCAGCGCCGGCAGGACCATATAGAAGAACAGGCCACTTTTGACTCACGGCCAACACAACCATCTCGAAACTTTTCTTCACAGCTGACGTTAAAACGAACAAATTTCCAAATGATTTATCAGCCCTGAAGATATATATACATATAAAAAGAAATGAATATGAATAAGAAAGCCAAAAGAACCATAGTCAGGTCAACAAACTATATAAAATGCTTTAGGTTAGAGAAAATACAATGAAATAATTTTTTGCTTGACAAGAAAATAATAGACTGTTTCTTTTGATACAATATGTCCTACCATGTAGCAAGCCTTTTACTTCTAGATGGCAGTTCATGGAATCCTGAAGAGAAACTTGCCAAAGGACAAATGCCAGAAGACTGGAGACAATTCTCTTCGCTGAAACCACTGCTTCTACTGGGAGAACTCAAACTGTTTTCTACAGACTCCTCAATATACCACTCAGCCTTCTCCAATGATGTATCTTGACAAAACTCCTCCCAGCTGAAAATGGCAACAGCAATATGAACATATGTGACTGCAAATTAATTAAATTTTGATTAAATAAACAACATTTTGTTCAGAGGGGTGAATAAAACCAACCGCAATAAACATGTGAATGCTTCTTCGGTCTCGATACTGAAGTCTGCCATTGGTCTGCAGCTCATTTTCAGAATGACTGATAGAATCTGTATTCCACACCATCTAATATCTGCAATAACAGTATCTGCATATCCAGCATTTCTGCTCAGGTGAAGATTGGAGGACTGCTTTACAAGATCCAGGAAGCAGGACCAATCCCAAAGTTTAGAAAAGATCACCGAGTCCATGAGGAGGAGTCGGTAAGAAATACGAGCAGCATGCAATACAAAAGGCCCAACCTGATAAAACCAAATAGACATGATATAATGCCAAAAAAACAAAAAAAGGCCATGAAGTTTTTAAGAAGGGAAACTAGACACGTATGCTGCTCAAAATAATTAAAAACAACTTCAAAAAAAAATGATTTTCTCAATAATTCAAGAACTAAGAACTCCACCAGTTTACCATGCAATAGCTAATGTTTAATTGAGAAACAGTGCATGACAATAAACAAAAACATCTCAGAGAAATAAATTATTGCAGATGGTTAGGACAGATGGGTGTCATGCTATTGATAGACTCGTGTGAACAGAGAGTTTTAAAAGCATCAACTCACAAAAATATTTTTCAGCTAAGCAAACACATTTATTTCGAAATAATGCCTTAGGAACACAAATCCTGCATATAACGAAACAAAGTATAGAAAAGTATACAAGCAAGAAAATCGACCAAATTGCAAGAAATCTAGCATAAAGACATGCCAATCACGATATCTCCCAGAAACACAAAAACAAACCATATATCTCAAAACAATCACAAAAACAGCCACCATCATAACTTCATAAGCTTCTTGACAAATTTACAGATCCTCCATATTCACCAAGTGTCTAAAACAGAGTGGAAACAGCAGGACATGAGTACCAGGTATGACCTAAACCATCCACCTCCACTCTCCAGCATCTCACTCTAGGTAGAAAAAAAGCTAGAGAACACACAGTAAAGTACCTAAAAAGGAGATGATGCAAATTTAAAAATTCAATGAGAAATTGTTTATATACCTTATTACCACACTGCTCGAAACTTTTTCCTTCTGTCAAAATTCGTTCAAAAGGAGATGGAGCAAATTTGAAATAACTTAATATGGGCCTGCAGCAAATAACCAACGCAGATCTTTACCAATATATATCTCAAGCATATAAGCATGACAACAGAGTACTGAAGTTGAAACCAAAACACCCTTTGAAGCACATCCAATAGCATTCAGAAATGAAGGGAAGAGGTTTTCTAAATGGGAAGATGTAATATGAGTTGCAACCATAGGAAAATCATAAAGTTCAGAAATTATGTAGCTTAATTAATGCATAAATAACATATGACCCCACATTATCATGTACACAATACAACCTCTAGAATATAAAACTCCTAATAAAATTTTCAAGGACCCATCAAGATGGCCATAAAAGGGAAGGGAAAAATCATCTCAGTCCAACGGTTAAGTATTCACAAACAAGGAGGGAAAAAAGCCAATTATTAAAAGAATTGGGAAAAAATGACACAGAAAAAAAAAATGTATAACCACGCATGAGCTGCCTGCTTACCCCAATAAAAAAGGACCCAAATCAAGGGCACGACAAGCCGCCAAACAAGCAAGCTCGTGAAGATCTAAACCCCTCCCAGATTGATTGTAGTGCTCAATTACGTTAGCAACTTCATTCAAAGCTTTGTCTTCTTCAGCCTTCACTAATGTATTATTATTGGACCTTAAATTTGGCACCATCCGAAGCAATGCCACAGCTTTATCCACAATCTTTCTGGTGATGGGCCGAAAACACCCCATCAAAGGAATTGTATAGTTTGGATGCAGAAAAACCTCTGCCAGCACATTGACAACTTCCTCTTCAGTCAACGTATGTCCCTGTCCAAACCCAAATGCAAAAAATCCATCGAAATTAGTTCTCTGTTAGTTTCTCTGAAACAAAAGGCATATATGAACAAAACCTTCTATTTCCATATTTGAAAATTCTCTAATTCGCAGCAACAGCAACAAAACTAAATTTACTTTCTTAAACCCCAACTTTGTTATATGCAACACTAAATCCAAACCAAATCCGAGTCTTTCATCGTCTTATTTTCGTTACACTGCTTCAGGAAACAAAAGTAAAATCTTGCAAGAGTTCCAATTTTTTTAATTTAATTTTCTCAGAAACCAAACAAAGACAATACCTTTTTTACAACAGAATCAAACTGCGGAAAAGATAGAAGCTTTGGGCACCGAGAAATAAATCTTTCCAGTGAGGATTGAAGATTGAAACTCCCATCCATGGCCATCTCTTATACTGTCGCGCCCGTTCCCGGGGCTGAACCCTCCTGACTTGAAATCCACAATAACAAAAACTTAAGTACAATAATCCTCCAAAATCAATTGTCTCAAAACAGCATTAGAATGTAGAACAAAACATTCTAAAAAATAACAATGGTTTTCCATAAACATTTAATTACAATAATAATAATATGGACAAAAGATTGTTCTTAGGCACAAGCGTACTGAAACAGCATAAAAATAGAAACAGAGGCCATGTTTACCCTTGGCAGAGTTGTGCATATCTACGGTTAGCCAAGCAGAACATAAACTACTTTGTCTCCAAAGTGTGTGCACTCAGAATAGAAGCCACAATTTAACACCCGTGACAAGGTCAAAACAGAGGCAACATTATATAACCGTGGCAATGCCAGAACAGAGGCCATAATTATAACCCATGGCAGGGCCCATAACCAAAGCAGAACAAAATCTTATGCCTCGGGATTTTCATGTACAATGCAATAACAGAACAGTGCACTTAACAGACAATATCGTATGATCAGATAAAAATTTCAGATTTCCTATTCACATTTTAAGCAGTAGAGAAACAGAGTACAAAAAAATTGCTCAAGTATATATCAGTCATGATAAAATGTCATATTTTATTTCTCATATACAGAGAGTAGTGCAGAAAATAACCAAAGTTGGTTTTGCAACAAAACTATGCAAGTTTTCTCAAAACTCAACCACAATTCATTTTAGACAAAGTTTAGCATAAGAGCACCACTTACCTGGACTTTTTAAAACAACCAAACTTGTCTCACAACATAACCAAGCCAAAACGAATCATAACCTGTACAAAATTAGTAAAATCTATACACTAATAGAATTTAACTAGCACCTTCAAAATAAAATGAAACATGCTAACTCCAAAATTCCCAACCTTTGAACCCGGTTACTACACAACTTCAAATCAACCAAAATAACTTCCAGGGCTGGTCGGAACTACTACAATCATGAATATGTCCATTCAAATATTTTATAAACACCCACACTACCCACGAGTCGACCTCTTTTAATCAAAACTAACCACATATCATCAATACATTTCCAAGCACAAACAACTCCCATTCTAAATAGTTGAGAATTTGCCTAAAAACTCTCCAAGTAGGTCCCCATTAACTATCAACCCGAGACCTAATGATCCAACTTCCACACCCGAGACGTAGTAGATCAAGCCTCCCTATAGAAAACTCATTTTCACAATTTGGCAGTAACAGATCCAACCAACCAGATTTCAAAACCGTGTTTTTTATACCAATCAACTCACAAGTACACCCAACTGATTTCACTAATACTTCATCCCGGCCCGCTTACTTCCATCTCCAAGTCAACAACCAAATTCCATCTAAACTCATTGAATCATTGCCACAATTAAACCATTAATACACCCAGCAACACAAATCACTCCACAAAATTCCTAGAATTGTCCCGTTACTCCACGTCACAAGTTGGCCATGGTTAAACATGTACATGGGTAGAGAGAGAGCATCATTACCGAACTTGCAGTGGTTCTCGGATGAGTGATGGCGGTGCGGAGGTGCCTCGTGGAAGATCCGCTCAACAGGAGGGTGAAGTTCAGTCCCTTGCGTCGGGCGAGACCGCGTGCTCCAAGCCGCAGATGTACGGCACGGCCTAGCGGTGCGGTCGATTGCTACAGTCTCACGGTGGAGAGGCTCGGTTGCGGCGGCGTGGGTACACAGCGGCTGAGCCAAACAGGAAGATGAAAGAGAGGGACCAACAGTAAAAAGAGAGTTAAAAAGTGAGACCGAATGAGAGAGATAGGTAGATATAGAGAGAGCCGGGGTGTGAGAGAGGAGGACGGGAAGGGAGAGATAAGGGGAGACAGAACCGAGATACTTACAAGGGAGGCGAGCGGTGACGGAAGCGAGGGACGGATGCGCTGCCAAACGGAGAAGAAAAAGCGGCGTTGGTGATAGAAAGATAGAGAGGGGGGAACTTTACAGCTACCGAGCGCCGGACGGAGAGGAGTGTATGACAAGAAAGGGTTTTGGGAGGGTTTTATCAAACAAAAAGCAGTACCGCTACGGGCAGGCGAGTTGGCACGAAGTTCCGCACGCCTGCCACATCGGCTCTAATTAAAAAAATAAAACGGAAGATGAAAATACGAATTAAAGATGCAAAACACGACCATATTTGAGGAGAGTTCCGTCAGTCTCCCTCTCCCATACACTGATATTTGCAACCCATTTCTAACCCTACTTTCATGTTTGTCGTTCCTCTTTGATTATAAGTGTAAGTCGGTTGGTATGGATCAAAAAAAATAATTGGACTGAATTTTAGACCGGTTGGTCTTAATCTCATAAATTGTGGAATTGGACTGAACTGAATGAACCGAACTCCTATATATATTTTTAAAATATTTTTAATAATTTAATATATTATTTTTATATAGTAATTATATAAGTTAATGATATAATTTTTTATCTAATTTACAAATATATATAATATAATAATAATTGAGTGGAACCAAACGGAACGATAGCTACTGGTCTGGCCTATGGATGTTTGGTCTGACACAATCTAAGGAAAATGATGGATTCACCCCCCAAACCAGACCGGGCCGATTAACATCCCTATCTACCACCCACATCATTTCTCGGTTGTGCTACACTCATCCTCCACCCACCCTATCGTCATCAGATTTTTCAAAGAGAACCTTCACCTCCGTCCATCATATGCATCGACATCATCTCTGCCAACTCTAAACATTTCACCTCCACTAGTTGTCGATGGTCTCCCTTTTCTATGAAAGGCCATTTTCATATGTGGTATATGCTCAGTACTTTGGTCTCTATTGTATAATCTGTGTAATATTACCGATCAATTAGTAACTACTTCATTTGGAATCTTTTTGTGGATAAAACTTTTTGAAAAGCTTGCATCTTTTTGTATTTTCACTGAAATAGAAAAGACTTCCGGTCTATTCGGTGGAACAAATAATGGAACAAATGTATTGGTTTAATTTACCTTTTGTTGCACTATTACTAAAGCTTCCATGCAAGTGTTAATTTGCCAGTAGCTTGAACAAAATGTACTAAAACAATTGTTGGGATCCACCTTGCAGCTTAAAACTAAACGATATGTTTCTACTACCTGTAATGCCCTCGCAATGATTTTAGGATTTCCCTTTATAGTGAAAATAATGTGGTTGCTCGAGGGGTTTTTGGCTCAGGTGGCAGAGGGGTAGAGTTATTATCAGGCTTGTTCTTATTGAGTTTTACTCATTTGGTTAGTCCCACATGAGTGGGAAATGAAAATGAGTAAGGCTCCAATGCATAAGGGGGTTAAGCTTCCTTGATTTAAGTACACTAGTCAAATGCTTAGCTAGTAACTTTTGACTTTAGTTAAACTCCTCTGTTGTCCATTTTTGTAAAATGGGAAGAGGTGTGAGTTAAAGTTTTGCTAGTGGAGAAAGTTTTGTGGGTGTGTTTGGGGTGAGGAGAAAAATTGTATGATTGTAATAATTTTTCACATAGTGGATTTTCTTTTTTGGGTCTGATGGTTTTTCTCCTGTTTAGGAGTTTCTATGTAAATATATTGTATTGTTATTACTTCTCTATTTTTTTTGTTATACTTGCAAAAGGTAGATCATAAGAGGGTGAATTTGGGAGGTCCAAATTTTCAATAATTAGTATCAAAGCCACTAGCTTCTTTTTGTAGGGTGGAGCGTTGGTGTGGTAGTGTAGATACGTACAGTTTAAGGAGATTCTGTTTAGGAGATTGGAAATTTTAAACATGTCCATTGTGACCCTCCAATCTTTTATGGGAACTTACTTATTGAGGTACTATTCATTTTTACGGTAAATTCATCAATTTAATATTAGGAAGTATGGCTTCAAATCCTATCAGATTTGAGGTGTGGAGAAATTGGTTTACACAAAGCGTTGAAGGGCAGATCAACCCCTGAAGTCAGCAGTGATACTAGCGACTGGTGAAATGGTTAGTACAAGAAGCAAATTCGGCAAAAGGCTCCAAGTCAGTAAATGGAGATACTGGTATTGATGCTAACGTTGTGTCTCTCTCCATAAAAAAAGGGACATGTATATCCTCATATCATGCCGCTAATTCCCAAAGTTGTCATGATAAAGGATGTGTTAATGTTAGCAGGTCCACAAGTTTGCACACAAGCATTGGTTTGGCATTGATGCAGGGTGTGTAGTGGAAATTCATGTCGATGGCTGATGAACTTCCATGAGAGCCAAACGTAGAAGTTACACCATAATTTTCAGTAAGGTTGTTTTTCGACATGGGCCGAAATGAAAATGCTTGGAATTTGTTTATTCTGAGTGGGTATGCTTTTATGTCGAAGCATGATAGTAGAAGCTATGAATATCTTCATTGAGGTGGAGAGCTTGGCTGTGGGACCAACCAAAGTCGTAAGGTGGAAATTGTTGAATTTTGCTCCTTTGGTTAGTCCCACATGGGTGGGAAATGAAAATGAGTAAGGCTTCAATGCCTATATAAGGGGGTTAAGTATCCTTGATTTAAGTACACCAGTCAAATGTTTAACTAGTAACTTTTGACTCTAGTTAAATTTCTCTATTGTCCATTTTTGTAAAATGGGAAGAAGTGTGAGTTAAAGTTTTGCTAGTAGGGAAAGTTTTGTGGGTGTGTTTTGGGTGATGAGAAAAATTGTGTAATTGTAATAATTTTTCACATAGTAGATTTTCTTCTCTGGATCTGGTGATTTTTCTCTTGTTTAGGAGTTTCCACATAAATATCTTGTATTATTATTCTTTTTTTATTTTTCTTGTTATACCTGCAAATGGTAGATCTTAGGGGGGTGAATTTGAGATATCCAAATTCTCAACAGTTCTTGGGTTTGAAATATGTTTATCACACCAATGAAGTGCTCATTTTTGTGCACACATAAAGGTTTCTTTAGTTTTGAGGTGTTTCATCTGTGCATTCAACCAAAGTTTGTGTGCTTTTAAATATTGGGTTTTACTTAAGGCTTTATCAAGATGCATCCAAATTATATCCTCTTAAGCATTCCATGGACCTTTTGATTTCTCTTTCATTCCTTACGTTGTTACAACTGATTGTGGACCTTTTACGCGAAAATGACTAGTGGATCAAATGCTCCAATATCAATAGGATTGATTCCATGAACATCTTAGAAATTCATGGCCAGGAATATGCTTCACTTAGAAATATAGACTTGTCCATTCATTCATGTTGTGTTATTTTCCATTGTGTGTTCCCTTTGGGTGGTAAGTTCTCGTCTTAGAAATCCAACATTCTGGTATGCACACTTTTATGAACGGTGCAATGACTTTTCGGTATCCACAAAATTAAAATAATAACCATTATTACTATAAATAAGATTTTATGGCTGAAAGATAAGTTGTGTTGTGTCGTGTCTTATTATGAGGGGCATTTTTCAAGAAGATTTATCTTTATATATATTTATGAGTAACGTCCTTTTAGTTTGGATGGGTTTTGTGAGAGAACTTGTGATAGAATCAAAGTTGTTCATTTTTGCCAAGGAAGGAAGACAACTTCGTATTATTGAGAGATGTTGAAATAATGAGCAAGAGGTATGGATGGATGAGAACACGGTCCAGTGGCTGAGGAAGGCATTGGAAGCATGTTTAAGTGGTGAGCAAAAGGAAGTCTACAGCACCATCAGGGAGGGGCAGCGCAGATTAGTTGCACAGAGATGCTTCAATGGTAGGGGTCGGTTTGTAGTTGTGTCAGTGTTTAGGAAAGGTGGAAGGAAAAATTCCATTATCATTCCCGAAGGGGAAAGGGGTAGAGGGTGGAGGAGAATGAGGGAAATGCTGGGGGAGTCAATTTAGGAAGGAAGAGGAAGGGTTGTTGCCATGCATGGTGGGGCTCAGCCATGGAAGAAGGAGGAAAAGCCGAGGACGTACAAAGATGCTCTAATCCAAGATGGAAAGAGGGGTGGTGCGGAAAATTCTGACAGGCAATGGTCTCGAGCCTCTCATGGAGTACGTTTCACGACAACTGATAGGGTAGGTGACAAAGGCGTGGGCTGGAAGATGGAAGAAATGCAGAGGCAGATATGGCAACTACAGAGAGAGATGTCTGTTATGAGAAAGTTGGTCGGGAGTTATAAGGAAAGGGAGGAAATTGAATTGGGCTGGAAAAGGCCGGGCCAAGACCGGAGGCCCAATAACAAAGGGAAGGGCAAAGTTGAAGCCCCTAAGTGGAGGCCGTTACTTGCCACTATAGGCCCCGACCCAATGCCCAGGCCCAGGCACTGAGTGTAGCTGGGCATTTTGATAGGAAGGGCCAGTTAGATGGGTCGTCCCAGGGCCCACCAAAAGGCTCGGGTGCCCAGCACAGGGCCCTCGTGCCCATGCCCAGTCTCGTAACAATTAGGGTTCGCACAAAGCCTGGTCCTACAAAGGAGCAACGACGACAGTCACCGATGCAAGGGTTGTCGCTGAAGGGACAAACACCGCCGACGACAACAATGGACCTCTCCGATGACGGCCCGCAAGTGTGGGGTGGCCGAAAAAGTGAGATGGAAGAGACCAAGACCTCCCCGAAACCATCGGAAGTGTTCTGGCCGCCGTTAATGGGACAGAATCTGCCGATGGGAGGTCTAGAGGTGTCGGAGGTGGTAGAGAACCTCCCCAATCAGTGTTTGGAAGCAGTAGGAGTGGCAGCAGAGGTGGATGGGCTTTTACTGAACTTAGATAGTGAGGATTCTCAGGGTAAACACAATGAAATGATCTCAAGGCCATCTTAGGGCTGTTTAGATCTTATCGGGGTGGAGGATTTTTCTATGGTTGAAGACACTTTACGCAGAGAAGGAAATCAAGGGGCGGAGGTAGAGCTGAATGCACATTCAGACGAGGAATTTGTTTTCGAACAAGGAGTGGTTGCAGTGCAGGTAGAAGAGGGTGAACCAGTACCTTTAAATTTCATGTGTCCAGTGCAGCCTAAGATTTCAAATTGGGTTTTCAACACAGTAAAGGATATTTAGAATTTGGTGGGATTGAGGTGTGAAGGCTATGAGGAGCGATTTATGGCTTTACTTACAGTAATTGAAACAGGTCATCAAGAATATAGGAAAGTATAATAAAAAAAGCAAAGAGAGCTGAGGAGGTTGAATTGGTCTATGAACTCGGAGGGGAGTGCAAGTAAGGACAAGTCTAAAGGGAAAGGTTTGGCACATTCCAAGTGAAACCAAAAATTGTATCGTGGAATGTCCATGGGTTGAACGAGGTCAGCAAGCGTCTACAAATCAGACATTTGTTACGTGAGTGGAAGGCAGACATAGTGTGTTTACAGGAGACCAAGTTGAAACTTATAAATCGAAATTTGGTGCGAAGTATTTGGAGCTGCACAAATGTATATTTTTTATTGTTCTGTGAACGAAGTTGGACGTGAATGTATTGAGGAACCGTTTGTGATTTTCAACCCTTTTTTGTTTGTGATTTTGGACTTTGAAGGCCACCTGTTTGTGGAAATGTCACAAAGAAAAAAAAGTTTGTTGATGCATATGTAAGGCATTGATGGAATGCAGTGGATCTCATGAATTTGCAATGTACTTATATTGGTCATGAAAACATGGCTTATTTAATAAATCCACTTGATTGATATTCCATTATAGGTGCTTCTTTACACCATTTATCTGTACAGCTACAACTTTAAATAGTTTAAATAATCTCTCTACCAAAATTCATATAGATTTTGAATATATACCAATGTTAGTCTTTAATTTAGCTTCTTCTTCTTCTTCTTCTTCTTTTCTTTTTTTTTTTTCATTTTAAAGTGTGACTAAATATGATAAGATCACGACGAATAATGTATATTATTTTTCAATTCTAAATAATGTTTCTATTCGAGTATAAATATGTCAGTTAGTTTCTCTAAAGAAATTAAAAATCTTGATCCTATATAGATAACAAATAATATATTTAGTTTATATATATATAACAAAGCAAACAATTTCATTCATCAGAAAATATTTACAGGAGGGCATCATGCTCAATGATATGTGAAACAACTTGGGATAAAATATTCACGGACGCTGTGCTTGGACGTTCCCACTCGATGGAACTCTGCATACATGATGTTGGATGTGGCACAGAAATACCAAAAAGTGTTTGAGCGAATGGAGGTGGAGGATGGGGGCCTTAAGTATGCTTTGTTGGAGCCTGCAGGAAAGGGGCTCGGTTTGCCGGACACAAATGATTGGACAAGTGTAGGATTCTTTGTCACATTTTTGCAGATTTTTTATGATATTACTATGAAAATATCTAGATCCGCATACACGATTGCAAACTTGTGGTTCAGTCAGATCTCGACACTACACCACCACTTGGAAGATGGTTGTGATGACCCTAATGGACTGTTATTTGGTATGGCTCAGAGGATGCTGTCCAAATATAATAAATAGTGGGGGCAAGTTGAGAAGATAAATAGATTACTCTTTGTGGCTATGATCCTTGATCCCCGAATCAAGTTGGCCGTGATAGAATATTGGGCAAATTCCATCATCGGGGCAATGAAGGCTGCATCGTTTATTACTGCGCATAAACTGATCTCGATGACTTGTACAACCACTACAAAAATAGTGGACAACCTTCATCTTCAGCGGGTACCTCACACTTGACTCCGACACCTCCCTCTGATGACCTTAGCCCAGTAAGTGCATTGCCTCGACGTCGTCAAAATTACAACATTATGAATGAGCATCATCAGCTCGTTGTATCGAATAATATTATAGGGTGTACTTTAGAGGTTGAACGGTATTTTATGGAAGAGGTCGAGGCACCTAGTCCTGCATTTGAGATATTAACTTGGTGGAAGGCTAATTCCACCAAGTATCCAATCATTTCTCGTATTGCCCGAGATGTGCTAGCCATTCCTTTTACTACGATTGCATCTGAGTTGACATTTAGTACTGGAGGTCGAGTGTTTGATACTTTTCGAAATTCTTTGTCACCGTCAACCGTGGAGGCCCTCGTTTGTACACAGAACTGGATCAGTGATATACCCATTGGACTATATAGCATTGTCATTGATGATGTGAGCTTTAGGCTTAAAGAGGATAACCTTATTTTACCTGTTTTTTTATTGATTATTTTAATTATTTTTATGATTTCATAAATCTATTTAATTTAATTTTTTTTTCATTTCACAGATGTAATTGTAAACCCCAGTATAGTTGCCGATGACTGATGGAGTATGGATAAAGATAAGTTGATATCAGAATTAACTTAATCTTTATTGGTATTAATGGTAATTAAATTTTACTATTATTGTGTTCAATTTTCTAGATCAATTTTGGTTACATTTATTGATTGAAGACTTTTTTTTATCTTAATTTCAAGTACTTCGAATGACCAAGTACGATACTGCAAATGATGTTTTTTTTTTTGGTTGAATCAATATGTTTATTCTTATGGACTGTTTAAACAAACTTTGAAATAGGCTATTATTTCTATAATTAATTGTTTAGGACTTTCTGAATTATGTATAATAATTAATTATACAGTCTAACGTGTTCAAACAGATTTGACCTGTTGGGATGAAAATATTGTCCCTAATACTCGTTGTACCTAAACTAATATATATATATTTAATAATTTTTAATCAAAACAAGCTTTTATATATTTCAAGAAAATTGAAAATAAGAATGAAATCTATACAAAAATACCTCAAATTAATAAAAACTAAAGTTTCAACTTTCAAGTACCAAGCTAGCATCACATGCGAAAACAAAAAAGAGAAATATTAATAGAGTAGAAAATACATATTCAAACTCCATTCAATAAAATAATTCCTATTTGTTTAATTGAGAAATACTAAACAATAATAAAATCTATATAAAGTGAGTTTTTATTGAGTTTTTATTAAACAATGATAAAATAAATTTAAAACAAGATGGTTATTTTACAGTCGGAAGTCGAAATTCCGACATCGATTGGAATCGAACTCCAATTCCACGGAGTCGGAGCACAGGCCTAGGCTAAAGGCGGAAGGTTTTGAGGAAAGGGTCGGACAATGGTGGGCATCATATCAGTTTCAAGGTACCCCCAATTTTATTTTTGCAGGTAAATTGAAAGCTCTAAAAAAAGACCTAATGGAATAGAATAGGCAGTCTTTTGGTGATATAGGGGAGCGCAAGAAAAGTAAGGAAATGGAGATTCAAGGGTTGGAAAGGATACAAGAAGCACGGCCTTTAACTCAGGAAGAAATAGCCTTAAAATTGGGGCTAGAAGCAGAACTAGAACGTATTATAGTACTAGAAGAGACTTCTTGGTGGCAAAAGTCAAGAGCGTTATGGTTGAAGGAATGTGACCAAAGCATTAAGTTCTTCCACAGAATAGCCAACTCACATAGGAGATACAATAACATTCAGATGCTAAAAATAGAGGGAGTGGAATGTAGGGAAGAGCTAGTGATAAACAACCAAGTAGTTGAGTTTTTTGAGCAATTACTTTCTGAACAGGTGGGATGGCGGCCTAAACTTGAGGGGCTTGGTTTCGAGTCCATTGAACGTAATGAGGTAGATCGACTTGAGAGGAAATTTGAGGAGATGGAGGTTTATGAAGTTGTGAGAAAAATGGCAAAATATAAGGCACTGGGTCGTGACGGATTTTTGATGGGTTTCTTTCAAACTTGCTGGGCTGTATTAAAAGAAGATCTCATGAAGGTGTTCCATGAGTTCTACTCAAAAGGAGGTTTGAAAAAAGCCTTAATTCTACTTTTATCACACTAATATCAAAGAAGGTGGGGGTAGAGGAGGTGAAGGAGTTCTGGCCTATTAGCCTAGTAAATGGAGTATACAAGATATTATCTAAGGTATTAGCGAATCTTTTGAGTGAGGTAGTGGGAAAACTTATATCGAAACCTCAAAATGCTTTTGTAAAGGATAGACAAATCCTAGATGCGGTTCTTATTGCCAATGAATACATTGATAGTCGTCTGAAATCTAGGGAGGCAGGGATCATTTGCAAGCTCAATATGGAGAAGGCGTATGATCATGTAAACTGAGACTTCCTTCTTGATCTATTGGGGAAATGTGGTTTTGGGGAGAGATGGTGCTCGTGGATTAGGTGGTGCATAACAACGGTAAAATTATTCGTCTTGATAAACGGAAGCCCAATTGGATTTTTCTGTAGCTCACGAGGTTTGAGACAAGGAGATCTGCTATCCCCACTACTCTTTGTTATTGTGATGGAGGCGTTGAATAGAATGTCTTCAGCCTTGGTCACGAATGGGTTGGTGGCTGGTTTCAAGGTTGGCTTTCTGAATAAGGGCTAGTTAACAAATCTCATTTGTTGTTTGCAGATGATACTTTTTTCTTTTGCGAACCAGATCCTTACCATATTCGAGTCCTGAAGGCCCTTCTCCTTTGCTTTGAAGCAACTTCTGGACTGAAGGTTAACTTGCAAAAATCAGAGATGGTACCTATAGGAGGAGTTTGTCGTATCAGACAGTTGGCTAGCATTCTGGGAAGTACGACCACGGTGTTACCTATGACCTATTTGGGGCTTCCGTTGGGGGCGGTCTCAAGAGCGGCTCCAATATGGGATTCAATTATAGAGAAAGTAGAAAGTCGTCTAGCCGATTGGAAGAGATTGTACTTGTCAAAAGGTGGAAGGATTACACTGGTCAAGAGCACTCTATCTAATCTACCTACTTATTTTTTGTCATTGTTTCCTATTCCAGCAAAGGTAGCAATCCGATTGGAGAAACTTCAAAGGGATTTTTTGTGGGGTGGATTGGGAGAGGAACACAAATTTCACCTGGTTAAGTGAGAAAATGTATGCAGTCCTATCTCGAATGGGGGTTTGGGTATTAGAAATATGAAAACCTTCAATTGGGCGCTGCTAGGTAAATGGTTGTGGAGGTATCATAAGGAACCTGAAGCCCTTTGGAAGATGGTAATAGAGAGCAAATATGGGAAATTATGAGGGAGTTGGTGCACAAAAGAAGTGAGAGAAGCGAACGGAGTGGGTTTGTGGAAACACATAAGAAAAGGGTGGGAAGTGTTCTCACGCCATACTCAATTTCGTCTAGGGGAAGGAAACCGCACTAAGTTCTGGTATGAAACTTGGTGTGACCATGTTACTTTAAAGGAATCTTTTCCTACACTGTTTAGAGTAGCAAGAGATACTGATGTTTCAGTAGCAAATGTAAGGGTAAGATCAGGGGAGCAAATACAATGGAATATCAACTTCAGTAGGGCGGCACAAGATTGGGAGATGAACAGTTTTGAATAGGCCTGTGCTCCGACTCCGACGGAGTCAGAATCGTGATTCCGACTTCCAACTTTGACTTTTGTCGAAGTCGAAATCGAATTCCGATTCCGACTCTGAAAGGAATCGGAGTTCGATTCCGATCGTAATTTGAAATTCTGAATTCCAATCGGAATCGAACTACAATCGGTGCCGGAATTTCGACTGTAAAATAATCATCTTGTTTTAAATTTATGTTATCATTGTTTAATAAAAACTCACTTTATATAGATTTTATTATTGTTTAGTATTTCTCAATTAAACAAATAGGAATTATTTTATTGAATGGAGTTTGAATATGTATTTTCTACTCTATTAATATTTCTCTTTTTTGTTTTTGTATGTGATGCTAGCTTGGTACTTGAAAGTTGAAACTTTAGTTTTTATTAATTTGAGGTATTTTTGTATAAATTTCATTCTTATTTTCAATTTTCTTGAAATATATAAAAGCTTGTTTTGACTAAAAATTATTAAATATATATATATATTGGTTTAGGTACAACGAGTATTAGGGACAATATTTTCATCCCAAAATGTCAAATCTGTTTGAACACGTTAGACTGTATAATTAATTATTATACATAATTCAGAAAGTCCTAAACAATTAATAATAGAAATAATAGCCTATTTCAAAGTTTGATTAAATAGTCCATGAGAATAAACATATTGATTCAACCAAAAAAAAAAAAAATCATTTGCAGCATCATACTTGATCATTCGAAGTACCTCAAATTAAGATAAAAAAAAAAATCTTCAATCAATAAATGTAACCAAAATTGATCCAGAAAATTGAATACAGTAAAAGTAAAATTTAATTATCATTAATACCAATAAAGATTAAGTTAATTCTGATATCAACTTATCTTTATCCATACTCCATCAGTCATCGTCAACTATACTGGGGTTCACAATTACATCTGTGAAATGATAAAAAAAATATAAATTAAATAGATTTATGAAATCATAAAAACAATTAAAATAATCAATAAAAAAAAACAAGTAAAATAAGGTTACCCTCTTCAAGCCTATAGCTCTCATCATCAATGCCAATGCTATCTAGTCCAAGGGATGTATCACTGATCCAGTTCTATGTGCAAACGAGGGCCTCCACGGTTGATGGTGACAAAAAACTCTGGAAAGCATCCAACACTCGACCTCCAGAGCTAAACGCCGACTCAGATGCAACCGTAGTAATAGGAATGGCTAGCACATCTCAGGCAATATGGGAAATGATTGGATACTTGGTGGAATTAGCCTTCCACCAAGTTAATATCTCAAATGCATGACTAGGTGCCTCGTCCTCTTCCATAAAATACCGTTCAACCTCTAAAGTACACCCCATAATATTTTTGGATACAACGAGCTGATGATACTTATTCATAATGTTGTAATTCTGGCGACGTTAAGGCAATGCACCTACTAGGCTAAGGTCATCAGAGGGAGGTGTCGGAGTCAAGTGTGAGGTACTCGTTGAAGATGAAGGTGTCCACTATTTTTGTAGTGGGATTACAAGTCATCGAGATCAGTTTTAAGCGCTGTAATAAACGATGCAGCCTTCATTGCCCCGAGGATGGAATTTGCCTAATATTCTATCACGGCCAACTTGATTCGGGGATCAAGGATCACAGCCACAAAGAGTAATCAAGTTATCTTCTCAACTTGCCCCCAGTATTTATTATATTTGGACAGCATCCTCTGAGTCATACCAGATAACAGTCTGCTAAGGTCATCACAACCATCTTCTAAGTGGTGGTATAGTGTCGAGATCTGACTGAACCACAAGTTTGCAGTCATGTATGCGGATCTAGATATTTTCATAGTAATATCATAAAAAATCTGCAAAAATGTGACAAAGAATCCTACACTCGTCCAATCATGTGTGTCCGGTGAACCGAGCTCCTTTCCTGCAGGCTCCAGCAAAGCATACTTAAGGTCCCCATCCTCCACCTCCATCCGCTCAAACACTTTTTGGTATTTTTGTGCCACATCCAACATCATATATGTAGAGTTCTATCGAGTGGGAACGTTCAAGCACAGCGTCTGTGAATGTTTTATCCCAAGTTATTTCACATATCATTGAGCATGATGCCCTCCTATAAATATTTTCCGATGAATGAAGTTGTTTGCTTTGTTTTATATATATATATATAAACTAAATATATTATTTGTTATCTATATAGGATCAAGATTTTTAATTTCTTTAGAGAAACTAACTGACATATTTATACTCAAACAGAAACATTATTTAGAATTGAAAAATAATATACATTATTCGTCGTGATCTTATCATATTTAGTCACACTTTAAAATGAAAAGAAGAAGAAGAAGAAGAAGATAAATTAAAGACTAACATTGGTATATATTCAAAATCTATATGAACCTTGGAGGAGAGATTGTTTAAACTATTTAAAGCTGTAGCTGTACAGATAAATGGTGTAAAGAAGCACCTATAATGGAAGATCAATCAAGTGGATTTAATTAAATAAGCCATGTTTTCATGACCAATACAAGTACACTACAAATTCATGAGATCCACTGCATTCCATCAATGCCTTACACATGCATCCACAAACGTTTTTTTTTTTTTTTGTGACATTTCCACAAACAGGTAGCCTTCAAAGTCCAAAATCACAAACAAAAAAGGGTTGAAAATCACAAACGGTTCCTCAATACATTCACGTCCAACTTCGTTCACAGAACAATAAAAAATGACTAATAATAGAAAATCTAGTTTTCAATTCTCAAATAAATAATATAAACAATTCAGAGTAAATTTGCAATCCTAAAATTTAAATTTACCGATTGGGAAAAACTGGGAGGATTTTGGCATTGCGGCGACTGCGACTTCTGGCAATCTACGGTGGACTATGGTCAGTGGGGGGCTATGGCGTCGTGAGGCGTGAGAGGTCTCACGATGAGTCTGAGCTGCTGAGTGCTGAGGACAATGAGGAGAGAGAGATGATCGAGTGAGCTGTGAGGAAGAAAGGCCATTCGGAGGGCATTTAGCCTTGATTCAAAATGGCGTCGTTCCCATTTAAATGGAACGACACCATTCTAGTCAATAGGCTGACAAAATCCAGATGCAAAACGGCGTCATTTTGCATTTGAATTTTGTTTTTTAAAAAAATTCAGAAGTCGGAGTCGGAATTCGGAACCAGTGGGTTACCAATTCCGATTTCGACTTCCGTTAAGGAGTCGGAATTACTCCGATTCTAACTCCGATTTTTGAACCTTCTGATTCCGTCAGAGTTGAAATCAGAGTGGAAATCAGCCGAAACCGAAAGGTTCGAAATTTTGCACACCCATAGTTTTGAAGCATTTTACAGCATTCTGTATTCATGTGAAGCGGGTAATTCACAAGATAGTCTATGGTGGGTACCTGCAGCTAAAGGCACTTGCTCGGTGCGCTCGTTTTATAAGTCTCTTGCTCAAGAGACACCTACCCAGTTCCCTTGGAGAAAGTTATGGAGACATAAGGTGCCTCCCAAAGCTGCGTTCTTTGTGTGGATAGCATCCCTAGGCAAGATTCTTACTACTGATAATTTGAGGAGCGTAAGGTGATTATTGCAGATTTGTGTTGTATGTGTAGGAAGGGGGCGAATCGGTGTATCATATCTTAATACATTGCAAGATAGCGAGAGGGTTATGGAATGAGGTGCGGGGCAGAATTGACTTGGCTTGGGTTATGCCTGAGAATGTGGTAGGAGTAGTGGCTAGCTGGACAAATTTGTGAGGCAACCAACAAATAAAAAAGGTGTGAAAGATGATACCCATATGCATCATGTGGTGTTTATGGCAAGAACGCAATGCAAGGACCTTTGAAGACAAAGAGAGAATGATGGAGGAACTAAAAGTTTTCTTTATTAGAACCCTTTGTATTTGGACCATAGTGGTTGATTTTAATGGCATAGAGTTACATGATTTTCTGAGGTCCATCGCCCATACCTAGCGATGGAAACTATACTTTGTACCGAGCATTTGCCTATTCTTTGATAAATATAATTTATTTACTTATAAATAAAAAATGTGAAAGATGATTTTTTCTATTCTGAATTATATGCTAAATTTTTTATGGTTGGTTTAAGATGATTTATTGCCATATTTGATGATAACCATTCTCTAGATAGATGGTGAAAGATAAGGAGCACGCATCTTTTATAACACCTCCTACTGCAAATCAATCAATAAGTCCATTGACCCGTGTATTCATCAATTAAGTTAAAATTCAGTTTTTGTTCATTATCATGACTGGTTTTGTTTCTTAGGTGATACCAATACCATTATATCCGCATTTCTTAACACCTCATATTGGCAATCTATCAACCAATATAACAACCCGGGTACTTCGAATATTAAATCAAGTTCATTTGACTGTTTTAATAATGTATATATTTATATTACTACATCTTTGTTTCATAATTATTATTGGTTTATATGTTTTTTTTTTATATAAGTAAGAGATAAATACTATTGATATGAATGAGATAGGCATAAGCCATGTACACTGAAAGTATACAGAAATACACCTAAATACATTCTAACTGCAATGAATTGGTTTATATGTTAGGTGCTACTAATATCATTTTATCATAATTTCTTAAACTATATGCATGGTTGTCATCCACCAATACCACACTCGTAGCTACTATCATTTGTTTATCATCCTGATGCCAACCCATCTACATGAATTACTAAAGTGATAAGTTTGTTCCTTAAGTAGTGCACTTATTTTTTACTATGTTTCTAATCGATTAAAAACATTGATTTGTTTTGTAGATGTAAATTGTAAGGAAATCTAATATCTCTATTTCACTCATCAATTAACGCCGCAAGTTCAAGCAATGTGGAAGAAATTCAAAGTGCCACACCTGACTCTAAGGAGGTTAAAAGTTTGTCTACACCCACTGTTCCTAATAATGTTGAATTCAAAGACGACGATAAGTTTAGAACATAAAATATAGTGCATATAAGGGCGGACGATAGCATTGAGGAGTCTAAGTTAGGGACGGTGTTTAAATTCAATAAAGAATTATTTTCTTATTATAAAAAAATGTGAAACAATGCAATTTTGGAATAAGTATACAAAGGAATAAATAATATGAGGATAAGGATGAGACTCTCAAATATATCACACTTTGATTGTGCTCATGGAGGGAAGGCACCAACCGGATGTAATTTTTTTACAATAGTCTAGTAGTTTTTCCACGTATTTGAATGCAAAGATGTCAACCTTTGCAACTGTAGTTTTAAATCATTGAATTGAAAAACGAAACTATAGAAATATCGGTTTTGAAAGTCAGCTCCTCCAAATAATTACATGCCATGTTCTTGGGAAAGTATTATGAATGGAGTTTTACTATTTATCATATTTACATATCATTTTCTTTTAATTTGTTTTAAATTAATTGAATTCTTATATTCATCACTCATACACTACATTTAGTAAAAGGAAAAAAAATTATGGTTTGTAATATATGAAGATAATGAGTATAATTTTTCTTTTAAAAATGTCATTTTATATTCACATCATTTGATTTGCGAAATTTAAAATTTGCTCATAACCTAGATTTTCAAAGTTATGTTATATAATAATTTAGAATTTTATAAAGATAATTAAACTCCCCTTTAGAAATAACTAAGAATATGAAGGCATCTACAATAATATGGGATTCCTACGATTTGGTCTATTCATGGAATGGTGCAGACGTGATTTGTTATTTCCAAATTATTGGTAAGTTTTCCTATAAAGTTTATAAAGTAATGCTACATACAGTCGTGGAATGTGTAAACGCAGCGCAATCACTTTGAAAAAAAGTAGGGTCCATGATTAAAAAGTTATTTTTTTTTCATATGAGTCTCGTATTAATTCAGTTTTTTCAAAGAGACTGCGCAGTACTTGCACAACCACAGCTGCAAATATCATTTCTCAAGTTTATAAGGCATTTATAGGTTTTTTCCATTTTTATTTCAATAAGTTTAAAATAAAAATTAATTTTTTAACAGTAAACCATACTATTTTTTAAATCGATTGCGTGACACTTGTACTATATGACTGTCTATAAAATTACATCTTATATAAATGTGTCAACATTTTTTTTAGAAAGAGATCAAGATAGAAATCCAAATCTCTCTACTTATTATCATATTATTATTTTTTGGATTACTCTCTACTTAAATTTGTACATATGGGATAATCTTTTAGTAAGTCAATAATATTAAAACTAATATTAAAAGATTACTTCAAATTCAATCCAAATTCCCCCACCAATCTATTTGATCGCAATACGACTACTCAAATGAATGTCTTGTTAAAACGTATGCTATTTTGTCAAGAAAGTGATGTTACGTATCATTGACGTCAAATTGAGAATTAGAACGGGAGTTCTCTAACGGGTTGTAATTAGAGTTTTTATATTATAAGTCGGTATACCATCCGCACCGCTTGTATGGTAAAATTTGACTTGTAACATTTAAAATTTATTTTATAAATAAAATCATGTTATATAAATAACGAGTTTTATTACATTATTTTTATATATTATTTATAAATTTTATTAATGTAATTGGTTAAAATAATTATTTTATATTAAAAAAAAGTAACGTAGCTAATCATATTAATGAGACGCATAAAAAATACGTAAAAGTGACCGCATATAAAATATAAATAATATAATAAAAAAATATAAAGAAAATATCAGATGCCGATTTATGAAAAATGATCAAATAAATTTTAAAATTTGATCGATTTTATTTTTCATTTTTTCCACTTCGGAAACATGTTTTAATTCATTTTAAAATAATTCGAAAAGTGAAAAAAAAATTAAAGGAGATTGAAAGGAGGCCCGGTAAGCATCATCCTTGTCATAACGTAGGGGAAGAGAATTGTCCAAGAAAGGCGAAGGAAGGGAGTGCTCTAAGCAAGTAAAAACACTAGAGGAAACCACCCTATAAAAATTGTAACCGGAATGTGCAAAATGTGCGTTTCATTTCAATTCCTGCCTCGCTCGCTTACCACAAAGGTCTCAAAAAGACAGCCCCCACTGCAATGGCCGCCTCTTCCTGCTCCATCTTCCAATCCTGCTCTCTCTCCCTCAAACCCAAAATCCCCACTCCTTCAAACCCACCTCCTAAATGTCATTCCTTTCCAATTAAAGCATCCACTAACTCTACTCCTTCCCCTACTCCACCAAAGCACACAGTATCCAAGCCACGCCGCCCCGCTGACGAGAACATTCGCGATGAGGCCCGCCGCAACAACCACATCCACTCCCACCACTTCTCCGCCAAGTACATCCCATTCAACGCCGACGCTTCGGCATCCACGGAATCTTACTCCCTCGACGACATCGTCTACCGCTCCGTATCCGGCGGGCTCCTCGACGTTCAGCACGACATGGCCGCCCTGAAAAACTACGACGGCAAGTACTGGCGCGACCTCTTTGATTCCCGTGTCGGCAAGACAACGTGGCCCTATGGCTCCGGCGTCTGGTCCAAAAAGGAGTGGGTCCTTCCCGAGATCGACAGCGACGACATCATCAGCGCCTTCGAGGGCAACTCCAACCTCTTCTGGGCCGAGCGTTTCGGGAAACAGTTTCTGGGCATGAACGACCTCTGGGTCAAGCACTGCGGGATCAGCCACACTGGGAGTTTCAAGGATCTAGGCATGACCGTGCTAGTGAGCCAAGTCAATCGCCTCCGCAAAATGAACCGCCCTGTCGTCGGTGTCGGATGTGCCTCTACCGGAGACACCTCCGCCGCTCTCTCAGCTTATTGCGCCGCCGCCGGAATCCCATCCATTGTCTTCTTACCCGCAAATCGAATATCGATCGCTCAGTTGGTTCAACCAATCGCAAACGGTGCATTCGTTTTGAGCCTCGACACAGATTTCGACGGCTGTATGCAGCTAATCCGGGAGGTAACCTCAGAATTGCCTATTTATTTAGCGAATTCGCTGAACAGTTTGAGAATAGAGGGTCAAAAAACCGCGGCAATTGAGATATTGCAACAGTTTGATTGGCAAGTACCCGATTGGGTCATTGTCCCGGGCGGAAATCTGGGGAACATATATGCGTTTTACAAAGGGTTCCAGATGTGTAAAGAGTTAGGCCTTGTTGACAGGATTCCCAGGCTTGTTTGTGCTCAAGCGGCAAACGCGAACCCACTGTACTTGCATTACAAATCAGGGTGGAAAGATTTCAAGCCTGTGAAAGCGAACACCACGTTTGCGTCCGCTATTCAAATAGGCGATCCGGTTTCGATTGATAGAGCGGTGTATGCGATTAAGAAGTCAAATGGGATCGTCGAGGAGGCAACCGAGGAGGAATTGATGGACGCAATGGCGCAGGCGGACTCGACTGGGATGTTTATATGTCCGCATACGGGGGTGGCATTGACAGCCTTGGTTAAGTTAAGGAATAGTGGGGTGATAGGGCCTACGGATCGGACGGTGGTGGTGAGCACGGCGCATGGGCTGAAGTTTACGCAGTCGAAGATTGATTATCACTCCAAGAATATCAAGGATATGGCGTCTCGGTTTGCGAACCCGCCCGTGCATGTTGAAGCGGATTTCGGGTCTGTTATGGATGTATTGAAGAAGTATTTGCTGAGCAAGGCACCTAAGCATTAGGCCTGACTGTGAGCGCGGTGGGTTCTGCTCTTGTACTTTATCTCCCGCGCATTTGGTTTGGTGGGCATTTGTGTTATCATTTTATTTCCTTCGCTGGACGACAAGGAAGTGGTTATGATAAAAGAACAAAGAATCTTTTTTCTAGCCCTTTGCTGGTAGGAAGAGGTCCAAGTAGTAAGGCAGCATTCGACTTTGGATGAGTTCGTTGTCATTTGAATTCGGCGGCGTTTCTGCTGGTGAGCTTTTAGTTTAAGGTACTTACATGTGGTTTATGTGCTGTTGTTTGTTGGAGAATACTCTTGCGTTTTTCGCTGTTGTATGGTATCTAATGCTTAGTAGGAGAGATGAATTTCCGCTTTTTCAGTATTTATGTGCTTCAAGAAGCATTTGTAGTTGTTTTCTAGCTCTCGTTTAACTTGTTGGAACCAAATAGTTTGAGTTGTCCAGATATATGGAGCTGCATTTATGGAGTGACTTTGATGGCCTGTGATTTTGAATTTGCACATTTCCTTCTTGAAATTAATTTATTACGTCTTTGATCATTAAGCAAATTCACTTTATAACCTCTTGGACTGCATTTGAAGGTCTATCTAACAAGTTTCAGGAGACCTGCTTCAGATAGTCTTGGTCGCATTCACTTTTTATTCTCCTCTGCCTTCTAGTAACCTAAGATCAACTGCAGAGTCTTGGCTATGCACTCTGAATGAGCTAATTTAATTAAGAGAATAACTTCTAACCGGTACATCTATTAAAGGGCTGAAATCAACAACCAATATGCTCCTGCCACATAGCCCATTCATTAGAGCTAGCATCCATCCGCACCGCACCGAGCCAGCACTCTCTCCCACCCTCGTCTCTCTCTCGCCAAAGCCAGATCCCTCACCTCCCTCACCCTCGTCTCTCTCTCACCGAAAAAGACCGGATCCTCACTCCCTCGCCCCAAATCCCAGATCCCAAAACTTCATTGATGCCTTCATTGGACTTCTACATCCTCACCCTCGCGGGCTCCGAACTCCCATTGATTCGGTGCATCATCAGGTATTTTTTTTCCTTTTTCTTGGCATGTTAGTCAAAAGCATATTCTTTAATGGCTAAAGTGGTGGGATTGAAATCAAAGCATCAAAATGAGTAACCATTTGGCAATTTGTTGACAAGCTGTCGGGAGAAGAGTCCAGCATGTGGTCTCCATTCTTTTAAATCTGCAAAGACTTAAAACATTCACTGCTGTACCAGATCTAAGTTTGTTCCCGATATAAGTAGTCTACTCCTCATGGTTGTGAAAAGGCCGGGAAGTGAAAAGTTGCGGGAACTCTTGCACTGGCATCTTGAAGAGTAGCGAAAGAGAAGAGCAATTGAAGCACACAGTGAAACAAGGTCTAAGATGGATGAACTTGAAAATGTTGGAGCGAAATGCTAGAGTGAAAATAGGTTTAGGATATTTTGGAGAAAAACCTGATGGAGTGGTCCTCATAGAAATTTTTACTACATTGCTGATGTGGCAGTTGTCTATTGGCTGCTAGTTTCACCACAAAAGCGGATGGTACCGCTTCAAGGCGGTTCTCTTTAATTAAAGACAATTCTAGTGGCCATTCAGTTGCTGTTGGTTGACTGCAGAATCTGAGTTCCTTCTTCATTCTTCTTCATAAGCAAGTGAGCGCGAGCGCAGACACACACACAACCGCACACGCACACATATATTACTCGAGTCACATGGGTTGGTTCTGGTTGTACAAAGGATCCAGGTCGAAATCTGCAAAAGTTACTGTCTTTTGGAGATTAGAATACCTCTCAAGATGAGGGAGAAGCTGTCAGGTAATTTAAATTATTTCTTCCTAATATAATCAACAGGTGTGGAAGGAAACACTTAATACTTCTTAGGGGAACTATGAAGAAGAGATGGTTTTAGATGATTTGAATAAAATATTGTTATTATTATTTTGGTATTTGAAAAAGTTAAATTGAGATTTGAAAAAGTTGAATTATTTATTATATTTGTGTGGAAATTTAGAAAAATTTTAATAATAAGATAAGATGAGTTGAGAAGCTTTCCAAATCTAAACAATGATCCTTGCTGCGGTTAGCTGAATTTAGATTTGGAATAAATAAGTTATTGGGGTGAGTTCTTCATTCATTTTAGCCAAAACAACATAAAAAATGTGATGATACTCGAGCCTATGTTGGGTGTTGAGAAATGTTGATGAGAGTTGTGAATAGTAATAAAAAGTAGGTGAAAAGTAATAATAAAATAATGAATAGTAATAAAAAGTACGTAAAAAGTAAGGAATAGTAGTAAAAGTAGATGAAAATTAATAATAAAGTAATGAACAGTAGTGAGAAGTGTTGAGAGTACCTGAGATACTCTTGGTACCCTAACGCTAAGTTAATTCTTCCTTTTGGATTTGGATAGCTTTGCCTATGTTTGGCACAGCCGCAACATAGGCGAGCTCTGTAAGGAAGTTGTATATTTAAGTTCCCTGGGCCAATCGTTGAAAGGACTGATGAAATATTGATGATTTGATAATGCGACACACGTGCTTCTCAGGTAAATATTGATGATACCATTACACATTTTTTACTACTACTAGGTGAAAGCAACGTGCAATGCACGTTTGCTTAGTTTATATGTAATTTTTTTTTGTTAAGAATTAATTTTTTATTAATAAAGATGTAATATTTTTAGTTAATTAAATAACTAATGATGTAATGTTTATATAATTGATAAATAAATAAACGTTGTGATATATTAAAAAAGAAGAGCATTAATAGAATCTATAGCATGGTTCTATAAATAAACATTGCTCATAGTTCTATGAAAGTTGTTTGAACCCAATGACATGCAAAAGAAAGAAATAAAACCTTTAAATTTTTAATAAACACAAACTGCAATTTGACTTTAGTATAAAAATTTGTAGAGATGCTTTAGTTCATACAAAAATTAGATAAGAAAGCTGTTTGAGATAATTTTGATTCTAAGATGACAATCCAACGTTTTCCTCATCTTGCACCGCTTCAATAGAAAGGACATTAAACTGCCTATATTTTTTCTCCTTCATTTTCCCTGGATCTGCATAAACTTGAATCTTCTAAAATTTTTTTGATAATTTATCCGCTACGCTTTTAACATACAGTCGATTTTTCTACAAAATAAATTTTGAATAGGTTTACATAATTAATAAAAAAATCCAATTTTTTTTGTAATTAACTCATTATAACAAAACTCAACTTTTGAAGAAAAATTTAAGAGATACCTTTCCAGCATGTTCCATCAATTCAACTACTGAACAACCAAGTGCTTGTTCTTCTATTTCACCAAACATAGTAGCGGCTAGCTTTCCAGTATTATCGTCCAATTCAACATATGCCCTCGCACTTTAAATGCATTGAATATATTAATTTCAATTTGAATAGTATTAAATTATAAATTAAATCATACATAAATTTTAAATCAAAATTGTAAGATACATACCGTGGCATGCAGACCCCTTGGCTTGTGCAATATATACAAAAGAAGCTTTCATTATATTTATATCCAGTTCCTTTATTACAGCCAATGCATGACATGTAATAAAAAACTTAGACAAAGTCAATCACATTTATCTTCGCCTTTATCCAAAATTTTGTTTTCTACATTAAATCATGATCAAATTTTAGAATGAATGTTTGTGTAAATATTTTAATTTATTAGTAATAAAATAATATTTAAGAATAAAAGAATAATTACCGTCATGGGTTGTAAACCCTTAATCAATCCTGCAATATCGCAATTATTCACAATTTCCCGAATACCAACAGATGACAGCGGTGTAGATGGGTATGTCAAGGATCTTGCAATGATACTTTTAATTCTCAAATCATTATTCTCCGCCCTTAAAGTTGAGGAAAGAAGGATAATGTAAGAAAATGAAATATACAGGTAAATTACATAAATCACATAATTTACTCTAATATAAATGCATTAATATGTAATTGTTAATTTGCGAGAATTACCATTGCTTCATTGCAGCTGCCTCGGGAAGAAGAGGATTTATTATAAATGTACTCGAACGACGTGATGACAGAGACAATTCTTTGTTGAAATTGAGATCAATATTAGTGCAAGTATATACAGTATGGAAAAATATCTAAGATGTTTTATTATTATAAATACCGTTATACGATCCAACAGATATTTTTGTTCCAATTATTATTGGCTTATCTTCAATAATATCTGATATTTTCTGACATTCGTCTTGGACGAATCGACCCCACATAGTCAAACATATGGAGTTCAGGCTACAAAATTGAAATAATTAAAAGAATTAATAAAATATTCCTAAATTAATATTGGAGTTCAATTTTTAAAGAAATGAGAAGTTATAAGAATTTTTTTACCTTTCATCAATAACATATATCTTTTGGATTGTTGCTGGTCCAGATGCCGGCGTTACCTCTTTAGTTGGCTTAATTTTGATTGCAACAGCTAAAATATCTAAATATTTAAATATGAAATGTTAATTTATCAATAAATAATTTATAATAAAATTTATATTAAATTACCTATTTCTCCAATCGACCCTATGTAAGCCTCTAAGTCCTTGAATGGGACGATCTCATATTTCGGTGCATCTATTTGTTCTTCGTTCTGTGGAACATCTTCTATTATTGCTTTTGAGTTCAGAGTCCATTTATATTTATATTCTCCAATTTTGTACTTTGGATCCACTGGTTTGACGTGTGCATTGATGATATAATATGACTGTAAAATTTTTAAAGTGTCGTCCCGGGGGTCAATATCAGTTCCAAACATTGTTGCTTGCACTCGATTTCCCTGTACCAACAATAAAAATAATTGTGATTAATAGTGTATTATATAAAATTATGAGGATTATTTTACTATACTAATTTTTTTAAATAATTCCTGTATTTTTTATTTATTTTTAATCAAAACATATTTTAAAAAGATAAATAAATAAATGTAACGTAATTAATAATTTTATATAATATATGATAGAATTTAAGAACCTCTAACTTCAAAGAATATTGAAAATTAGAAACATAATATATGCTTACAAATATCATACCTCTTGATCAATTAATGTCAAATTTTGGTACTTCACTACTGTGCGCTGGCTTATTCGTTTAGGTGACTTCTCCGCAACGATCATCTTAATCTTCCAATTTTTTGTATTCGAAGTGATCTCCTTTATTGATGTATACACCGTCCACATTTTTTCCCTTTTCAAATACAAAAATATCATATGTATAAGCATAACAGATCTTAATTTAAATTCATAAACTACTAAAAAAATTGACGAAGACATTTAATTAAATGACTGAATATTAGACATATAGAGAAAAATATTATAATACACAACAAATCGAAACTATACAATTAAGTCTAGTTACCTGCATAACATTAATTCAGACATGATAATGTAAGTAATTCTGTAAACACAATATTTTTTGTGCAGTTATCTTCACGTTGTTCAGTGGACACTGGTCGTATTAGAATCCTCACTGCAGATGCTGTCTATGCCCTCGATAAAGCCACATATAATTGACCATGTGAAAAAACTGGTTGAGGTAAATAAATCCCAACATAATCCAATGTCTGCCCTTGTGACTTATTTATAGTCATTGCGAAACTTAATCTTATAGGGAACTGAGTTCGTTTGAAAGGAAAACCACTATTTTCATCAACATTTGGTAAGAATGGTATCCTTGGAATGAACACTCTTTTTCCAATATGGTGTCCAATTGCAATTTCTGCATCTATGACATTTCGATCAAAGGCTCGACAAATCAAACGGGTTTCGTTGCATAGCCCTTCTGAAGGATTAATGTTTCTAAGCAGCATGATGGGACAGTTTTTCTTCAGGAATAATTCATGAGGCGGAAGTCCGTTTGGGGTTAGAGTATGTAAGAAATCTTCCATAACTGATTGTTCAGATGCATCTATTGTCTCATCGAAATTGTAATATCGCTGAATTTCACCTGGGAACCTATGAATCAACAATGCATTTATTTCGTCAACATAACCATTCTTCGGTGTTAATATAGCCCGATTCATCATAGTTGAAATATTTATTGAATATTTATGAATTTTGTGGAAAACATCTTCTATCAAATGATCTAAAGAAGTGCTGTCATCATCATAGGGAACAAGCATCCTATTCGGAATTTTTATTGTTTCATTAACTGTGTTTGGCGGCATTCCGTTTCCAACTTCTAACAGATAATCTGAAAAAACTGGATCCAGTCTTGCTCGCATATTTTCAGTTAATTGGAACTTGGTCAATGTAGGCCACAAATAGGAATAAACCAAACTGGAATTAACCTGTTCTTGTCTTGTTCCTTTACGAACCACGGGTAAAACCTATCGAAAATCCCCACCGAAAACAACAACCTTCCCACCGAATGTTACATCTGAATCATTGATGTCCCGTAGCATTTTATCCAATGCTTCTATGTGTTGTTTTCTCGTCATTGGAACCTCATCCCAAATTATTAATTTTGCTGCACGTAGTAGGTTTGCCAGTGCACTTTGTTTGCTGACACAGCACGTGCTTCTTTCGCAAGTATCAAGTGGAAGCTTTAAACGTGAGTGTGCTGTTCGACCTCCCAGAAGAATAGATGCAGCAACACCTGATGAAGCAGTTGCAAGTGCTACTAATTTTCTTGATCGTATTGTTGTGAGAAGTGCTTTGTACATGAATGTTTTCCCTATCCCACCTTGGCCATCCACAAAGAATGCAGCATTCTGGTTTGTAAATACCTTTTCCAGCACTGCATTATAGACATGTTGTTGTTCACTATTAAGAGATTGTGATGCGGCAATATCCTCTTCTAGAATTTCAACAGCCAATTCATCATCGATTTTTCTAGATTGAAATTCTTCTTCATCGAAGCAAATGTCGTCATCAAGAAGATGGTAGGAATTAATGTCTTTCCCCATTGATTCAATTGTAAAAGAGATTGACCTCAATACTTGGGTTCTTACATTTGATATAGAATCTTCTCTCGATTTGAAATCAACTGACATATCTTGCTCAAAGCGTTCCCAAAGCTCCCTTGGATTGGTTGGATTACAATAAACTAATATTGTTGCAAATAACCGTCTCAAACTGGATGGCATTTGATATAGAGATGCTTCGTGTAAACAATCTTCTAAGCTACAGTCTCTCTGTAGCAACCCATGCATTGTTGCTGCTTCACGAAATGTTGGGGCCACAACACCATCAACTGTCCTGAGATCTTCAAACGACAAAGGTCCTCTTACATGGTTTAGCAATATACGAAGATAATACCCCTCGCCTTCAAATGGATTTGCTATAACAATACGGCCTATAACGGTTTTCTTTTTCCGAGGAGTCTAATCTTTGTTTTGTTGGCTCCAAACATAATATTCTGAAAGTTGTTTATACAATAATCTCTTTGCATTCTTGTCTACTCGATTTAATGCAAAGAATTCTGTTAACATCGATTTTCTAGAACAATCTAAGTTGACAACATTGATTAGATAGATCGTCATTTGCTAGGAAGGTCACTGGGTGTTGATCCTCCAGATGTAAATATAAACTATACAATGCTGGGTACATTTCATTAATAGTAAAACCATATATCCTCCACATAACTTCGGGGGAAGCAATCCATCGCGCCGATTGGAATTGTTGGATTTCATCAACTTGTTGATTGTTTTGTTCAGAAATCAAGTTGAAAGCAACACGATCATGTCCTTTATAAATGTATTTATAAAGATATTTGACTGCTTTTATTGTAGAACAAATCTCGACATTAATGTGACATTCAAATGTTCCAAGCAAATATGGATTATATGGAACAACCCAACAATTATCTAAATTTTGGCCTCTAACTTTGACAGTTATTCCATTGTTTGAACGCCTATATATTGGGAAGCAATCATTTCCAACGGTTGTAGCAGATGCGTAATTCTTTGGAAAATTACTTTTGCAACGGCCATTTTTTTTCATGCAAACATTTGATGGGTTCAAGACTCCACATGGTCCATGCATCATATGCTTTACAACAGAGTTATGCAAGTGCAAGTTTGTATTTTTATCAGGTATCTCTGTTGATACGATCTCATTAAAAGATTCAGGCACATAGACCTTCCAATCATTCTGTAAGATAATTAAAAAATGCGCATGTGGAAGACCTTTCTTTTAATGCTCAATAGCATAGACATATGCTGAGACTTTACCAAATATTTTCCTCTTGAATAATTGATCCTTTAATTCTTCTAATTTTGCACGAAAGACTCGAGCAACCAAATCAGGTCGATTCTGACTCTCCTCATGCAGATTTAGTTCATTTGTAATTTCTTTCCAGTTTGGATTGCACGTCATTGTTAAGAAAATGTCTGGTTTGCCATAACGCTGTACTAAAGTCATTGCTTCCATATATCTTTTTCTCATGTCTCTTGGACCTCCAATAAATGATGAAGGCAGTATAATCCGTTTTCCAACATTAGAAGCGTTTGTTTCCCCAAGCGTAATTGTATCAACAATACCTTGATATAACTCTGATTGAATATGTTGTTGCTTCTTCCTAAAATAATCTAATCTTGACGTCTCGATCTTAACATACATATCTACTACAAATTGTTGCAATAGTCGACCATAAAGTAGCAAAACTGATCTGACATTTTCTCTGATTTGCAATTTGTAGCAATAATATTCACGGCATGAAACAACTGGATCCTTGCTTTTTCTGTTTGACCCTACAAAAGTTGAATGTGAATGAAACGTTACTAAGTTGGACGTACATATGAAATGAAATTTTTTAATATTAATACTGCAATCTAACCTCGTTGTTCTCTTGCAAGTAATTCTTCTGTAGTCACTGATTGTTGAGGATTTATTGAGTCGTTTGTTTCGTTATATGTAGATCTCATTCCTCTACTAACCCTTTCAATCCCTTGATGCCAACCAACATCGCCAAATGGAAATAACAACGAATATTGTAATGGATCATAACACCCAAAATAGTACTGAACTATATGACTTCCACCAGAATGGTTAAAGACAAAAATGTCACGTCTTCTTAGTTGATCTTCATCATCATTTTCTACCCATATTGCTGCAACTTGTGAAGATGTGGGGGCATTGAATACACGTTGATCTAGGCCAGCATCTGATCTTATATGAATTATTTGATTTTTCAAATCTGGCAAATCACCTAGGGAGCGGAAAAAAATAAAATATGGATTGATGCGAAGAATATCGATGAGTTGAGTTACGATTGATGGATCCATTTTGTTTGAATCAGAAATACGATTTTCTAATTCATGTTCTGTATCATAGAAATACAACTGGAGATAAGAATGACTGACATTTGAAGGAAGCAAATCATTGATATAATGATAGATTTGTCCATGAGTTCTAAAAGTATAGATTCCTCTATTTCTCCTACAAAGATCTTTATCAAACTTCACACCAAAGGATGTAAAAGTGAACTTGTTATTATAAGTTCGAATGTATGTCCTGAAATGTGTAGATTCATCTGTATTGGAGGTAAGCAATGCATAAAGCTGATCAGGAACATCATCTGTGGCTAAAGAAATTGTTCCATCAGCACAGCAAAAGCCAGTTGTTTCATGGTGGAATCGCTTTGCTTTATAATGTATGCAGCTGGGTACTCATGGTAGAGAATATGCTTCAGATGGCACTACCTTCAACAATTGTCTAAATTCGGTAGAACCGTGATGCAACTGACCTATTTGGTTAAAGAATGAAAATAAGGCAACAGACGCAAGGTCGTCATATTGTTTGAATTATCCGAGTAAGGACATTACTGGTACAGTAACAAGATTCGATGACTGAATTAAAAGAACCAACTGATTTTATATTTGTTTCTTACCCCTACAAGGTGTCGGCATATTTGTATCGTAGCTCGATTCTTCTCGAACGACATATGGATCCTATTTGTATAATATATTCTGAAATCTCAGACGAAAAGAACAGAATGATAGTTGAATAGGAAATATCGAAAAATGATTAGAGGAGAACCTGCTGGATAAAGAGTTGATTAGAAAATTCTGAGACATTGTTTATGGATGAATTTGTCTCTAAATTAATGGCACAGACTTCAACACCAGGAAGAACACATACTTCACGAGACAAATCCTCTTCAACGATATCAATATGAACATCAGAATTTTGCTTTCTCTTTGATACTCTTTGAACAAGACTAAAGTCTTGAATGTTGTCTGTATATTGGACATCATTGTTTGAATATCAAGCAATCAGCGCAGTCGTTTGATCACCAATAGATGTATCGAAATTATTTATACGAATCGAGTTCCTTTTGGATGCTTTTTGTTTAGCATATCTTTCTCTTTGTTTTCTACGGATCTCTTCCTTTTTCTCTTCTGGTAAATCTCTATACAGAATTTTTTTTTGCAGGTTCTTTTCCATGATCTTCAAAAAATAGTTTACAAACTTAAATTTTACAGAAATTTCTATTTTTGTTTGTAAATTTTTTTTTAAAATTATTTACAGAATCTTACCACTTCTCATTGTGTTAATGAAGAAAGTGATTGTTTCAACTGTTGGATACTGTTCTACACAAGCAAGACGAAAGAAATAAATAACAATTATTTCCTACGCTCAATTAAATAAATAATCAAATAATAAAATATTATGAAGCTAACAAAAGCATATTTCAATATCACATACAAAAAATGTTTTAGAAGCTATTTGTCAAACTTAATTCCCTATTCCAAGCAACTACCAACTATTTCTCTACTAATTATTTTAAAATATTTATCTAATAATTTTTTATTTCGATGTTATGATTTTTTAGTTTTTTATTGTTAATTTTTAGAGAAAAAGGGATGATTTGAGTCTTGAGAAAATAAATCAATCAATGTGACATATGATTTGTATCAATCGATTTTTTATTATACCTAGATCATTTAAATTTACATATTTTTAAAATTTTTATTATACCTAGATCATTTAAATTTACACATTTTTAAAATTTTTAATTAGTCTCTTTTCAAATTTTGTATCTTTCGATTTATATAAATTAAGTGTTTGAATTTATATATTAGTGTGTCATCAATGGATATATATGAACTTAGCTAAATAATAATAATAATAATAAAGTTAGATGTGCGTCAATCAATCAGTAGATGTTAATGAATGAAATGATTGTTTCAACACTACTCTAAGCATCCAAGACACTAAGGGGGTCCTCTATGTGGGACTTGAATTCAAGCAGTGCAAGTTTGTCAATCTCGTTTGAAAAAGTGGTAGCCGTGGAAACTTTTGGAACTGACAAGGAAATGAATAAAATAAGGATTTCACGTAAGGTTATTGATAAGTATTGCCTTAAACTCATAATAGAATGCCCCATGTAGGAGGAAGAAAGTTGCTCCCACAAAGTGAAGCTGAAGTGGGCAGAGAACTCTTAACATGTATATCTATATGTTGGGGTGTGTGCATATATATGTATATATATATGTAGGGAACAAATTACGTAACAACATTTTGGTGGAACTTCTCTTATATTTTTAATTGATCGGTGTTGGCCATTTTTAATCTTCACCCTATTGATTATTACTTACGTATAAGATTTAAGGTATATTGTGAATTTTCTATCTTTGTTATCTGATGTCGTTTAATTAGTTTGAATTTTAACTCGAGATTACCTTACTTCTATTCCGAATCCCATGACAGGTCTATCATTTAGTGCACTAATTAAAGTTGTTGGAACACTATTATGGCAGAAATGAAAATATATATATTTATATGATGATGATGGTGACATAAGAAATAGAAGTAGTACTAATTAAAGTTGCTGGAATACTATTATGGTAGAAATGACATCATGGTGACATAAGAAACAGAAGTAGCACTAATTAAAGTTGCTGGAACACCATTTGGCAGAAATGACATCATGGTGACATAAGAAATAGAAGTAGGGTAATGATACATTTACCACTATTTTACTATCACTTTACCACTTGTAATATATTTGTTTTTTCTTTATTTTTTTTTAAATATTTTTTTAATATACTTAATCATTAAGAAAAAATTAAAAAAATATACAATTTTATTAATAATCACTTTATTAATCATTAAGTAAAAGAAAATTTTTAAAAAAATTAAAAAATTAAAAAAAGTGGTAAAGTGGTGGTAGAATAGTAATAAGGCTATCATTATTATCACTAATTAAAGTTTCTGGTACACTATGAGCTATGTTTCTTTTTCTCTTGGTACTCACGCAACTACACATAATTATATTATATGGCTTTTGAATTCTTTGAAATGGTTTAGAGTCTTAATTTAGAAGCAATCACCTCTTAATATTACATATTATATATATTGCTTCGATCACTAAACTCGGTTAAATGTAAAAGATTCTAGTTTGCAAATAATAATTATTAAAAATATAAATAAAATTTTTTTCTGATATTAAAAAGATATAAAAAAAGTGTGTTAAAAATTATTATAATTAAAATATAAATATATTTATTTGATTATTAAATAAAATATAACCAGTAGATTTGTGAAATATAATAAAAAAATATTCTAAAGGAATAATAAAAAAGTTAAAAATAATAAAATTGTAAAAAACTCTGTAAAGTGATGCATGTAGAATTTTATTTATTATATTATCTTTTTTATTTATTATATTTTACTTAAAAAGACTCGTTGTATGACATCAACGCGGTTTTATTGCATTTTTGAGTTTTTGTTTTTTTGTAAGGAAGTTATATTTTCTATTTATATTTCTATCAATTTAATGGATCCACCTACTTGTAAATGTTTTCCTGGCTTATCCATACGACGCGACGTGCACATTTATTTAGATTACGTGCAACTACTTCTTTCCGAAGCACACTTATCCACATTTGTCCTCTCTCTCTCTCTTCAGGCTCTGCACCACATCCTATAGACAGCCTATCCCAGCTCATCTGAAGTAATTTTTTTCCCCTTTTTTCCTTCGCTCATTCCACACACATCCCGAATCTTCTTCTTACTTTCAGTCTCTCCCTTTCTCTCTCACGTCCCTCTGCATTGCTCTCAACTCATCATCTCTCGGCCTCATATGCTCACAGTTTCAATGATCGCATCTCTCTGTCTATTTTTCCTTCACGGATCTATAGAAAAATGGAGAGTTCTTCTTCATTTCCCACAGATGTTCTTCATTTATTGTTTATTTTTTATTTTGTTGTTTGCATGCTCTAGGTTGATTTTCGCCTCTTTTTGTCTATATGGTTCTTTATTTATTTTTTGTTCCTATAGATATGAACAGATCTTGAAGAGATATGGGTGTTTTTATTTTTTGTTTCTTTATTTTGCCGTTCTCATGCTCTAGGTTGATCTTCTTCTCTCTATGAATTTTTCCATCACGGATCCGATCCCACACATCTTCTTCATTTGTTTATGTTTTTTGTTTTTTAATTTTGCCGTTCGGATGCTCACAGTTGATCTTCGCCTCTCTCTGTCTATATTGCTTTTTTTTTTTCTACAGATCCGAACATCTCTTCACATATTTGAAGAGATCTTGTTCAGATCTAGTTATTTTTGTTTTTTATTTTGCCGTTCGCTTATGAACATCTGAACAGATCTTCACAAAGTTGAAGAGATCTTGTTCACATCTGACTGTTTTTCTTTTTTTATTTTTAAATAAAAACCCTAACTTATTTTACATTTCTCTTTCTCTCTCGCTTGGAAGCTCTGTTTATTCTCTTGTTTTTTGCAAACAACATCAAATAAAAACCCAAACTTTTTGTTTGTTTGTGTTTCTTCCTTTGGTGAAAACTTTATTGTGCTTGCGGTCATGTCTTAGTGGGGGAGGGGGGGTAAGCTTAAGCTTTCACTACAGGTTTTCATTTCATTTTCTTTGTTCGTTTCATTTCGTTTTGTTTTTGCAATCGTTTCTTTTACATCTAATGTTTCAGTGCTTTATTTTTAAGTATTATTATTATGAGTTGTGTGCATGTAAATCCGAGATAGATCTTATTCTATTGTACTTCGGAGTAACTTTCTTTAAAGTTCAGTGTTTCTACTGAGTCAGACTTTCTGATTCCTTGACTTGAAAGGTTGTTGGATTTGATTTGAATGCCAGTAGTTATGTTGTGTTTATGCAAATGGGGAATGAGATATATATTTCAATGGTGCTTTTATTGGAGAGGTTAGGTATGTGTAGATCTCATTTATCATCTCTGTTTTGACTCACTGATTGGCAGATTGCTATGTGTAACTTTTTCATTTTGAATATCCATGCATGGTAAATGTTAAGAGTGTAGTGATTAATCATTGTTGTTGTTTGTGTTATTGAATGAGCTAAATATAAATGAATTTTCCCTATTGGAGTTTAGTTTCCATGTTTCATTAATAAAGCTTGACTATAGATTATGAGTTTCTGTTTCATGCACCTGTCCAAAAGAGGGAAAAGAAAAATTTATAGAAAGTTGAAAAGATATAAGGGGGTGTCTTTTGTAAGTGTGATACTCTATTTTATTTAATTACGTTTCAGATCTGTTGATGAGTTTCTTGTATAAATATAAATATCTTTGTTGAACCTAAGGTTTCAAGTTTTGTGTAATTATATATTTACACATGGATTTTGATGATAACAAATGAATTCAAAGAATGAAGGAGTCTCAAGCTCAATTTGTCCACACAATGAAGTCAAGCACATTAAGGAACCAAGCATGAACAAGAAGGAAACAAGTTCACATTAAAGTCATAGAGAAATGTTGTAAATCTCTTAAAATTCGAAATTAGGATTAAGGCTCAAAAATTAATTTTTTATCATAAACCATTAAAATACATTTTCCACATGTGCATGAATATTTTGAAAATTAAATTTGAAAATTTTGAAAGATAATTGATTGTCATCTTTCACATGTGCATGCCATGATTAAAGGTTTGAACTTTGAAAATATTAAAGATAATTGATTGTCATCTTTCACATGTGCATGTTTTATTTGAATATTTTCAAAAGTGATTGATGCTTTTCTTGACTTATGCAAAAGGAAGATGCCTTTGTTTGAAAATTTTGAAAAGTAAAGTGTGCTCCTTTTGTCATATGCAAAAAGTAAAAGATTAGGTTTGAATTTTTTGAAAAGTAAAGTGTGCTCATTTTGTCACATGCAAAAAGTAAAAAGATTAGGTTTGAAATTTTTGAAAAATGAATGATGATGTCTTTGACATGTGAATCTTTTTAAATTTGAATATGAAGTCTCATATGCCTATAAATAGATCATTTGAGAGCTTCACATTCACAACACCAAGAGCATACAACTCTCATTCAAAGCTTTCATTCTCTCTTCTCTAAGCATTGAGCCTTAATCCTTTTTCATTTTGAGAGATATAGGTTGTGCTGTATTGTTCTTATTTCACTCATTGAGGAGTGTTTTCTGATATTCTACCCACTATCAATTCTTGTATCAGTAAAAGGGTGTGTACAACCCTTGTGCGTGTAGAAAGTGTTCTACACAGGGAATCGTTGAATCACCACGTGTAAGGTGATTGCAAGTGTAGAGGGTGTTCTACACGGATCCTTTGTAGCGGTGTTGTTCAAAGGTGTAATAGGTTTTTACCTCCACCTGAAGGAGGTTGAATAGTGAATTCGGGGATCCTCAAGGGGTAGCTTGAGGCGAGGACGTAGGCAGTGGGGCCGAACCTCGTTAACATACTGAGTTTGATTCTCTCTTACCCTTACTCTTTATATTTATTGCTATTTCGTATTTTGTTTATATTTGATATTGTATATTTGATTTATAATTTTTTTTTTTTTTTAAATACAACTCAATTCACCCCCCCTCTTGTGTTAGTCATCTGGGCAACAATTGGTATCAGAGCTAAAGCTCTGTTATAAGATTAACTATCTTTTGAGTTAAGATCTTATGGCTAACATTGCAGCTTCATTTGGTGAAGGTCAATCTAGCAGTCGGCCTCCACTCTTTTGTGGAGACAATTATTCATTCTGGAAAGTTAGAATGAGAATATTCCTTCAGGCTCAAGGTCGAGAGATCTGGAAATGCATTGTAAATGGACCTTATATTCCAACAAAAGTGGTTGGTGGAGTAAAGGTCAAAAAGGAAGAAGAAGAGTTTGATCGTGAAGACGATAGACTTTATACTTTGAATTTAACTGCTATGAATTTATTATATAATGCTCTCAATGGTAATGAGTTTAATAGAGTAATGACTTGTGCTACGGCAAAAGAAATTTGGGATAACTTGGAAGTTACTTATGAAGGAACTTCTCAAGTTAAGGAATCAAAAATTTATATTCTTACTCATGAATATGAAATGTTTAAGATGAATGATGATGAATCTATTTCTAGCATGCACACTCGTTTTACTAACATCATAAACAGTTTGACAGCTCTTGGTAAAGTTTATTCCAAAGTGGAAATGGTAAGAAAAATTCTCAACTCTCTACCAAAACGTTGGGAATCAAAAGTGACAGCGATTCTTGAAGCTAGAGACCTCAAGAAGCTCGAAGTGAATGAACTCATCGGGTCACTTATCACCCATGAGTACACATTGAAAAGAGGAGAAGAAGAAGGAAAGCCAAAGAAGAGCTTGGCACTTAAAGCTGTTCCTCATGAAAGTGAAAGTGATGAAGATGAGGAAAATGACGATAAAGATGAAGAAGTTGCGATGATAACAAGAAGAATTCAGAGATTCTTAAAGAAAAATAAAACTCCTCCGAGGAAATCATTCAAAAAGTTTTCCAAGAAAGATTCAGGTAAAAATGATACTTTAATTTGTTATAAATGCAATAAGCCTGGTCATATCAAGCCAGATTGTCCCCTGCTAAAGAAAGATCGAAACAAAGGCAAGAAAGCAATGAAAGCTACATGGGATGATGATTCAAGTAGCTCAGATAGTGAAGCAAGCAATGAAGAATCAGCAAATCTCTGTCTTATGGCTAAAGATGATATTGAGGTAACAAATTTTGATAATATTGAAAATCCTTCATATGAAGAATTGCAAAATGTTTTAGAAGAGGTATATGAAGAATTTGAAAAATTGGGTATCAAATATACTGCTTTGAAAAAGAAAAATTCTTCTTTAACAAACGAAATTGATATTTTAAGAAAAGAAAATATTGTTTTGAAAGACGAAAATCTTGAGTTGAAGAAAAAGAAAACTGATTTAGAAAATATTGTTGAAAACTTTACGAATGGAAAAAGAAATTTTGAAAAACTTCTTGGTAGTCAAAGATGTGTTTTTGACAAGGCAGGCTTGGGATATATGCCAAAACAAAAGTTCAAACCTTATAAAAACTTCTTTGATAATCCTTCTACATCAAAGTCTAATATTCAAAATTCTTTTCATAATAAGTTTGTCAAAAAAGGATACTATTATAATCATTCAAGATTTTCATATATGTCACATGCTATTTGTAATTTTTGTAATAGAAATGGTCATAATTATCATACTTGTCCTATTAGAAGAAAACATACAATGACTATTAGGGCCATATGGGTACCTAAAAATCTTGTTTCTTCTAATACTAATAAATAAAGGACCCAAAGAACTTGGGTACCAAGAAAAATCATTTTAATTGTTTTTATAGGTATGCATGAAGTCCTCTACAAGCAAAAACAAATGGTTTTTAGATAGTGGATGTTCAAGACACATGACGGGAGACAAGACTAAGTTCTTTGATCTTAGATCTAAAGAAGAAGGACACGTGACATTTGGAGACAACTCGAAAGGGAAGATCGTGGGAATAGGTAAAATTGGTAATAAATCTTCTCTCATAATTGAAGATGTTCTACTTGTTGAAGGTCTAAAACATAATCTTTTGAGTATAAGTCAATTATGTGATAAAGGATTTACAGTTACTTTCAAAATGGATAAGTGCATTATTTTGAATGATCATGATTATAACATTTGTTTTACTGCCTTTAGAAGTAATAATGTTTATACAATCGATTTTGAAGAAATTACCTCACAAGATGCTATTTGTTTTTCAGTACAAAATGAAACTAATTGGTTATGGCATAGAAGACTAGGTCATGCCAACATGGAACTTATTTCCAAACTTTCAAAAAATGATCTTGTGAGAGGTTTACCAAAGGCAAATTTTCTTAAAGACAAAATTTGTGATGCATGCCAATTTGGTAAACAAACAAAAACTTCTTTTAAAACCAAGAAATATATTTCCACTACTAGACCACTGCAACTGATACACATGGATCTTTTTGGACCAAATAGAGTTGCAAGTCTAGGAGGAAAATATTATGCTTTTGTTATTGTTGATGATTTCTCTAGATATACTTGGGTCATCTTTCTTGCTCATAAAGATGAGGCACATAATGCTTTTACCAAGTTATGCAAGAGAATTCAAAATGAAAAGGGCTATACTATTTCAAGTATCCGAAGTGATAGGGGAAAAGAGTTTGTTAATAAAAATATTGAAACATTTTGTGATGAAAATGGTTTTGTGCATAATTTTTCTGCTCCTCGAACTCCTCAACAAAATGGGGTAGTAGAGAGGAAAAATAGATCTCTTCAAGAGATGGCAAGAACAATTCTTAATGAGAACAACTTGCCTAGTTATTTTTGGGCCGAAGCGGTAAGTACTGCATGTTATGTTATAAATAGAGTTATGTTAAGGTCTAAATTAGATAAAACCCCCTATGAGCTTTGGAATGAGAAAAAGCCCAACATTGGTTACTTTCATGTATTTGGATGCAAATGTTTTATTTTGAATGACAGGGATAATTTAGGCAAATTTGATGCAAAATCGGATGAAGGTATTTTTCTCGGGTATTCTACAAATAGTAAAGCTTATAGAGTATTCAATAAAAAGACTTTAACTGTACAAGAATCTATGCATGTAGTATTTGATGAATCTAATTCTCTACTCTCCAAGAAATCCATTGATGAAGAAACAGGAGGTATAAATAATACAGAAAGTCTCAATCTCAACAAAGAGAACACAATAGAGGAAGTCCAACATGGAGACATCAGGAAAGATCATCAAAATTTAATACGAGATGCAACCAAACAGTGGAAATTTGTGAAAGATCATCCAGTGGAACAAATTCTGGGAGAACCTTCACAAGGTGTAAGCACTCGATCATCTCTTAGAAATATTTGCAATCATACTGCTTTTTTATCTCAGATTGAACCTAAAAATATTGATGAAGCACTTCTTGATGAATCTTGGATTCTAGCTATGCAAGAAGAGCTTAATCAATTTGAAAGAAATGATGTTTGGACACTTGTTCCTAAACCCAAAAATCATACTATTATTGGAACAAAATGGGTTTTTAGAAACAAGAAAGATGAGTCCGGAGTCATTACTAGAAATAAGGCTCGACTTGTAGCCCAAGGTTACAATCAAGAAGAAGGAATTGATTATGATGAGACATATGCACCAGTCGCAAGATTAGAAGCTATTCGAATGCTACTTGCATATGCTTGTTATAAAGATTTCAAACTTTTTCAAATGGATGTTAAAAGTGCTTTCTTAAATGGTTTTATAAATGAAGAGGTATATGTTGAGCAACCTCCAGGTTTTGAAAATCATATTTCTCCAAATCATGTTTTCAAACTCACAAAAGCACTATATGGACTCAAACAAGCTCCTAGAGCGTGGTACGAGAGACTCAGTGGTTTCTTGATTAAAAAAGGTTTCTCAAGAGGAAAAATCGACACAACTCTTTTCATTAAATACGAAAATGATGATATTCTTTTGGTTCAGATTTATGTTGATGATATAATATTCGGTGCTACTAATGAAAATATGTGTCAAGTTTTTGCTAAGACTATGCAGGATGAATTTGAAATGAGCATGATGGGAGAACTTACATTCTTTCTCGGATTGCAAATTAAGCAAGTAAAAAGTGGGACATTCATCAATCAATCAAAATATATTAAGGAATTGCTGAAGAAGTTTGGGATGGAAGGTGCTAAGGAAACTGGAACACCAATGAGCCCATCTACTAAACTTGATAAAGATGAATCCGGTAAGACAGTTGACTCGAAAGTATATCGAGGTATGATTGGTAGCTTATTATATTTGACAGCCAGTAGACCAGATATTATGTTCAGTGTGTGTCTATGTGCACGTTTTCAATCATCTCCAAAAGAATCTCATTTAATTGCAGTTAAGCGCATTCTTAGATATCTTAGTGGTACAATTAACCTAGGGTTATGGTACCCTAAACACACATCTTTCGATCTAATCAGCTACACAGATGCAGATTATGCTGGTTGTAAAATAGATCGAAAAAGTACTAGTGGAGCATGTCACTTCTTAGGTCATGCATTAGTTTCCTGGTTTAGTAAAAAACAAAATTCTGTTGCATTATCTACTGCTGAGGCAGAATATGTTGCTGCGGGTAGTTGTTGTGCTCAAGTTCTTTACATGAAGCAACAACTTGAAGATTTTAAACTCATGTATAATCACATTCCAATCAAATGTGATAATACAAGTGCTATAAATCTTTCAAAGAACCCAATACAACATTCTAGAACTAAACATATTGAAATAAGATATCATTTTCTTCGAGATCATGTGCAAAAAGGCGATATAGTACTAGAGTTCACAAACACACACGATCAGTTAGCAGATATATTCACAAAACCTTTACCAGAAGATAGATTATCTATGATTAGAAGAGAAATAGGTATGATGCATATTATGAATATCTCTTAAAAGACAGATCAAAATTCATAAAAATAGATAGATTTTTCTTAAATACTTTTACATAAACTTGAGGTTCTTAGCCTCATGTTTGAGACGCTCATTCTCTTCATACAATATCATGTCATCCCTATTCATGGGAACTGGCAAGCGGAATGAAGAATCCAATAGAGATTTCAACTTTTTATTCTTCTGCCGAAGGATTCCTTCCCTTGTGTGAGACTCTTGAACAATTCGTTGAAGTACAACAATTTGTTCCTTAAGCTTTTCAACCTCATGGTTTTTGGCTTGAACCCGCTGGGAAAAAGCAACAATAGAGGATGAGTAGCGAGTTCCGAGACTCACCAAGTCGTAGATAGCATCGGAGTCTGACTTATTAGCCATACTATTATTTTCTTGCTGCAACATGGCACCAATGGTAGCTGCAGAAAGGACAGGAGATTGAGGTGTAGAATACCTCATGGATGCATCTAGAGGAATGTTAGAAGAATGAGCCATGGAGAGAAGAATTAAAAAACTTAAAGCGAGAATGTAGAAAGAATGCAGATGAGTTATAGAGATAAGAAGAAAACTTGATGCGGATTGGATGAACTTTAAGACTGCTTTTATAGAGATAGCATAAAGAACAAGACGAGCTATCATCCAAGTCAAAGAGTAATGTTTTTTTTCCGTTCGGTGAAAATGACATTTTTTAGAAACTCGGAGCCTTCAATCTCGTTTGTCAACAACATCAGGCGATTTTTTCAAATCTCCAGCCACACTTGTCGGGTCACGGACGGATCCAATTATTCTCTTTTTCAACTATCTACAGTGTATTTTAACGCACCGTTTTCTTCAGTCTATTTACTTGCTGCCGATCCTTTTTAATGATGCCAAAAGGGGGAGAAGTTTTAGACTAGAACATTAACATTGTTTAAATTGCTAAACTTGTTATATATGCTTGGAATTATATTTATATTTTTGCTTGAAAAACTAACGCACATTCTCAGGGGGAGCTTAAGTATTAATACAGGCTTCAGGTTCTATCAAGTATTTGTCATCATCAAAAAGGGGGAGATTGTTGAACCTAAGGTTTCAAGTTTTGTGTAATTATATATTTACACATGGATTTTGATGATAACAAATGAATTCAAAGAATGAAGGAGTCTCAAGCTCAATTTGTCCACACAATGGAGTCAAGCACATCAAGGAACCAAGCATGAGCAAGAAGGAAACAAGTTCACATTAAAGTCATAGAGAAATGTTGTAAATCTCTTAAAATTCGAAATTAGGATTAAGGCTCAAAAATTAATATTTTATCATAAAGCATTAAAATACATTTTCCACATGTGCATGAATATTTTGAAAATTAAATTTGAAAATTTTGAAAGATAATTGATTGTCATCTTTCACATGTGCATGCCATGATTAAAGGTTTGAACTTTGAAAATATTAAAGATGATTGATTGTCATCTTTCACATGTGCATGTTTTATTTGAATATTTTCAAAAGTGATTGATGCTTTTCTTGACTTATGCAAAAGGAAGATGCCTTTGTTTGAATATTTTGAAAAGTAAAGTGTGCTCCTTTTGTCATATGCAAAAAGTAAAAAATTAGGTTTGAAATTTTTGAAAAGCAAAGTGTGCTCCTTTTGTCATATGCAAAAAGTAAAAAGATTAGGTTTGAAATTTTTGAAAAATGAATGATGATGTTTTTGACATGTGAATCTTTTTAAATTTGAATATGAAGTCTCATATGCCTATAAATAGATCATTTGAGAGCTTCACATTCACAACACCAAGAGCATACAACTCTCATTCAAAGCTTTCATTCTCTCTTCTCTAAGCATTGAGCCTTAACCCTTGTTCATTTTGAGAGATATAGTTTGTGCTTGTATTGTTCTTATTTCACTCATTGAGGAGTGTTTTCTGATATCCTACCCACTATCAATTCTTGTATCAGTAAAAGGGTGTGTACAACCCTTGTGCGTGTAGAAAGTGTTCTACACAGGGAATCGTTGAATCACCACGTGTAAGGTGATTGCAAGTGTAGAGAGTGTTCTACACGGATCCTTTGTAGCGGTGTTGTTCAAAGGTGTAATAGGTTTCTATCTCCACCTGAAAGAGATTGAATAGTGAATTCGGGGATCCTCAAGGGGTAACTTGAGGCGAGGACATAGGCAATGGGGCCAAAAAATATTTTTCTAAGACCGAATACACTTACGGACTAAGTTGCTTTTTTTTTTTTTTGCGACTACAGCAATTGTTGTCGCAAATGTATATTTCCGGCGGATTTTTCTATCGCCACATGTAAATCCCAATAGTACAATGGGATTTTTGCGGCGTGATATGGTCACCGAAAAAAGTGTTTTTCCCTGCGATTTTTGTAGTCGGCGGGTCGTTTGGACCCAATCCGAAAAAATGGGTTTTTTCCGGCTACTTTTAGTCGCCGGTAAAAAAACTGGTCGCAAATAACTATTTTTCTTGTAGTGGAACCTCGTTAACATACTGAGTTTGCTTCTCTCTTACCCTTACTCTTTATATTTATTGCTATTTCATATTTTGTTTATATTTTATATTGTATATTTGATTTATAATTGTTATTTTTTTTAAATACAACTCAATTCACCCCCCCTCTTGTGTTAGTCATCTGGGCAACAATCTTGTTATTATTGCTTGACTATAGGGATTAGGTTTTATTTGTTTTAGAGATTTTGTTGCCTTTTAAATGATTTTATTTTATTTTGTGTGCTTGAAGTATGTTATCCATATTTGCATATATTACTGGTTTTTTAGTTCATGACTAGAGCAATATAAACTGTGAAGTTCATTTTAATTTGCATTTGAAGATTCTGCCTACAAATTTATGTGGGAATTAGTCCAAATGACAGGACTGATTCCTGCATAGACCAAACGGAATCTGATTAAGCTTTTTTTTTCTTTTTTTTTTTATATCTTGTATGACAAGTTGATTGGATATGGAAACTAACTAATTTTTCTTGATAAATTAATTTTGATGAGAAATATGTGGAACTTTGTGCTAGTTCAGCCATGTAAATTTCATTGAGTTATTAATTTTTTTAAAATGTTGATTGGATATGGCAACTAACTAATTTTTCTGGAGTTGTAGGGGGCTGAATTGATGAGCAAATATGGGATCAATGTTCCAAAAGGAGTTGCAGTTCTTTCTGGTGATTGGAAAAAGGCAATTCAGGATGTATTTCCCAATCAAAGTGAGGTAATTGGGTGGTTTTATTGTAATAGAATGAAGTTCTTGTTCTGAGGTTTCTAAAGCAATTATTATTTTTTATTAGATGCCTAAAAATTATTTGAGTACTATTTTTTTTAGTCTATAGAGGATAGATTCTTTAACGATGAGTTGTTTTATGCCTCGATTCTGAATGCTAAGAAACTAAGACTTCATTTCGTTAAGGTCTTTGGTGTTCTTTTGGTTTTTGATAAGTTTTCTGATTAGGATTCGGTTACTACTTGACGAAAAACTAAAAAATCGAAATTATACATGATCTTCTAATAACTATTGGTAAATATAGCTGAGCTTTAGTTTTATGAATACATGAAATTACACATCAATATCCATCAAAGAAACACAGATTAGTATGCCCTTCAGCAATATCACATTAAACAGATTTTTTCTATAGGTAATATCATATTTAACAAAAATGATTCAAAGGCAACTCATTTGACAATAACAGTGCACATTTAATTGCATTTTCCTTGTGAATATTATAAATTAGACAGAAAATTTTCTCAATTTTCAATAAAAGACAGTAATCTAATAGCATAAAACTTAGAAATTGATGTAATGCATATATAGATAGATTATATATAATATAAACATAGAAAAGGCAGTAAAACTGACCTTTTTGATGTTCCTTCAAACTTTTGCACCACTGCACTGCTTCACCACACCTGATTTGAGAGAGACAGAGCATGAATAAGTTTTGTGAATTGAGTTTTGTAATAGGTTTTTGAATTGATAAATAAATAGTATAGACTTATACTATAAACACACAAAATAAAATTAGACTCACTTTTCAATCTTCCTTCAAACGAAGGAAACCGTAGCACCAATGCACTGAAAGTAGTAGAAGGTATCAGTCACTTTCTCAATGTATCACTCACTTTTCAAACGTTAGTACCATTGCACTGAAAGTAATTAAGGTTTAAACCCCTTTCAATGACTCTTGGGTTCCTACTAAATGTCTCTTGGTATTCAAACTTTGAATATGACTACTGCACTACTTTATTACATGTGATTAAAATCTGCCTCCACAGATTCGTAACTTATATTTTCTCTCTAGTTGCAGCTTCCATCCTAATGCATGGATAATATTCACAAATTCATTAGCTGGCACACGTACAAAAGGGGAAAAATAAGAGGAAATGGGACTCTAGTTTTTCAAAATTGTAACTTATTATATTGTTTTGGCATTATAATTTATAGGAAAAGACAATGGTATCCCTGCATATAATTTGGCACAGTTTTTCTTCAGAATTTTGAGTTATTATATAATGGAATTTAAACAGATAATGGAATTGAAACAGACGACGTAAATGGCCACAAACAGTGGCTTAATTGTTATTTAACGGGAACAACAAATATTATATAATGGAATTCAAACAGATAATGGAATTGAAACTGACAATATAAATGGCCATAAACGGTAGCTTAACTGGTATTTAACGGGAACAACAAAACTAACAGAGAAACAAGATTTTCCGTTTAAAACAACAATTTTCGTTTTATACATACTTTTTATATATAGAAGATTTTACTATTCAGCTATATATATATTTTACTCTTTGAATCTAGATTAAGAAGAAAATGAATTCAATCAACGAACGGAATCATGTAAATTAATTAAAAATATGTAATTAATTTATTTTATAAAATTGAATTTATTTTGAATTAATTTACATTTACGTTAGTTAATTGGATTTATTTTGTTTTAGATTATGTAAAAAGGTTATGCTATAAGATTTTTTTTTTCAGAGCAAAAGGAAAAAAAAAATATAATTAAATAATAAAACAGTAGTAAAAAGATGTAAGGAGAACATTATCCGAAAGCCAAAAGGGGTTAGAAGAATCGGAAGACGAAAAAGGATAATAAAAATAAGTTTAAAACATAAATTTTCATGGTTTTGGTAATACAATGCTTATATGGGGGTGGACCTCCACCTAAGCAAGTTCGGAGAGGCTGGCATTTCGAACCCAAACATAAAATATCAGCCCAAGCAGCGTAGATAACTGCATGGTCCTCTTGGCCTCACTGCGGTGTCACGAGGTGGTCGGCTATCGGAGGTGTTCGGCGCGAGTCCAAAACAGTGTTTCGACTGATGTCTAGTCATTTGTCTTCTTCTTTTTTATTAGTTCGGGTTTCTTGTTTGTGGGTTGTCCAATCCAAGCATAGGGTTTTTAAATACTGATAATGTAAAATCAAAGAACGTTGAAAAGCCTTTCAAGGAACCTCATAAATTAGAAAAATAAAAAAGAATAAAGCCCCTGTACCGCTGAGGTTGACCGCCCAAGTTGACTGCAGGGTAAAATTTTTTTTTTACTTAATGATTAAAAAAGTGATTTTAAGTGTATTGGTGTATTTTTTTTTTCTTAATAATTAATAAAATGATTAAAAAAATGTGAAATGAAAAATGAAAAAAATAATAATAATAATAACGCTGGACATACCGCCCAACGGTAAGGGTCAGGCGGCACAGTAGCCTAATCCAATAAAAAATAAAAAATAGTGGAACGAGTATAACAATTCAATAAAAGAGCATGTAGGTTTTTTTTTTTTTTAATAAAAACATACTACATTAATATAATTCGCTTTAATATATAATTTATATTTCGTTATTTTTTTTAAAAAAATTCAATAAATAATAAAATAAGGAGTCTTTATAGGTTTCTTCAAACAAATATGCCTTGAAGAGCCAGTAGTACGAAGCAATCCAAGAAAATTGATGGCGTTCCGAAGAGGGAGGAAGATAAGGAAGCCCAAGAAGAGAAGAGGGACAGAGAAGAAAGCGGCTAAGAGGAGAAGAGAAGCAATCTCTGTCACCTTGTCCTTGTTCCATAGCACTAACGTGAACATAAGCAAGTTAAAACTGACGAGCTATTGACATTAATGCTCGACAAATCTGGTACCGTACGAGTGTATGTTACATATATAAAGACGACAACTTGGTAGACCATGAACGGGTTCCAATCTGGTATCATTTGTCTTGCGGGCAAATTATAAAATTCCCAAAGTTCCTTCTCGGTCTTACTCTTCACCACCATTCTACGTGCCATTACTTCTAACAATTATTTCGGTCGGATGCCATTACTTCTAATAGCTCTCCCTCTAAAATTATATTCAAATCAGCATTACTTCTCCATTACTACTTTCCCATCTGTCACAAGCACACCCAGAAAGATAGCTATAGTCAAAATAGAACACGTTGCCAGAGACCAACAACTCAGGATCAAATACAAATTCTGACAGTAAATGATATACAAACCTCTGCATGCATTCCTGTAAATCCCAATAACAAATCCATTTGACAACACAAGTAGAAAAAATAACAACAAATGATTTAACAATCCTATTGCTATGTACCTATATACGATCGAATCATATGTATTGTCAGAACACCTAACTTGAACAAAAGTTTCCCAAAAAAAAGAATGTCAAAAATTAAACCAAAAACAAAACAAAAGAGAAAATCAATAAAGAAAAACCATTCCAACTTCAAACTCTTAACTTTGGGCCTGATCCTTGTGCAGTATCTGTACTTGAGCTTTGTTCTGGCCCTAGATTAGACCTTCCCCTGCTCTGCTTCTCATTGATAGAATTCATCTTCTCCAACTTCAAGCCAGCTCTAAACCTTGCAATGAAGTTATCTGCCTTGAAGTCAACATCCGGGCTCGGACAGAACATTGGTGATGTCGTTGCATCTCCACCCTCAGTCCCAACTGCGCCTTTCGTAGAACCAGCCTCCCCATCATCATCTAGGTCCGGCGAAACGCTGCGTGAACCAGTATTGCTTTTTATCCTGACAAAGTCACCTTGCACGGCGAATTTCCAACCTGGCATTTTGAATGGGGGTGGCGGCGGCGGTCGCGGTATCTGAACGAGCGGCGACTCATTACCGGAACTCATATTTTCATCGCCACCATTGACACTGCTAGACTTAACCGGCAGTGGAGGTTTGCTGGCCGTGATAGGCCTACTTCCAGATTTGGTTTTTGACGCTGCTCGCGCTGTCTTAACTACTGGTGGTGGCGGCGGTGGCGGATTCGGTGGTGGAACATAATTCACTTTCTTGGTCTTTCCCTTTTTGGAAGAGAACAGATTGTGAAAGACTGATGAAGATGAAGGCGGAGGAGGCGGCGGAGGCGGAGGAGGAGGCGGCGATGGTGGGGGATGTAAAGGATAAGAAGAATCGGGTTGGGGGTTTAGTAATGTGTCGAAGTTTTCGACGCTCTTTTGTCTTGGTTTCTTCTTCCTCCTCCTCAGTGAGCTGAAGAAATCTTTGGTGCCAGAAGAGCCTCCTGACGATCTCTTCTTCTCATTCTTGCTGCCGGTGGCCGTTTGCTCCGCTTGTTGAAACACTGGAGAGTCTTTGGAGCCAGAAGAAGAGCCTTCTGACGATCTCTTCCTCTCATTCTTGCGGCAGGTGTTCGTTTGCTCCGCTTGTTGAGACACTGGAGGGGGTGGTGATGTTGGTGAAGGTTGCAAATTTTCGACTGCTTCCGAATAATTTCTTCCCTGATTTTCAATCTCTTCATCGCGGTGTTCACCAATAGCTTGATAAGATGCTCTCTTTGCTCTGCGCTTAACCACATTTAGCGGCGTATGCGGCGGCGGCGGTGATGGACGCTCAGTAGCCTGAGGTGGCGGAGGAGGCGAATCTGATGAAAGTTCCTTTTTACGGACCACAAAAGTGTCCACTGATACAGTTTTCGTCTCCGAGTATTCTTCTTCTTGTTCTTCTCGATGCTCTCGCCGAGGCTGGGGGTAATGCATCTGATACGATCCAAGAATCCGGTAATTACTGACGTCGGTATCATCGTAAGATCGCCCCCGATCATGTTCTGTCGCCCATGCAGACTCTTGACGCAGATCAGGGTACGAACTGCTGCTCCTTAACCTTCGGAGGTTGTTATAGTTCTGGCTAGCGGTCCGATCTACATATTCGTCCCATCGGTGCGGGGTGGATGGATTTGACTTATTATAAGCCTCTTGCGATGAATTGGAAATGCTTGGATCTTCGTAGGAGCTCGTGGTGTCGTTATTGTTGTTTGTATTTCTACTGAGGAATCCGCAAGCAATGGCGAAAAGAACGAGCACTAGATTGAGGGAATCCCAGCTTTTCTTCACTAGATGTGGTCTAAATACTTGTGAGGTGAAAGAGAGAAACGAAGGAATTACTTTGAAGAAAAAGAAAAGGGCTATCACAAACAAGATTACAAGAAGAAGACCGGAGTTGAGGAAGAGAGACGATGAACTGCTACGGCGGCGGCGGCGGCGGAAATTGTCGGTGTTTTGTAGCCAAAATGGGGTGTCTTCCTCTTCTTCCATTGTTATAAGAGGTTGAATTGGATTTGCTTTTCAGAGAGGAGCGTGCAGGAGGACGAGAGGAGCCTTTTTCAGACACTTTTTTGCTTTCGTCTTTGCTTTTTCGTGGGTTTTGCTTTGCTAATGCTAATGGCCTGTTCGATAAGATAATACACATATATATAATTTTTCTTAAAATGGAGATCGATACAGGGAGTATACTTTTTTAATGTTATTTTTATTTTTATTTTAGTCTACTAAGACATAAAAAAAGCAATACGATTCGTACGTAGGAAAAAAGCTATCGTCGACGTTGCCTGTCATTGCTAAAGGAGGAGGAGGAAAAAAAGAAAAAAGAAAAAAAAAAAATGAGACAGCGAGATTGACTGACTACACTATTTGGCACATGATTGATTGCAGTAAGCCACGACGTGGATACAATCATTGACAACCCATCTTGGAGCTGCAAATTCTAACCTTTTGTTTTGCGTTATTATTATTATTTTTTTAAATTTTTCATCGGGTAAGACATACGACTTTTTTGCATACTTTTTGTAATAGTAGTTGTAGTTGGTGCGACATAAAACTGATCTAAGCAACCTAAATTTGCGCCTTCCAACATGTTATCTTCTCTGTCTCTCAAGCAACCCAACTTGTTTTCGTCTCCCTCTGATCTCTATCTATCTGCTACAAATTCAGAAGAAGACCCCTTTCATCCAACATTTCTGTTACTGCTTAAAAATGAAATTAGTGGGCATTATCGCCGATTTAGTAATTGTTTATACAGTGAGATGAAATGATTTTAGATGAAAGTTAAATAAAATATTATTTTTTAATATTGTTCTTATTAAAAAATTTTAAAAAATTAAAAATTAATTCTATTTTATATAAAAATTTTAAAAAATTATAATAATAAAATAAAATAAAAAAGATAATTTCTCAATCCTCCTTAATAATTGTCATACATTCCGCCTACGCCAATTAATAAATCCTACTGAACCCCAAGATTCAAAAAAACATTAGAGTGCCGGGTTTCAAAAAAAAAAAAAAAAAACATTAGAGTAACGCTTTTTTTAGGAAGTTTTATAGGGTTAAGACAATGACTGTGACGTCAAGAGACAAAGGAAACCGCGTTTTACATTATCATGATGTGTCTCTGTTCAATGCTTTCGCTGCAAGCTTTCAAAATTTGACTCTAATGACAAGGAGCTGTCTTTTTTCTTCACCCATAGAAATTCGATAATTCGACCCCTTTTTTTATGGGCTAAATTACATGAAATTCAAATATCCAATGATAAACTCAATTTCCCATGCAAACGAATTATTGGGGATGATATCTGTAAGATTAAAAGGAATGATTTTTTGGATTGTGATGATAAACATCGAGTTTAGAGGAATGATTCCATTCCAAGAGGAAATTCCCACGAGAAGAATGTGAGTGCATTGAAAAAAAAAACATGTTTTTCTCCGTAATGGTGCCATTGGAACCCACATTATATATATTAATAAATGCTCACCAACTCCATTATGAAGAGAAGGGAGGTCTGTCCCTTCCATTCATCGTGTACAAGGAAATGGAATAAAAATCCCCTTCTATCTGTAAGATTAAACGAATGATATCACAAAAAGATCAATCGTTTTTTACCATCATCTCAATCATAGCATTTGGGTCTGCCCACTTACTTCACAGATTAGCAATTCCGCATATTCCTAAGCAGCAAACTTTCTTGTCAGGAACACTTTTGTCTGGTATTTCTAAAGATAATTTCGTTCTAGTTTCCATTTTTAGCGTCACAATCTCTCTTGTTTGCTCCTGTTTTCATCCGGGCAGCGTGGGTAAGGTAAATTCTAGTCAGGAACACAGCCAGACAGGTTGGAATTGGATAACAACTCTTACTTGGGCGGTTTAAGTTGTTCCTTAGGTTGGCGTCTAAGTTGATTAGAGCTTATGAACTTAAAGGTTTCTTCCAAATTATGATGAGAAGGAGCGCTGCATATACTTATAATTTTACTTATAAAACCCATTTTATCAGTTTTCCATTAGAATAATCTCATTTCCATCATAAGAATGGAATGGATGTCTGGGTTTCAAAACCCATTGGATGGCGCACAACTTACTAATTTAAAGGAAAAAAAATCCATGAAAGATCTGTATGTATGTATGTATTGTGTGTTTTGATTAATGAACAAATAAGCTTATTATAATTTCATCTACCACGTTACATAAACTTCACACTTGCATTTTCTTAATGTACAAATTCTAATTATGCACAAGACTACAAGAGAAATCCAAAAATTGCTGTAGTTTTTAGATAGCTGAACCTTCAGTGATATCAGTCACCTCTTCTTGTACAAATACTGGAAGCAAGCTTTGGTTACAGACCATCAGCTCAAGCTTTTTACTGGAGGGTGACACTAGTGATGGCTACTAAAAGCATAATTTTAGCAACAGAATAACGGCAGCTGTAATTACTGCAGCAACTGTACATATAAAAGCCTGCAACGACCATAGCATTTAGAATCAGTGAAAAAGATAAATGTCATACTCATGCCTCAACATTATCATAGCAATTGAGATCCATATAATACTTTTCACGGCAAGATCTGTGTACACCAGTGACTATACGTTGCATTCCAAAACTCTACAGAAAAGTGAAAAGGAAAGAGTAGGGACAAGGATGTGAGCACTGTGTATCAGTACCATTTGGGCATGCGTGTTGGTAGCTAGAAAAAGCGGGTTTCTAGCGAAACCATAAAGAAGAATTAGCTCAGATGTATAAGAGATTATCCACTTTACTACATTTGATTGCAATTTGCAATAAATAAGCAAACGAGCAGAACATTCAATTGATTAGTGAGTGTGAAACTTACAGCTACTGCATTGGCAGCAAGTCCATCTCGCTCCCTTGGATCCTTGTGATAGTACCTTCGAAAGTAGAGAATTGCAGCATAGTACCACATCAGTGGGCATGCAAATCCTAGCAGAAGTCTGCCAGAGAAGGTCAATCCTCAGACACATACATACCCGTGCGGAGAGAGGGGAGAGAGGGGGGGGGGATTCAGAAGAGCTACGAAAACTCACAAAAACCATCCAATTCCACAGCCAAATAAAGGAAGAGGCTTATCAAACATTCCCAATTGAGGGTTCTCTTCATCTTTAATTTTGGTGTAGTCACCATTTCTGTAGTCCACTGCATCGGTTGAGAGTCCTGTGTTTAATGTATACCTTCAGCAACTTATTCAGTCACTTTTTACATTAAGCTAAGAGTCATTATAAATATACAACCTTTTCTATGACTCTTTTTACAACTCAAAATGTAAGGCAATTATGCAAAATTTGAACTTCAAATCAGATGGTAAACACAAAATGACAAAAAAAAAAACTTTAATATTTTTTATGAAGTGGTACTGTCACATTGGTTGATTGTAAAATGGTTGTGTTTATATCATTATTCTAAAGATAAAGACAGATTTGCTAGAGGTTCTAGCAAAAAATACAAACAACAATGGACACAATGATGCGGCTTAAGGAAAGCGGGGTGAATTGTCATCTCTTATGAAATTTTAAGCTTCAGAAACTTAGGCTCAACATGGGGGTTGACGTGCAACATCAAACAAGGTATGCATGGCCTTTGAGGTTACAACAAAGAAATTACATTAAATGTTTTCAGTTTGACAAGTTATATAAGAGTATGGGATGGGTTTTTTCTTTTTATACTTGTTCCATTGAGTGCACAGTGCTCATTAGTTTTCTTTTAATTTCATCACTAATGTGCAATTTGCTTGTTGTTGAAACAAAAACATCCAAAACAAACAACCCTTACAACCCCAATCGATCAATTCTCCATCACCACAGAACAACCAGCAGCTATTAAACCATCTTCCTCATGTACTACAGAAGTCATCCACACTTCAGTGTGTTCTACATCACATAAGCATTTTGCCTCTACATTCACCTTGAACAAAAAATTACGGATTTCCAGCACAGATACGGAGCTGCTGAGGTTCTTGGTTTATTCTTAATATCAGGTCAAATCCACAGTGACAAGTGTTTGTTTTGTTATATGGATGAAAGTTGAAAAAATAATCATGATTCACATGATAACTACAAAATATCAAATCATACTGCACACTGTCTACGATACTTAGAACATTTCTGACAATTGTTGAAAACATACCCCACCTAGTTATGTTAACCAAAATTTTCTTCGATAGCAAGCAGAGGAATTTCAACAAGAAGGATCAGAGGATGAATAACTTCCCAGCACTAATACAAACTTCTCTCCAGTATCATACTAGCTGACGCGTGCTACGATAGCGAACCAACCAGGTAAATCATTAATGTTGAGCAAATCAAGCTTCTATGATAAACAGCTTGTTGACTTTAACTCAAACAAAATTAGAATCTTTAAGGTTTCCAAGAAACTTTCATTTGTGCCCAACAGTAACATTGTAAGAGGTTCAAAGGGCTTGTAGACAATCAAGCATCACTTCTACTCATTGGTCTGCCACTTGACCTTGTGTCAGACCAACACGTATGAAAGGACGAGGTCCTGTCATATTAGACATTTCTCAGCTCATTGTTTAAAAATAAATTTAAGGCAACTTTATGCCCAGGGTGTTTCAAGTCTCCAAAACCAATTTTTGAGCAGTAAATATCATTCCACGAGGGTCACACAGACAACGATTGTAACCACTTGCTAGTCTGTTTGCATCAAGACCATTTACAAACAAACCAATAATGGACATCAGAAAGCCCACGCTATTTTTTCTTTTAAAATCAAACAAGAAATATTAAGGCAAGTCAAAATTATAATAAGAAAACATATACCAAAGAGGAAAAAGAAAAGATGAACACAGGGGGAAGCAGCGTACTCTGATCCATGCGTCTGAGGGGTAAACTTTCACAATACTCTCAGCTCCTCTCTGCCTTTAAAGTACCTGCTACATGAATACCACTATTGACCAGCGAATTTGATGACTAAAGCAAGTCTTCCAGGGTCATCAAGTAGTTTTAAACAATATGAGAGACTGATTGATAATAAAGTTACAATTTACTTATGCAGATGGATACATCAACCCAAAAGGTAAGAGTTGGTGTAGCACAATCACTAGATCCCCAGGTGAGCTGTAGACGTGTGCGATTTGGAAAAGATGGAAAGAGAAGAACCTCATGCAAATTTTCATAATTCATCACTAGTTTTGATTTTAAAGGATTTTTTTAACGAAATTTTTCCAAAAACTTTAAATGCCAACAATCAATTTAAGCTTCGTCAAACATTGAAGACCAGAAAACTCAAGTCAAATTAAGAAAAGCCACTGACGATAAGAGGGAGGGGGGAGAATCTCACATGTATATGAACATACAAAGGCATTAATTTGAAAATCAACCCAAGCATACAGAAATAAGTACTCGGTTAAAATCAACACCAAAGAAAACCAAATTTTCATGCTTAGTCAAGGTTACTTCTAGGTCACCTATACAAATATAATTCAAAATTTCCAATACCCACCCCCCCCCCCCCCCCCCCAAAAAAAAAAAAAACAGGAACTTGCATCAAGCGCCACCAGAAACAGGAAAAAGAGTACGAAATTGGGAAAAAAAAAGGTAGAACCACAAAGGAGACGAAATCAAAAAAATCCATAAGAAAGAAAACCCACGCAAAAGATCTTAATAAATAATAAGAAGAAGAATCACAAAATCAGAAACCCATATCGATAATTTCAGCAAAATGTCCATAAAGCTGCTAAAGCATACCAATTTAACCATGAAATAGTTAAACGACCCCAAAACTCAAGTTTCCAACTCTTACAACCAGAGAGAGAGAGAGAGATTGCCTCTAAAGCTACGGCAAAAGGAGAGCTGAAAAGGGGCAGACAGCAGCTTCTATTGGGAAAGGGGTTTCTCCAGAGCATGCAAGAGCAGCTGTAAATTAGTGAAGGGAAAAGGCAGTTTATGATAATAGAGGTAAACTCTTACGGTTTTTCATGGCTATGATGTCGCGTTTCTCCATAGTTTACTCAACTCAAAGACTGACTAAAGAAAAGCTGGAGGACGCATATCGCACACTCCCCCTCTCCCACCTTAAGCAACACGTGATTGTGCCAAGGCGTCAATCGCTTGTTCCCAAGATTCATAATTCCCATACGACGTCGTTCTTTTGAAAAAAATTTCTATTAGTATTAGGGCTGTACAAATAACCGAAAAACCGACCGGAACCGACTCAGACCAGTCGCCGGAGATCGGAACCGGAGTAGAACCGGTCGGCACACGGTGAAATATATTCAAAACTGATGTCCAGCGATTCGGTCCCGGTTTGAACTTGGGCCGGACCGCTTAACCGACCAATGGTTTAAATATTTTTTTTTTTTAATTATACATATATGAAACGATGTTGTTTCACTTAAACTGAAGTGAAACGGCGTCATTTTATCACTTAGTATTTGAAAAAAAATATAAAAGGAACGGCGCCATTTTAACCTAGGGTTAACGCAACGCCGTTCTTCCTCTTCTTCCCCATTTCTCATTCACTTGCAGACTCGTTTTGCCGCCGCCCCCCTCCTCTCTCAAGGCACACGCAGCCACGTAAGGCCACCTCCATCGCCAGCTCTCTCTCTCTCTCTCTCTCTCTCTCTCTCTCTCTCTCTCTCCTCGCAACGTCATATATATATCTCTCTCTCAAAAATCTCATAGTCACCTCGGCGTCACCGTGGTCTCTCGCTCTCTCTCACGGCTCACACAGCCACCAAAGACGCCGACGAACCGACCGAAGTTACGCCGAGACCGAAGACGACGGTTTCCTCCCCATTCTCCAACCGGTTTCAGTCGAGATTTGCATCAATTTCACCCATCGGTGCGGTTTCGGTTTTGGGCGAAAAACCGCACCAACACGTCGGTTTTCACCCCTAATTAGTATAGAAGACGTCGTTTTGGCATTCAATGTCATATGCAACAATCCGGCCCCTAGCATTGGCAATGGCCAAATGCAAGTTCAAAATGACTATAATTTTGCACAAATTTATCTACAATGGCCTAGCCATAGATTAAAAGTTTGACATAAGTGATACAGTAAATCTAAAACAATGTTTTGAATATCGTACCGATGGCGTACCGGTCAAGGCACTGGAATGAAATATTTCGGTACCGGTACCGTTTCGTGTACCGTTTCGGGATAGTCGATATATGAATAAATTATATATGAATACATTTATGTATAAATTATAAATAGTCTGGTCTAAATTAGGGGTAAAAAAATGAGCTTACAGTTTAAAGAAATGAAAAAAATAAATAAAAAATAAAGAACGAAATACCGGCAGATACGTAGGCCGGTACAAGCCGAAATATAGGCCGGTACGGCCGATATTTCGGCCAATACGAAACAGACACAATATCTGTACCTGACCAATGGCCGGTACGGCACGATATTGAAAACTATGATCTAAAGACCTCGCCAGACATGGCGAGACCCTGTACAAAGACCAAATAATTTTTATTTGTTTTCTACTACCTGTCCTTGTCATTTCCCTCGATTTTTCGTTGCAAATCACCTCTCTTTCTTTTCTTCTTTCTATTCTTTCTCTCCCGAAGCCTGGGTCTTCTTCAACCCGTCGCCGTCCTTCAACCTGTAACCCCAAATCTCTCTGGCGGTTGTCGTCATCCCCGTGCTCGGCAAGGTAAGTCTCTCTTCCTCACTCTTCTCTCCCTCTTCTCTGTTGAAGCCGTTGGTATGCATCCCCCTTCTCCAAACATATTTTGATTTTATCTCCTCTTTGGGTAAATGCGATCCTTCTTTTTTCTTTTTTTTTTTGGTTCTTGAGGATGAAATGGTATACATTTGTGGTGAATTGCAATTTTTTCTCTGAAATGGTATGGTCTCCACATGCAGTATCTACGTATTAATTCTCTAAAATGGTATTGCATTTTTTTCTCTATTTTGGCATATTCTTGGGTTCCAAAGCTTCATTCAGTCTTGGAGCATGCTTGATTTTTTTTCCCTATTGATGGGATGCGTATTTTTTAGGGGCACTGAACAAATGCTTCAGCTTTCTCTAGTTCATTGTTCAAAAAGCTATGTTTTGTGATTTTGAATTCAGTTTTGTGAAGCATTCTTAGTTTAGTTGTATAGTTCATTGTTCATTGGATTCGGTTTTGTGAAGTATGTTTTAGCTTCCTTTAGTTCATTGTTCAAAAAGTATAGATTAGTTGTATCTATTTTAATTTGTTCTTAGTTTTGAGCTTTTTTACTCTGCTATTCCTTGGTTAGTTATAGCCAATGTGAAACTTATTGAAAATATTTTCTTTTCTTGCTTTTGGAAGTGAAGCCCTATTATATATGTCCCAAATTTCTCCAGCTTTAATCTCTCCCTTTTCAAGTAAAACATCTGCCCAACATGAAAACACATAGCCTATCAGCACCAGCTATAACCTTAAACTGAAATTTCGTCGAACATTTGAGCTTAACAACAAAATGATGCTGGTGTGATCATTTGTGTATAAGAGGAATAATAGACACACCTTGTTCCACATTAAAGTCATCAAGCACTTCCACCATGTCATATTTGTGTATCACGTCATCTGGTGTATGCTCATTCCTGAGGAGGACAAATTTATATATAGAGCCCAGACTTCTCCCTCTCTTGGATATATGCAAATGACCCACATGTTTCATGCTCTACATTTGAACTTAAAATTTTGTGTTTCTCTCAAGCCTGGTTGTTGTTTTTTATTTATTTATTTGGAGTAGGCACCTTGACATGTCCACCCTCACATGTTCTTGAAATTTCTCTTTCCAAATCAATTCATGAAGAAATTTAATTTTTAAGTGATCTGGAACATTGGCTCGAGTGTAGTGTCGAGCGACACATTCTGTCTAAGTTCGCTCAAGTTCAGTGTCGAGCGAGTATAAAGCGTTCCAATCTGTCTGAGTTCGCTCGAGCACCATGTCGAGCGAGTGTCGAGCGAAGGAATAGGGACCCTATTTTACTAGTTGTAGGGTCTGAAAATGTATTTTTTACACTTAACATCCCTCTGTGTGCCCAGTACTCAGCATCTATAAACGAGTTTGGATTAGTCCAATGGTTCTATAAATTGTCCTGAACACTTTCTTTTCCTTAAATCAACTCTGCACATAAACTGTCCTCAAGACAGTATATTTTTTGATGATTGCAAGCTGGATATGTAATTGCTTTGTATTCTTTATACTAGGTTCAAGCATTTGTGTAAAACATCAATCACACATTATCTATGGATAGCTTGAACTGAACTGTTATTCTTATTCTTTTTCAATGCATGTATTTGTTTCAGTTGGTTTGCAAACTAAATTAGCTAGCACCACTTAGTAATTATTTATTGCTAATTTATTGGTTGTATCAATTATTTAATTCTCCTTTGTGTTGCCCAGATGACTAATACAAGAGCGGGGGTGAATTGAGTTGTATTTTAAAAAAATAACAATTATAAATTAAATATACAATATAAAATATAAACAAAATATGAAATAGCAATAAATATAAAGAGTAAGGGTAAGAGAGAAGCAAACTCAGTATGTTAACGAGGTTCGGCCCCACTGCCTACGTCCTCGCCTCAAGCTACCCCTTGACGATCCCCGAATTCACTATTCAATCTCCTTCAGGTGGAGATAGAAACCTATTACACCTTTGAACAATACCGCTACAAAGGATCTGTGTAGAACACTCTCTACACTTGCAATCACCTTACACGTGGTGATTCAACATTCCCTGTGTAGAACACTTTCTACACGCACAAGGGTTATACACACCCTTTTACTGATACAAGAATTGATAGTGGGTAGAATATCAGAAAACACTCCTCAATGAGTGAAATAAGAACAATACAGCACAAACTATATCTCTCAAAATGAAAAGGGTTAAGGCTCAATGCTTAGAGAAAGAGAATGAAAGTTTTGAATGAATATTGTATGCTCTTGGTGTTGTGAATGTGAAGCTCTCAAATGATCTATTTATAAGCATATGAGACTTCATATTCAAATTTAAAAAGATTCACATGTCAAAAACATCATCATTCATTTTTCAAAAATTTCAAACCTAATCTTTTTACTTTTTGCATATGACAAAAGGAGCACACTTTGCTTTTCAAAAATTTCAAACCTAATTTTTTACTTTTTGCATATGACAAAAGGAGCACACTTTACTTTTCAAAAAATTCAAACAAAGGCATCTTCCTTTTGCATAAGTCAAGAAAAGCATCAATCACTTTTGAAAATATTCAAATAAAACATGCACATGTGAAAGATGACAATCAATCATCTTTAATATTTTCAAAGTTCAAACCTTTAATCATGGCATGCACATGTGAAAGATGACAATCAATTATCTTTCAAAATTTTCAAATTTAATTTTCAAAATATTCATGCACATGTGGAAAATGTATTTTAATGCTTTATGATAAAATATTAATTTTGAGCCTTAATCCTAATTTCGAAAATAAGAGATTTACAACATTACTCTATGACTTTAATGTGAGCTTGTTCCCTTCTTGCTCATGCTTGGTTTCTTGATGTGCTTGACTCCATTGTGTAGATAACTTGAGCTTGAGACTCATTTATTCTTTGAATTCATTTGTTATTATCAAAATCCATGTATAAATATATAATTACACAAAACTTGAAACCTTAGGTTCAACACTTTGATTTTTGCCTAAGCTGTTCTCTTTCGGTTTCTACAAAATGATATTGAGATAAATGATATATGGACTGAAATGCTACAATATGATGTTGAGATGCTTTATAATTCTCAACAATATGATGCTGAGGATTTTATATTGGACTTGACTATTGGGCAACTTGTTTGACTCCTTGAAAATTTAATATTTTTCAAGGATGGACACACATTTTGATGATGACCTATTCTTCACCACTCTATTACAAAGCGGAGTAAGAGGTTATAATAGCACTCAAACGCAACATGATAATAATGTCCAAGCAACTCCAAATGACGGTGAAAAGAGGCATATTTCAAAAAAAGTTAAACGAGGTGCGTCTTTCACTGTTAAAGATGATAACCTCCTCGTCCCAGCTTGACTCAACATTAGCATCGATGCGATAAATGGTACTGATTAAAAGTCCACTCAAATGTGGGAAAGAATTACCACATTTTATCATGAATATAAAAAATCAAACATTGTCAACCGTTATGAGGGCTCTTTGACGAATCAGTGATCCACGATTCAAAATTTGACAAATAAATTTTGTGCATATATAGTACAAGCAGAGTCATTGCACCCAAGTGGTGCAACGGAGCAAGACAATGTATGTACCCTAAAACCTATTTTCATTTAATTTGTAATTGACTTATGAACTAACAAATATTTCTTTCACTTTTGTAGATTGAGAAAGCGAAGGTGTTGTACAAAGAGATGGTATGTAGTAATTTCACAATGGAGCATTATTGGTGTCTTTTGAGACACCAACCAAAATGGCAGAAACACATCTCCACCATTGGTAATAAGATGAGGTCACTTGAAAAGGTGTTCGGTGTTATTGATGTTGACCATACTGAGGAGGACATAGAGATTTTTGCTGAGAGACATCCAGGCAAAAAAGCTGAAAAAGAAATGGAGAGGAAGCAGAAGTCCATGGAAGGTAACGATGTTGAGATCAAAATTGTCTTAGTTAAAATGACCGAGGATCAAGCGACGACCATGGAAGAGCGTAGAAATGCGATCCTGAAGGTAGATTTAAAAAGATCAGCAGTGTTTAAATTAAAAAAGAAGAAATTTGAGGCAAAAATGATGTTGCTAGATCTAAGTGGCCTGAATGCCATGCAACAATAATATTTTGGCTATATTCAACGGAAATTTTTAGAGGAATTGAGGAAGGATATCGGAGGTACATCTACATCTCCTTCGACACCTTATGGAGGTGTCTAATGTTTGTAGCTTTGATTTTTTTTGAGATTATTAGTGGCTGCCCAGCCACATGTAGGTTGGATAAACATGTGGCTAGGTAGCAACTAAATTAATCTACTGATTAATGGACTGTTTTGGTAATTTCTAGACTGTTTTGGTAGGATTGTGGAATGTTTTGGTAACAATGGACTATTTTGGTAATTTTTGTATTGTTTTAGGGTACATTAGTGGACTGTTTGTCTAATTTGTGGACTGTTTTGATAATTAGGGACTGTTTTGGTAATATTATTAAAATAAATAATATTATATTATTTTTTAGACTTAGGGATAGCTAGTTCAATGTGGACTAATTTAGTTAGAAGTCCATATTATGGCAAAACATGACATTCTGACTAAATTTTAGACTTGCCAATGCTCTAAGAGCATTCACATAGCCCTAAATTATCGAATTTTTCATAATTTAAGATTTATTATAAGATTTTGATCAAAATATCCTTACATCTAGATCTTTAAAATAAATATTTTTTCAATCATCTACACTTTTTCTCATACTCATATTTATTATAGTTTTAAATAATAATTTTAAAAATAATTTAATTAATTATGAAAATATAAGAAAATTAATTTTAAAAATATTATCATATCTACAAAAAAAAGTTTAAATTTTTGTTTAAAATATTCATTAGAGTAATAGTTCAAAACATAAGAAAAAATGGAAATGAGAGAAAAAAATAATAAAAAAAGAATAGAGAAATATTATTTTAGTAGAATAGAAAAATGATAGGGAATGAGATGTAAGAAATGTTTGAAAGATGAGTAAAATTTAAAAATATAATTTTTAATTAAATTATAGAAAGTTTTATAAGAAATAGGACGTGAATCTTTTATTAGCCCATACCGTCCGGTTTTACAAAAGAGAAAAGAAAGCACCAAACGGTGCGTTTTACAAAAGAAGAGCCCTCTTCTTTTATTAACCCCTCTTCTTCTTCCCGCCCCGCGTTTCCTTCCCCAATCTCCCAGTCCTCTCTCTCTCTCTCTGCTGCTGAATTTCTATTGCCCGCTTGCCACTCCAACCTGCAGTCCGCCATCCGTGCCCCGTCGTGTACTCGCCATCCGACTATCAGTTATACACCGGTAAACCTCTACGACCATTTTCTCTCCCTCCCTCTGTAACTCACTCTCTCCCCCTCGTCCCTCTCTCTCTCTCTCTCTCTCTCTCTCTCCGTCTACCTGTTCCTCTCGGGTTCTCTCTTCTCTTTCTCCATCTCTCTCAGTTCGCTCTCTCTTCTCCCCTTTGTGCCGCAGCCCGTCGTTTATCGCCGCTGCCAAGGCCTTGCTCCACAGGCCACGCCGCCGCAATCCTTTGCCGTCTCCAGTTGCTGCTCGTCACGCCGGTAAGTTCCCGTTCGTCCCTCTCTCTCCTCTCTCTCTCTCTCTCTCTCTCCGTCTACTAATCTCACTTCGCTCTCTCTCTCTTTGTGGTAGGATAGCCCCTGCTACCAGTAGGGGCCACCGGAGGTAGCCACACCGCCTCATTTCGCCTAGCGTTTCAGACCAACACGAACCATCTCTAGGCAGCGCCACCTCACTCTCGAATTGATCGACCACCGCTCCGAGTTGAGTAAGGTGCCCTCGATCTCTACCCACGCAATCACCCTTAGTTTTCGTGACTGATTTCTTTGGTGCCTACTGGAAGATTGGGTTGTCTATGTTTTTCTTTTTTGAAAAAAGAAGCAATTTCATTCATCAGAAATAATCAAAGAGTATATTGTTTTTCTAGATGGATATAATATTTGATCCAATCCGGTCCATCTTCTAACCACACCCTCTCCTTCTCGCATTGAAGAGCATGTCGCTAGTTTGTGTGCTGCCATATTTCCTTCCCTGGGAACATATTGAATCTGCCATTTTGGCCTTCCACTAATTATAAGCTTTATACTTGCCTCTGCACATCTCTGATAACTGATAAGGCATCACCTTCGAGAATAACATCTTCTAACCCAATTTCAGAACAGAAAATCAAAGACCTCCATAAGGCATGAGTTTCAGCAATTATGGCATTTTTAACAAAAGCTTTGGCATGCACAATGAGGCTATTTATTCCCCATCAGTATCCCTTATTACAATTCCCGCCCCCATTTTCGATTTCTCCTCATCAATTGCACCATCCCAATCAACTTTATAGACATTATTACTTGGTTTTTAACACCTTATGTCTCTGTTCACTGCCCCTTCACCAGTAACAAGTTCACAACTTGTCTCATGTGCTTGTATAAATTCTTCCAACTCAGCTTTTGCAGCAGTTGAAATTGCATTGGGACTCTGTAAACTGTTCTCAAAAACCCATCTGTTTCTTCTTTTCCACATCTTTCTAAAGACACAGGCCATTTCTTCCAATTCTTTTTTCTGCAACCTTTTTCCCAACTCCACTCATGCATTATAGAAATCATCTTCTTTGCATTCCCATTTCTGTACTAAGCTCATAGAATCTGCCCACACATCTGATGCTGCCACACAGTTCCATAGCACATGGCCACTTGTCTCCTCCCTCTGTTCACATATAGGGCATAATGGGTTTTCTATAATCTTTCTCTTAAATAGATTACTCTTCGTTGGAATACGGTCACTTACTGCTCTCCAGAGAAAAACTTTGATTTGGTACATTGAGTTCCCATATCTTCTTCCGTCCCAGAGTGTCTTCTTTAGTGCTAGATTGCTCCCCTCCCTTTGTTTTCTTCTTTTCAACAGCAAGATAATATGCACATTGTCTATTTTGGATGTTGGAATTGTGGTTTGAGTAATTTCATAGCTTGGTTGATGTTGGGAAGTTCTTTGATGGTAAGATTTTTTTGAACTTATAAAAAAAAGTCATGATTGGAGGAGGGAATCGTTGTAAGATGTGAGTTGCCGTTTTGATGTGTCGAGAGTATGAATGTAAATGTGATGTGTGTTGGAATGAGATTTAAGCGAATCCAAGGAGTAGGTCTGTAAGGAATTTGGTCCGGATTGGAAAAACCAACTGGACCGAATGGTTCCAATCAGTCCGGACCAAACCAAAGTTGAGATTGGTTGGTCTCGATCCATAAATATGAAATTTTCGGTTTTTGGACCGGTCTCGGGGCAGGGTTTTTTCATCCCGGACCAGACCAATCGAATATACATATTCATATTTTTTATTATTTTATATAATAATTGTATAATAAATTATGTAATTTTCATCTAACCTATCACCATTGACAATATAAAATGTTAAATATACAATAATACATTTACTAATATACTATCAATTAACTAATGTATTATATCAATTAACTCACATATCACCATTAACTAAATACTATCTAGTATCTACATCTAATTAAAGTAATTAGGTAAATTTTTTTGTAAAATTTCTAAGTTGCAAATAAGTATGAAGTATATATGTTCAATGACAATTATTCATTAATCATATTCAAAATGTTACCATTTTCATATAGCCAACCATGCATTATCTATCATAATACATTTACATACACTAAATTAATAACAAATTAACAATTAACATCATAAATATTATTAGAATTAATTATTTTTTTAATGAGTTAGTTATATAATCTACAATTCATAGTAAGGACTCAATTAATTTTAATTTTAGTACTTTAAATAATTTTTTTTATTAATTTTTCTGGAAAAAAGAAAAGAAAAGAAAACATGTTCCCATCTCAAATGAAAATGGTGCCGTTTAGAATGAAATTGGATCTAAATAGCGACGTTTAGATCCAATTGATGTTGAAAGATGAAAATTGCGTTGTTTCACGCAACTCAGTCTTTTTTTAATATCCCTATATTGAAATGGAGCCGTTTGGATTAAAAATTAATCCAAACAACGTTGTTTCAACACAGGTCAAGACAAATTCAGCCCTTTCCTACTTCGGTCTTGAGCATCACTATTCACTCTCTCATCTCTCCCTTTGCCCCTTTCAGAAACCCTAGAGCACAGCCCCCGTTGCCCTCACAGCTCCCAGCTCCTCCGTCGCACAGTGCCACTGCATCCAAGGTACGGAATCTCGATTTACCTAGCTAAAATTCAGGTTTCTAATTTCTATTTCAACCACATATTTAGTCCACAGACTTTCACAGATATGGTATGGGAAATTAATCCAAATGGCAAAATGGGGGTTTTGTGAATTGGAATTTGGGTTATGTGAATCTATTAGGATGTTTTGTACAATGATATTGTTATTGCATTAATCACTTGGAATTGACAATTTTTCCATTGAAGCCGGGAACTCCTTTGTAGGTATGTTGGGTTTTAGGACCAGTACTGATCAATATTTTGGATTCTAATATATATTCTGTTTATTTATAATATTATATTGCATTATACTCAAGAAGCCTAAAGTTAAACTCATGCATGCATTTTGAATTTTTGATCAAGAAGCTTAATTTTCCCTGGTGTTTTTGAGCAGTTGCTAGTGGAGGAAGTGGGGTTTTACACAACAAATTTAATTGGTTAGGGATTCTGGACGCAGCAAATTGAGGGAGTTTAAAGTTGAAGATAAACTTATGCTAGTTGACGTAGTTTACACAATAATTTGAACTGTCTTAATTAATAACAGATGTTATTTTCAGTGGGTAGGGATTCTGGACAAGCATAGCAGGGGTAGTGGGGGGATTATTTTTCAGACCGCATATAAGAATAGCACAACAATTTTCCATATGCATTAACAACAATCAGTGTTATCGAAAAATAATCAGGGGTAGTGGGGGGATTAGTTTTCAAACTGCATAAATCTGGACAAGCATAGGCTGCATGACAGATGTTATTTAACTTACAAATAGTTTTCTCAATTTTTGCATTTTCTTTTTGGCTTTATATTTAATTTAATTTTTGTTTTATTATTTTTCTAGATGGACCCTACAAAAGAAGTGATTCCAGGAGAGTCTACCATGGATGATGCTAACGAGTCATTACAAGGGCAAGGCATTCCTCCACTCCCGCCCAATGTAAGTGCTAAGACGGAGGAGTCCAAAACTACTCTAGGTTGGAAGGCCAAGGATGGAGGAAGTAGTAGTGGGGGACTTGTGCCCATAGCCTTTAGTATTGAGGCTTGCAGACAAGCCTTAGCAGATATGATTATTCTTGATGAGTTGTCCTTTAAGTTCGTTGAAGGGGAGGGTTTCAAGAAATTTATGCTTGTTGTTTGCCCTGAGTGGGAAGGGATTCCATCTCGTGTTATGGTTGCGAATGATTGTTTTAGTGTGTATTTAAGGGAAAAAAACAAGTTGAGAAGTGCTCTTCAAGGGCAACGGATCTCCCTTACCATGGATACATGGACATCTGTGCAAAACATGAATTATATGTGTCTCACTGCACACTTTATTGATGATGATTGGACTCTACACAAGAGAATTCTTTCTTTTTCTTTAGTAGAAAATCACAAGGGTAATACACTTGGTAGGGCCATAGAAATGTGCTTGCATGATTGGGGGCGACCGAAAATACTTGCAATCACTCTTGATAATACAAGTTCTAATAACGAAGCAGTTTCTTATTTGAAAAAGAAAACCAAGTATAGGAGGGACACTGTTTTGGAACATGAATTCTTGCATATTCGATGTTGTGTCCACATCTTTAATTTAATCGTTCGTGAGGGGTTGAAAGAATATGATGAGTCTATTGTCAAGGTGAGAGGTGCTGTGAAATATGTTAAATCTTCCCCTCAAATGTGGAGTACATTTAAGAAATATGTACAACTAGAAGAGATTACATGCAAAAGTCATGTTTATCTAGATGTACCAACTAGGTGGAACTCCACCTATGTTATGTTGAAGAGGACTGAAAAATTTCAAAAAGCTTTTGAACGGTTAGAGGAAGAAGATTCGGGGTTCCGTACTGGTATTGGAGATGATAATGATGACAATGATGTGGTGAGTAGCAGAATGTCAAAGAAGTTAGGGCTTCCCAACAATAATGATTGGGAGAAGGTAAGGTTGTTTGTGAGATTTCTTCAACTATTTCATCATGCACTTTTACTTTTCTCAGGAGGTGAATATGTAACTTGCAACTCTTTTCTTACGGAGTTAGTTATAATTCATGATGTAATTGACATGGAGTGTAAAAAAGAAAGCCCTGTGGTGGGATTAATGGCAACAAATATGAGGAAAATTTTTGACAAATATTGGGGCAACATGGATAATATGAATATGTTGTTGTATGTTGGGCTTTGATCCTCGGTACAAGATGCGATTTCTTGAATTTTTATTGGAACCAATGTATGTCCATGATCCAACAAAAGCGATTAATTTGAGTTTGAAGGTGAAAAATGCTTTAACCCGCATGTATGATACATACATTGAAAATGAAGAAGGGAACGGTTCTAGTCAACAACAGCAGCGTACAAGTCCCCGACATAAAGATGTAAATTCTACAGTTGATAGACTTGATGATAGGCAGGCACATATATTGCGATTTAAGCAATGGTTACAGTCGAAAAATGCTTTGGAAAGCAAATCAGAGGTTGATAGATACCTAGCTGAACGTTGTGAGGAGCAAGATGCGAGTTTTGACATTCTAAATTGGTGGAAGGTTAATTCAGGTAGATATCGTGTACTTTCAAAAGTTGCACGCGATGTTCTTGCAATACCGGTATCTACAGTGGCCTCTGAATCTGCATTTAGCACGGTGGGTAGTGTACTCGATCCTTTTCGAAGTAGTTTATCTCCGATGATGGTAGAGGGCCTCATTTGTGCACAGAATTGGCTTCGTTCTTCTTCTACTCCAATTAGCCTTAGGAATTTAATGGATGAGGTGGAGGATTTTGACAAGCAGCTGGATATGGGTAAGTAACAAATTTATTTTCTTTTGTATCTTTTAATGATTCATTGATTTATATGTTAATGTAAATTTATATAATTTGTTTTGTTATTATCTTTTATGAATAGAATTTGTTGGGGAGGTTGAAAATTCTATAGAGGCATCGAATACAATGTCTACATCAAATGCAGATGAATGAGGTGAGAAGAATATGCCACTATATTAGTTATTTTCGTTAGCATAAAACAAAATTTTAAACTAAGACATCTATTATTTGTTTGCTATGTTTATGCAGTAAAGTTGTGGAAACATGGAGTTTTGGACTTGGAGACTGTTATGGCATTTCTTTTATTATTATTATTATTATTATTATTTAGTCATTTGTAGTTTGTAATATCATTTTATACGTAGGTGGGTTATGTCTAGATGCATGGATTGTAAATTGTAATAATTTTTATGTGTCATTTACTTTACTTTTTTGGGTTTTTAAAATTTTTTTCCTTTATTTGGAGTTTGGATGATTAAGGATTTTTTAAATTTCTTTTTCTCCATTTTTTGTTTTTAATTGTATTAGTACGATTGATAATCTTTTTTGGATGGATATGGATAATTTTTATTTATATATATTTTCTATATTTTTCTTTTATTTAGAGTTGGGATGTTATTGACATATTGCATATTTTTCAAGTTTATTTTTCCTATTTTTTGTATGTTAATAATGATTTAGGCTTAAAGTGGGATAAAATTCAAGACTTAGTTATTTTCGTTAGCATAAAACAAAATTTTAAACTAAGACATCCATTATTTGTTTGCTATGTTTTTGCAGTAAAGTTGTGGAAACATGGAGTTTTGGACTTGGAGACTGTTATGGCATTTCTTTTATTATTATTATTATTATTATTTAGTCATTTGTAGTTTGTAATATCATTTTATACGTAGGTGGGTTATGTCTAGATGCATGGATTGTAAATTGTAATAATTTTTATGTGTCATTTACTTTACTTTTTTGGGTTTTTAAAATTTTTTTCCTTTATTTGGAGTTTGGATGATTAAGGATTTTTTAAATTTCTTTTTCTCCATTTTTTGTTTTTAATTGTATTAGTACGATTGATAATCTTTTTTGGATGGATATGGATAATTTTTATTTATATATATTTTCTATATTTTTCTTTTATTTAGAGTTGGGATGTTATTGACATATTGCATTTTTTTCAAGTTTATTTTTCCTATTTTTTGTATGTTAATAATGATTTAGGCTTAAAGTGGGATAAAATTCAAGACTTGGGTGGAATGTGAAAAAACTTGCCCATTTGATAATGGTCAGACCGATACAGTCTGAACCATATGTGAATTCGGTGTGGTCTCAAAAAATTTTTAGGGACCGACATGACCTGATCGGATTGGACCAAATTGGACTGAATTTAGCCCTACCAAGGAGATTGGATCTTTTAGCTTCAAATTAACAAACTCTACTCAAGGAAGTTTCTGGAAAAAGTTTATATGGATTCAGCTTTTCATTCGACTACTTGTGCAACCTCTAGCAGTTTATTATGCAAATGAGACTTTCCTTTATTTCTTTGGGCATCTTCTTATGTTCTTAATGGAGCTAACTTTAATGACTTTCTTGCATTCCTTTCAAGCTCCTTTTTATGTAACTAGGTATATATTGTTTGTATATCTCATGTGTACTTGGAGTATGCCTATTTATTTCTATTAATAAAATGTTATCTTACTTATAAAAAAAATTATTATTAATGTCTCATTTGCTTCCTCCATTATTGGATTAATTCCCATGTGGTCATGCCCCTTTCTGGCTAAGAGAGACTTTTGCAATTAATTAAGTTTCTCGATCTCTCGATCATGTAAGCAACTTAGGGCTAACTCCAACACCAAACTGCTTTAAAAGTCAGAGACACTACCAGTTCCTATTTCTAGAGTAGACATGTATGGTATGGACCTCTTTGTTCATTCTCTGCTCTCTCCAGTCTCCATTGTGTTTTTTCTATGAACTTTACAGTCGATGTATAGTGTTGTAGAGTGAGGCTGGTTTCTGTAATGGATCCTCTATTCAATCATATTTCTATGCTGTGGTTTTACTGCCTCACACTAATCCAACAGATTGAAGTTCCTAACCCTTTTACTGTGTCATTGTTATATTCTCTATGTGTTTTGCCTTTTTACTTCCCTTGTATTCTTACCAAAGAGGCATGCGTCAGTGACTATTGTGCTGGCTTTGCAGCATTATCTGTCCCGATCGAGAAGTTCTAACCCTTTTTTTTAATTCTTTTTGGTTAATTCTTTTTTTGGAGCCCGGCAAGCGAGGTCTGAATATAAATAAAAAAACTCTTTTTATCATTGATTAGTTTTCGAAATAGGCTTTTTTTTAACTTAAGACTTATGCAATATATGCGCGGTTCAAGATAATCCGCTTAGGGAACATAATATATAAATCAATTATATAATATAAATTATAACAAATTATATAATATATTCTATAATATAAATAAGATATATACGATCTAGAAGCCTCACACTTATCCAACAGATTGAAGTTCCTAGCCCTTTTACTGTGTCATTGTTACATTCTCTGTGTTCTGCCTTTTTACTTCCCTTGTATTCTTACCAAAGAGGCATGCGTCGGTGATTGCTGTGCTGGCTTTGCAGCATTATCTGTCCTGATCGAGAAGTTTATAGGAGCATTAGCATTGCTCTCAACAAAATTTAGCTAAAATTTAGTTAAATAATTTACTTTTATAAATTTTAACTAGTCACTTTTTACAACACCAAATAATAGACTTAATAAATCTTTCATTATTTTATTAAAATATTGATTTTGAACTTTGGCTAGTCTTTTTCACTTAATAAATTTGGCTAGCCATATAGCCAAAGGTTAAATTCACTGTAAATTTGTTGAGCTTATTGTAGCATTTTATTTTACACTTTGGTTATTTTTTAGCTAAAATTTAACTTGGTTGAACTCACTACTAGTGTTCTAAATAGACACGGTTGATTTGGTGCCCCATTGCTATCCTGTCCCAGTTTTGCAAGCATTCGAGTTACTACAAAAATATTTTTCTAGAAAATTTTATATTTTGAATCTTATTTTTATATATTTAGAAATTTGATTGGAAGAAGTTACATTTTATGATTTTTTATGTTTATGAATGTTTTTCTTAATTAGTTTATATGAAAATTTATAATTTTGCTGCTCATTATTTCACAAATCACATTTTTTTAAGGTTTTTGTCATTTTGTGGTTTTATTATTTCTAAATTAATTAAATTATTCTACTTATTACTTATACACTATATATTTAATAAGAAAAAAATAAAAAATTATGTATAGTATATGGTGTCTGAACATAATGAGGAGAATTTTCAAAATTTTAATATACTGATATTTTTTTGTTCCTGTTTCTATCTCTCTCTCTCTCTCTCTCTCTACGCAGTTTTCTTTCGGCGTCTTGCTCCTGCTTTGAAGAGAGATCATAAGAACTAAGAGCCCCCATAAACATTAGGTTAAAGGGTTTTTGTTCACTGTGGCGGGGACTAAGCTCACCAGGGAAAGAAATATCCTGAGGACCATCAACAAAAACTCTGAAGCCGTAAATCCTTTATCCTCCCCCAATGAACGCAGACCCAGAAGAATCCCACCTGGCCGCAAACAATGACATCCCAAAAAAGAAAAAGAAAAAGAAACATCGCGAGCGACCAGCATCGCCACCACCATCGCCAACGGTCCAAGCGCAAGTTCAAGTCATCCATGAAGACCCACAAAAGGCCTCACCTTTTGTTGGCTACTTCCCCTCCGGTTACGACCCCAGCAAAAATTACGATAGGAATAATTCTCTGGAAACTGAGTCGCCTAGTGTTACGGTTTATCGGAGCCAGAAGTGGCCCAAGAGGTTCCAGCTCGTGGTGAGCCCAACTAGGTCCAATGTGGATTTCGTTGGGACCAACTATTCTGGCGAGGCCATGGCTGGACAGCAGTGTAGGTACGCACTCGGGGTGTTTGACAAAGAGACCCAGAGCTTGAAGATTGCGCCTGTTGCTTGTGGCAAGGTGAATTTTCTGTTTGGTAATGCCTAGAATGTGTGCAAATTTTAATTTTTTACTGTTTGGCCGCGGAGAAGTTGTGGAAGTTTGATTTATTTGCTCTTTGTTGATGTGGAAGTATGAGATTTTGGTACCTGTTGTTTAGTTACTGATGTGGAGATGTCATTAAGCTTTTTATGAATGTTGCTGCTCTTTGTTTAGTTGCTGCTTATGAAATTTGGTACCTGTCGTATTGCTCTTTGTTTAGTTGGTGCTTATGAAATGTTGAACATTAAGTCCTTTGTATCCGTCCCGTGTACTTGGCCTTTGCCTATTCTTGGGAATAAAGTTTTTTATTACTTATAAAAAGAAAAAAAAATTGTTGAATATTAAGCTTTTTTTTTTTTTTTTAATGGTTAAGATTTTACCTTTGTTCAGTTGCTGAAAGAGGGTGGGAAATTTGCTTATTATGGGTTGTTGATTTGCCTAATGGTTGGGGATGAGAATTTACTTATATACTTCCTTTACTGCTTAGTTATTTATTGATGCCATGAAGCTCCTAATGAAAATGGACTCTTAAACTTTTATTAGATATTTAGATTAGAACCTAAAGTCAGAGGGTTAGACGTTGCTGATGAGGAACCTGAAAGCACAGTGAAGGAAGAGCTTTCTGCACAACAGAGGGTATACAAAATGAGAGAGCTTACTAATCTTTATGGAACAAAGAAGTCAATAAAGGAGGTAAGCGAATCCCCAAACCCCCTCTGGCGTTCTAACGCATTATGGGTTCCTTTTAATCTTTACAAATAAAGAAAAGGCATGCTCTTTCATTGTTCAAAGTAAATTATTAGAAGCCCTTGCCCTAGATGGGGCTTTATGGAGGTTTGGATATAACACTTTGTAGAATTAAGTAGGGTTGAGTTTTATGGTTAGCATTTGCACTTAGCAGTTGACTTTAACTTTTCATGTATGGCAGGCAAAAAAGAAGCATGCTTTGAACCAAGAAGATGATCCCAATTCCCAAAAGGAGCTGGATGGGAAAATCAAAGAAGTAAAGATAAACAAGGAGGCTCTTGAAAGTACCGATGCCCATATTGCCCGCAATGTTCCCCCATATGATGCTTCTGCCACTTCGCCCCAGGAGGCTTATCCACTAGACAAGATCATCCTTAAGGGAGAATGGGGTTTCCTTGAAGATATTTTTGAGCTTTTGCAAGTAGGAGCAGAAGTAGCCTCTGATACTTACCCAACCTTTGTCTACAATAGAATCCATAAATTGCAGGGGATTCAGGTATGGTATATAAGTAAGCCTTTGTGTTTTTCCTCTTCTCTAATAACTCAATGGGTGAAGATCCACTTCTTTGGCCTTTAAATTGTTATTGCGTGGAGCTATAATATTTTTGTTTTGAGTGCCATATTTTCAAACCAAGGGCATTTTATCTTTTATCTGGTTTCAGATAATGCCAATCATTTCCATGTAGTATTTGATATTCTATCAAAATCCACAACTTTCACCTTGAAAGATTTAAACAATGAATTTAAGCCAAAAAAAATTTGTATCATTGGACACCGAAGAGAAGACCTTTCCATTAATACCAGTCCAACATCTAGGCGATCTGGTTTCTCGGCCTCTATTTTGCAGCTTAAAATTTTTAAATACTAATCACATTTTTTGTGAAAATCCAGAAGGGGGGAATATGTTAATATATTTTCTCTCTCTATGGATACTTCGGACTCCATGACATTTGGAATTTTCTTTTTTGCAATCCTTGCTTTCACTTTGCAAAGTTGTTTTCTAGCTTTAGATTCATTTGTCAAAGTTAGCCATTATGTCAGATGTTGCAGGCTCATCTACTTCTGGGTGGTGAACAGGGGTGGATAATTACAAAGCATGCTTTATTTATGGTGCACAACTCGATGTTCTTTAAGCCAAACTGTGATATGGCACATCCTCCTGAGTGGAATGGAGGATGAGGCCTTGGGTTCAAGATATGTTGTGATTTCTTTCTAATTTGAGTTGTGATGTACATCTGTTTTTATCATTTTTGTCCTCTTTCTTTTAAATTCTTTTTGGGGTCAAAAGCTACATCTTAATAATCTCATGATGTCTTCATTCAATTGTTTACAGGATGAGGTGGAGAAGAGAACACTTTCTTGCATATTCTCATACGTTACTCATCTAATTAAGTTCAAAGACCAGCATTCCATGGATGGTGTTTCCTCGGCAAAGGGCCACAAAATTCCAAGTATTCTGTTCCAGAAGTTCTCAACCATGTTCTCTCCAGTTGCAAAAAGGTTGTCAGCCGAGAAAAATGATCTTCTCATAAGTTATGTCTTGGTACTCACTCTATATGCTGATGAATTTCGAACCGACCCATCTGATATTGCAAAGGATCTGAGAACGAGTTCAATAAAATTGAGGGTGCATTATGAGCATTTGGGTTGCAAGCTCTCGCGGCAGAACAACTTGATTTTGTTTACCCTTCCTTTGCCTCTCCAATTTCCAATGGTTAGGCAAAAGCGGCGACGATAGATGGATGATTCATCATACTCTTTGTTCTCGTGATTGTCAGACAGCAATTGGAAGACTCTTTGATTTTAGTGCGGACTTTGAAATTAGAAACTGGAACGAGAAAAATGTTCATTGTTTCTGTTCATTGTTTCTTATGAAATTAGATCTGATTTTCAATCCTCTCTTGTTGTATTCTTGCATATTGAAACAAGGTATGCTTACATCTACCTGCCCAAAACAGAGGAGTCTTCATATTGATATGGAACAAAATCGGGGCTGAGGGCAATATTGAATGCAGTCCTAAATTAGCAGCTATTTTTGTTCCCTCTTAAGAAAATGATGAGTAGTACATTGTTAGAAACAAGTGAGTCAAGTTACATGATTATAAGCAGAAGGCGAAATCAATATTGGAAGTCTGTATCTGTGATGATGGGAGCCAAAAGAGTTTATATTGGGATAAGTGATGATTCACCGGATTCTTCACTCCGATTGACTGGGGGTGCTTAATGGCAATGCCGTCCATTGTTGTTTAAGGATGAGTAAATTTATTCGTCGTTATATTCGTGAATGTGACATTTCAAACTTATGTCATATATTAATCACTTAATTAAGACGAAAAATAATATGTTTTTAAAACTAGTAATTATAAATAAGCAATATCTAATCAATAGAGGCCTTTCTTTTCTTTTTCTTTTTTTCCTTTTTAGAAGAGGATGGGCTGCCAAGGTTTCCAGCTGAAGTGTTACCCGTTTGGTTACACAGATGAGATGAGATGTTTTAAATATTAATTAATAAAATATTGTTATAATATAATTTTATAATATTAATTTTGTATTGAAATTTGAAAAAGTGAAATTGTTTATTATATTTTGTATGGGGATTTGAAAAAGTTGTAATGATGAGTTGAGATGAGATGAGATGAGTTTTTTGATTTTGTGTAACCAATCCAATCTAGGAGGTTTGGATATGAATTGAAATGAAAAAAAAGTTGAAATAAAAGTTGAAAGTTAGATAAAATCTTGTTAGAATATTATTTTTATTTTAAAATTTAAAAAAGTTGAATTATTTATTATATTTTATTTAAAATTTTATAAAAATTATTATGATTTTATAAAATAAAATGAGTTGAGTTCACCATCCAAACAATCTCCACGATAATATGAACAAATATATGAAGAAGTTTATATTTTATTTTAAATTTATTATTTTTAATCAGATTCACCTGCAAATAATTTTGTATATAATTTAAATGAAAAACCTATTTGACAAAATTGAACTCGTTCACCGACCTTTATTAAGTGATAAAGAGTGACGTAAAAATTGTTAGAGAAAAAGAGTAATATTATATATAATTGTAAAGTATTTAAGTATTGTGTAATCATTTTGAAAAAGACTAAAATTTATTATTAAAAAATTAATTTTTTCATATAAATTTTATATTTATTTATTTTTTAAAAGATTACACAGCCCTTACCTATTCTATAAGCACAAGATATCATATCTAAGCAAAAAAAAATAAATGCCTTCTGATGTAATAAATATTATAACATTAAGAAGAGTTTATCTCTTTTAGTCAATTTTTTTTAAAAAAAAAAAAAACTCTTAAATTTGAATAAAAATTTATTTTTCGAAAAATTTGGAGTGTCCTTTATACAGTATTCTACACGTCATCAATCTATATATTATATATGTAACAGTCTCAGTTCTGCTAACGTCCTCGAGCCTCGAGTCGTTTCGTTCACCCAAACGTTCTGAAAATTGAAGTAGACCTCGCGTCTTCACCTATGGCTCGCGTAAGTCTCTTCTTTCTCATGTGATAACGAATCAACGTAATTCCTCAACTTAAGCTCTTTTTGAATATTCAAACTAAAATATCAGATTAATGCGAAATTTGGATTTTTAATCTTTACTTGGTTACCGAGAAAATACAGAAACAAATTGAAAGTTTGAGCCCCTAATAAATTCATCGTGATAGATCCTTAAAAGTAGTGTGAATTCTATATGCTTCATTGGTTTGTTTTGTTGGGCACAACTAATTTCTTGGCATTTTTAACTTTTCATTTGTTAGATCCATGTGATATACGAATTTATTTGACATTATTGAACGCTTGCCATATTAACTCAACAAAGAGCTCAATTTGTAGACATTAGAAATGTTAGCCATTCGGATTTTGAGTAATATAGAGTTTGGTGACCGTTATTAGAACGCTTTGGGACTGGTAGAAAATGATGTTGTTTCATTTAGGTCGGGTTGTATAATTTGTGCAAATTGGGAAGGAGTAATTGGATGATGGGAATCACTTTCGGGTGTACCAGGTGGACCACATGAAGCACCTGCGATAGTATATGTGATACTGGCCCGTTCGACACAATGTCGGTAACACCAGAGTTGCTGGGAATGGTGACCGGTTACCCAATTGTTGTCTGTAACTTAACTGCACAAGTCATACGATTGGTTTGCCTTCCTGGCCAATTGCATGCATCCAAGGTCGTGGGTTCTCAATTGCTACATCTTGGCCTTACAGCGTACTGACACAAATTAGGAAGGATAATGTTCAAGATAGAGATGGTGATACAATCTCTTACTCTGATGGATTGTGAATTGATCCGTGAGATTACCTCAATGAGTTGAATTGCCTTAAGGGTTGCTGGTTGTAGTTTTGTTTCTGTTCTTTTTAATTTTTCCGGCTTGTGTTTGGGGGGGGGGGGGGGGGGGGGGGGGGTGGGGGGGGGTCGCTAGTATTTCTTCTCTCTGCTTATTTTGTTTGTCAAGTTGTGTGCATGCCTCTCCCAATTAAGAGTTATATATTATTTTTTAATCTAGCTGTTTCTGTGGTTCATAGGAATCATGCCCTTCCGTAAAGTGCATTCTTCTTCTTGATTCTGAAGGAAACCGTGTTGCAGTCAAGTATTACTCAGATGATTGGCCAACAAATAGTTCAAAGTTAGCTTTTGAAAAAACTGTATTTACTAAGACTTTGAAGTCTAATGCTCGGGTAGAAGGTATGCTGCAATTACATAACTAACACCTTTAAGATTAGAACATGGTTCGTACAATTATCATGGCCCGAAGGTTAGGAAATTTTGCTGAGGATATGTAGTGCAGAACTCTCCTTGTCAAAGAAAAAAACGAGGCCAATTAACTTGTGTGTAGGCATGCACACTCTCATTTGTATTGTTTTTGACTTCCAATTGCTTGCTACTCTGTCATTGTAGAATCTGCTTTCTAGTGATTAATTCGGAAGCAAATTTAATCTTTGAACTAAATCTGAAAGCTTCTACTTACAAATTTATTAAAAAAAAGTGCCTCACATCAATGTAAAACCAGAATAAGAGTGTATTGCCTGTAGATTCATGCTCACCGTGCTATATTGAGTCCTATAACAAGTTCAGTTCTCTACTGTGGCAATAATTACTTCTTCGTGCTAAATCTGTCACTCTTATCACAAGATTAAATTTTGTCACTCTTATCACAAGATTTTGCTTAGTTGCCTTAAATCTCAAAAGTCATATTTTTTGAATTTAAAGCCATGGCATCTTGCAATTAGTTGGGTTTGTATGCTCTACATAGGGTGCAGCCATTTGGTCATTAATTAAATAGCCTTGGCTAAATAGTGATTAGCAGTTTTCTCATTGAACTAAAAAACGTCCCTAACTTGCAAGGGCATTGTAGTCCATTGTTTTCATTATTTTCTCCATGATATTTGTGTACTGACAGCAGTTGGCGCTATACAACTGCCACTTAAAAATTATTACACAGGCTGTGGTATCTTAATTCTTTTTGCACCAATGCTCTGAACTAGTGATAAATCAACTTTGAGATTGAAGCCACTTTAATGATTATCGTTTTGAAAATAAAGGTTAAAATAGCAAAAAACAAGTGCCTTTGGTTGCAATGGCTATAATATATCACGTCTTCATCAATTTTGCTTGACCATAAAATGTCTCCTTTAGCTGGCACAAGATAGGAACAAAATATCACATTTCTCCTTGGACTCTCTCCACTTATATTGTTGTGAAGCCCGGTCTATGTGTGGCATGGCATGTTACATCGTGAGAGCTGAATATGCTGCTATACTATCATCTGCAGCAGATATATCTCTGTTCGAGAACAACATTGTAATTTACAAGTTCGCCCAGGACCTGCACTTCTTTGTGGCTGGAGGTGATGATGAAAATGAACTCATCTTAGCTACAGTTCTTCAGGGGTTTTTTGATGCAGTTGCCCTTCTCTTGAGTTATTGTTTACCTGAAATTTTGAACTAGTTTCTTGATTTTGGTAAAGCAGGGATTCTTTAACTTGTGCTTCCATCTCGTTTTCTTGCATGTTTATGTTGTAGGAACAATGTTGACAAAAGGGAGGCACTTGAGAACCTGGATCTCATTCTTTTATGCCTAGATGAGATTGTTGATGGAGGGTAACAAGTTCTTTTTATTTCACATACTTGGCTTATAGTCACCTGACCAATCTCTGCATGTTTGTTGTTCCAACCATCCAATAATGTAGTTGAGATCAGTACCGCCAAAATAAAATAATGAACCAGAGATCGGTCCGGTAGATCAAAATGGATATGGGTATGAGATAGGAATAATTTATTATTCCATACTGAAACATTAATTATTGTTGTTGAATCAAAATTCTGTCAGTGGAATTCACAACATCCACCACCATGCTTCCTTCTCTATTGATGATTTTAGCTGTGTTGTCTCGGTTTGTTTTTTGGTCTGTGGTCAAGGAATGTATTATTTTATTAAGGTGATTTTGGCAGGATTATACTCGAAACAGAGGCCACTGTTATTGCGGGAAAAGTGGCGACGCATACCATGGATGCTGACGCACCATTGTCTGAGCAAGTAATGCAACTATCAATCTTTCTGTTGGCTCTTCCCTATCACGAACAAATTAGTTTATCTTAATCTATCCAATTATATAAAGGAGAAGTACATCTTAACAGATTGCTCTGTGATGGCACTGTAGCCTCAGATTTTTAATTTCATTATATCAATCTTAAAACCCTGACACCAACTCCATTTTTTGCACCTTTTTTTTTTTTTTAATATTTGTACAAGCAATTGCCATTCCAACTGCTCGAAGAACTTGTTGATTTTTCTTTTGGTTTTTTTTTTTAATATATATTTTAAATCTAACCTTTTATCTGTCGTTTCTAATATTGTCTTTTTCTTAACATTTGCAGACTATAACTCAAGCATGGGCTACAGCACGTGAACATCTGACAAGAACCCTTCTCAATTGATTCATGCCTGCACAGGGAGAAAAAGGAGTTGGGGTTCTTTTGGTTGTTTAAACTGTCTCATCTGCAGCCTAGAAATCTCCTTTCTTTTCCTTTGTTTAGCCGAATTTTTGGGGCTTCTTATTTGGTACCACTCAAATCTTTTCTTTTTATTTTTCTTTTGTTCTTTCTATTCAGCTGTTTCTATTGATTTTGATTTTGATTTTGATTTTGATTTTGCCTTGCTGCATGGGCCGTGGCATGATCAAAATAAACAATTGAGTTTGTTGATGAACAGTTCCGACAGCGACAAGCACCTTTTTTTTTTTTTTTGATAGGATGCGACAAGCACCTTGAAAAGACACAGACAATGCCTCCAATAATATAATAAAACTTATGGAAGTGGCAAAGTCTGATATTGATATGTTTTACAAAGTCTGATATTGATATATTTTAAGTTAAGTAACGAAATGATAGTAGGGTATGCGATTTCCTTTTTCTTTATTTTAATTTATTTTTGGAAGAGTTTATTCATCTCTCTCGCAATTTTTCATGGCTTGTTTGGCATTGAGATTTATATAAATTTATTGGAATAAATTTTAATGAGTGTTTTGTATTCTATTTTGCTAAAGTGGGTAGAAAAAAATTAGGATATTTTAAAAAAATACATTTTTTTTTATTGAGATTTGTGAAAATGGATAAACAAACTTAAAAATTAATGGAAAAAAATTACGAGAACTATTCTTTTGAATCGAGGTTGATTCTTTCAAGGTAAAGATTGAAATATAAGAAATAGAGTTTTGTCAATAATATTTAAAATGAAAGTGAAAATAGATGATGATATACATGAGAGTGGCTCTATAGCCACATATTCGGGATTTAAATTTTGGTTCCCAAGTATAAATTTTTAGTTTTATTTTTTATATATTTTAAAAATGATCTTAAATTTTTTTAAAAAATATAAGATTCATAATATCAATAAAAATATTTATTTAATTATTAAATAAAAATAAAATATAAAAAGAAATGCTCGGAATATTATGGGGACCGAAGCATTTCTCTATAGATAATGTAGTAATGATTTCGTTTGACTAATATGGCACGGAACAAAAGTTAAGTTAGACAGTAGAAAGATGCTTACGAGTAGTGGCATCGTCTTCCTCACTCTGATACTGATTGGTCCGTAATCTTTAATGACCCGAATAGACTAATTTTTGTAATTTTGCAATACAAGTTTTTCAAATACTTATTAAAATAATAATAATAAATAAATAAATAAAAGGCCGGTTGCGTTCGTCCGGCTACAACCCGCTCCGACCGACACTGTGATTTTATCGCAATTGTTTTCATTTTATTTTATATATATCTATGTTCTTTTTGTTTGATATAGATATTTTATTATTAATATTATTATCATGGTCGTTTTAATCCAAGTAAGCCAACTGGGCGTGGGTAGGCTGATCCACGTGGAAGGGAGTGGGAGGCCTCAACGTGGGTCCCATGGACGGCATTTAGCCGTATATATTAACAGATTTTATGAATCAATACAACAGAAACGTGCGATCCGAATGGAGAATCCCATAGGCAAATTGGAGGGGATACCTATAGGGAAGATTCAGTCCTCCTCGGACCACCACAAACACACTTTCTATTATCTATACACACGTGCAAGATGCAATACTCCTAATATTATTATTATTATTATATAGTTGATATAAAATGTAAAATTACCATTAGGTTATAAATTTTACTGGTCTTGGAAGGAAAAATCTTGTTCTCAAATAACAAGACTAGAGACTGCAGAGGATATATGAGTCTTTTAAGGAAAGGAAAATGTTAAGAAACAAGTTAATTACTGTTCATTGTCCGCTTTGCCTAGCAGTGCTAATGGGTCTACCTAAATATTGGTCATGACGCATTAATGGTCGTGGTCGGAGGTCTAGGTGGACCCGCTCTCACAAACCAACAGTTCAACTAACGAATTTAACTTAATAAAAATTTTATTCATTTTTGGTTTGGCGTTTTACTAAAATGAGCATTTCTCTTTCTATTTTATCTCCGAATCATTTTGAGGGAGGGAGGGAATGAAGAGCTTCCAGTCGAGGACCTGCCACGTGGAAAGAGGTGGGACCTACACTCTGGCAGCTACAGGAGCCCTTCAAGGGTTGGCTCGCTAATTAACTTGACTTTTTAATTCTACTTGACAGGTCATCCAAAGGGTGCATGAGCCAATGGCAAAATTATGGACCAGAAAAAAATAAAAATAAAAATAAAAATACAGTATTTATTGCATAGAGAATTTTTTTTTTCTTTTTAACAATAATAAGAAATTTTTGTTTTAGTAAAACAGAGAAGAAAATGGAGAGAATGTAAAGACACATATAAAGGCCCCGGAAATTCCTGGCATTGGTTCCGACCTGGTGTCCTGGACGAGGAGAGAGCCTCTCTCTTTGGCCTAAAACCCTGTCCTCTCTCTCTGTCCTCTTGACTTTGTCTTCCTCTTTGATCTGCAACTCAGAAGCTCTTCCTCTGTCGTTCGCCTCGTGGGTTCTTGCTAATTTGTCTTCAACACCAATGAGACTCATGTTTCCTGGTACCCTTTCCGGTTGCTAATTTGTCTTCAACACCAATGAGACTCATGTTTCCTGGTACCCTTTCCGGTTTTCTTGTAGGAAATATCCTCAATATATGTGTGTCCACGATATTTTCTGGCTTCTTTTTTTCTCCCCTTTGAATTCTTGGGATGTTTTTGGCTTCTTTTGTGAATTTATAGCTTTTTGTACGCGGAATCTGCTCTTGTATTAACGATTTATTTAAGGATTTTTAGCTGCGCATTGTCATATTTTCAATTTCTTTCAAAGATTTTTCATTTCTTTATCTAAATCATGCTCTTCTAATTCTTGAGTTTTTAAGGTGACGTATTCCCTTCATGAATTTACGTAATCTTTGTAGCTAGAGTCGTGGATTTGTCGCTGAATTCGTCTGTACATCTTTTATATTCCTCAAATGTGTCGTTTCAGATAATTATGCGAAGCATTCGTATGCAAAATTGCAAATTTGAATTGGAGCCCCTCTAGGGAATGCTGTGCTTTCGATGCATGAATTTTGTTTCTTTGTGTTAAGCATACTGTATGCTGCATATTGTCAAATTTACATGCTCCTCAACTAATTTCCCTCTGATGCATAAGTAGGCGTTGGAAGAAGAAATTGAACATACGGACAAATTAGTTTCATCGTGGAGGAGATCCGGGTTTCCTTTTATGGACTTGTGTCGATTATACTAGTTTTGAGCTCAAATTTGGAGAAATGACAAGGGGAAGGATAAGAGCAAAGCTCCGGCGGGGCCATCTCCACACATTCTCATGCCTCCGGCCAAGTAACACGGAGGCTGAGGGACCAAATTCAGTTCAAGGCTCGCGAACTGTACATTGCAACCAACCTCATCTCCACCAGAAGAAACCGCTGAAGTATTGCTCAAATTTTATATCGACCACAAAGTATAATGTTGCCACGTTCTTGCCCAAGGCTATATTTGAGCAATTCCGGAGGGTTGCTAATTTGTACTTTCTTTTGGCTGCGGCTCTTTCACTCACAGCAATCTCGCCATTCAGTGCTATAAGCATGATTGCTCCTTTAGCATTTGTCGTTGGGCTCAGTATGGCAAAGGAAGCCCTGGAAGATTCACGTAGGTTTGTTCAGGATATGAAGGTTAATCTCAGGAAAACTAGTGTTCATAAAGGGGATGGTGTTTTTGGTTATAGGCCTTGGCATAAGATTCGGGTGGGGGATGTGGTAAAAGTCGAAAAGGATCAATTTTTCCCTGCAGATTTACTTCTATTGTCGTCAGGTTATGAGGAAGGGATTTGCTATGTGGAGACCATGAATTTAGATGGTGAGACAAACTTGAAGGTTAAGAGATGTTTGGAGGAGACTGTGCCTTTGGATGATGATGAATCTTTCAAGAATTTCACTGGGATCATCCAATGTGAAGACCCAAATCCCAGTCTTTACACCTTCGTGGGCAATTTGGAGTATGGTGGTCGTGTGTTTTCTCTTGATCCCGGTCAGATTCTCCTAAGAGATTCAAAGCTCAGGAATACAGCTTATGTATATGCTGTGGTGATCTTCACTGGTCACGATAGCAAAGTCATGCAGAATGCAACAGAGTCCCCTTCCAAAAGGAGCACAATTGAAAAGAAAATGGACTACATCATATACATCCTTTTCACTTTCCTTGTAGTGATCTCATTGATCAGCTCAATTGGCTTTGCTGTGAAGACTAAATACCAAGTGCCGGATTGGTGGTACTTACAACCCCAGAATACTGATAGTTTATTTAATCCCAGCAGGCCCGCATTATCTGGATTTTACCATCTGATTACTGCTCTCATCCTTTATGGATACTTAATACCCATCTCGCTTTATGTTTCAATTGAGGTTGTAAAGGTTTTGCAAGCAACCTTCATGAACCAAGACATACATATGTATGATGAAGAGACTGGAAATCCTGCTCAAGCACGGACATCAAATTTGAATGAGGATTTAGGCCAGGTAGACACCATCCTATCTGATAAAACTGGTACTTTGACCTGCAATCAGATGGATTTTCTAAAGTGCTCCATCGCCGGCACTGCATATGGTGTGTGTTCCAGTGAAGTTGAACTTGCTGCTGAAAAGCAGATGGCTATTGAGGAAGAGGAAGTTGACCTTTCCAATTTTCCCATGCATAGAGATAGTCGACATGATTCCAGGAAGAATGTCAGAAGAGCTTCAGAAATTGAGCTGGAGACGGTCATTACTTCTAATGCTGGAAATGATCAGAAACCTGTCATAAAAGGGTTTAACTTTGAGGACGGCCGCCTCATGAATGGAAATTGGATGAAGGAACCCAAAACTGATATCCATTTACTTTTCTTCCGGATATTAGCAATTTGTCAAACTGCAATTCCCGAGCTGAATGAAGAGACTGGGAGTTGTACATATGAAGCAGAGTCACCAGATGAAGGGGCTTTTCTTGTTGCAGCGAGAGAATTTGGTTTTGAGTTTTGTAAAAGAACTCAATCAAGCGTGGTTATCTGTGAAAGATATCCTAATCCAGGGCGACCTGTTGAAAGGTGAGAAGGATTGAGCTAGATAATAGGGGCTTTTCGTTAATGTTCTTCACATTTTTGTCGTCTTAGGGTCTTTAATATTTACAGGGAGTACAAAATTATGAATGTACTCGACTTCACCAGCAAAAGAAAGCGCATGTCTGTAATTGTGCGGGATGAGGAGGGACAGATTCTGCTTCTGTGTAAAGGTGCTGACAGGTAAGGCTCATGAACATCCTCCTAATTCTTGACTTATGACAGCCGAATATACCATGTACGATTCTATATCAGTTCTATATGGTACAGAGAGATTGTTAATTTTTTCTTTTGAAGTTCTCTATTTAGGCTAAACCAAACTATCTACCACTATATTTACCATTTGATGCTTGAAGCTTTAGACATAGTTGTTGGCCTCTTCTACTCTTTTACCTAAACTTCTTTCAGCTCTTTAATTGTGTGGAAGACCAAAACATTTTGCTTTTTGACACGCTAATGCCCATCCATTGTTACTCCTTGTACAATGCAGCATAATTTTTGATCGACTTTCAAAGAACGGAAGAATGTACGAGGAAGTTACTACCAAGCATTTGCATGAATATGGAGAAGCTGGATTGCGTACATTGGCACTTGCTTATAGAATGCTCGAGGAATCTGAGTATGCCGCATGGAACAATGATTATCAGAAAGCCAAAGCATGTATTGGGGCTGATAGAGAGGAAAGGCTTGAGCGGCTATCAGATACGATGGAAAGAGAGTTGATACTTGTGGGTGCTACGGCTGTGGAGGACAAATTGCAGAAAGGGGTAGGCATACCCATCCTTTATATCCACAACGGTAATGTATTGCTCTTTTGGATGCTCCAACTTAACTCCAATTATCCCTTGTAGGTGCCCCAGTGCATTGATAAACTTGCGCAAGCTGGTCTCAAGATATGGGTCTTGACCGGGGATAAGATGGAAACAGCAATCAACATAGGGTCTCTTTCTTTTGAATTGATTAAAACATTATCCTTAATACATTTTCCTTTTCTTAATGGGTTTTCAGAAGCAGGGCTTCTTACTGAAACAGAAGTAACACTGTTTTGTGTGATGCAGATTTGCATGTAGTTTGCTCCGACAGGGCATGAAGCATATCTGTGTGACAACTATGAATTCAGACTCTTTATCCAAAGATGTCACGGAGGTACATTTCTTGGAGAATGATTATACAAATTCACTTCCAGGATATTGCCATCATTACATATTAGACATTGGTTTTTGTCACTAATCAGGCTGCGAAAGTGAACGTTTTGAATCAACTCGCCCATGCCTCTCAAATGATAAAGGAGGAGAAGGATCCACATGCTGCTTTTGCATTAATCATTGATGGAAAAACTTTGACCTACGCTTTGGAGGATGATATGAAGCATCAATTTTTAGGCTTAGCAGTTGCTTGTGCATCTGTCATATGCTGTCGTGTCTCTCCCAAGCAGAAGGCAATGGTAGGATCTTCTTCTCTTGTCTGTCAATATGCAACTGTCTTGTATTATCTGTATCGCTTTTCGATTGTCTAATCAGCAATATTCCTAGGAATGTGTTCTTATGTATTAATCGGCTCTGTTTGCATTTATTTAATTTTGGCACCAGGTAACAAGGTTAGTGAAAGAAGGAACTGGGAAAACTACCCTGGCAATTGGTGATGGTGCAAATGATGTGGGAATGATTCAAGAAGCTGACATTGGTGTTGGCATCAGTGGGGTTGAAGGTATGCAGGTTGGTAACAAGTCTGACTGGTTCTTCTCCACAATATCTCTCGAAATGAGTTTCGGTTGTCATTCTTGTTCTTCATTTGGTCTCATGTTGAACTCTAGTATGAGACTAGTTTCTGTCTACATCTTTCACTTCCGATTGGAGGAAAAAATCCACTCCCACAGGAAATTTGGGGGAACTGCCTGATTTGCCATGTGATGAGCAGAATGGTATTTTTATAATTTTTCTCTGTTGGAAGTTGGGGTGGGTTTGAGATTATATTTTAGTTGTACGTTACTTATCAAAAGAATACTTTAGTTACACATTACTTACCAAAAAAACACTTTAATTGCACATAATCTGGTATACATGAAATCCCCATGTAGATGTTGGCAAGCATGTTCTACTCAATTCATCTTCCCAGATGTTGATGACTAAATCTCCAAATCCAAATTGCTTGTGTTGCTGATATTTGTTTTTTTTTTTTAAATAATTGATATTTGTTTGTTTTCTTAGATTATTGGACTATTTTCTAGTTAGTCTGTTATTATCAATGTTGTCTTATCAAGTCAAGAAAACGTGCACTGGGTTTGGACTCTAGAAGCATGTATTTTTCCTGCTTATTTCAGCGGAGGTCCTAACTTATAACTATTTTCAGGCTGTAATGGCTAGTGACTTCTCCATCGCCCAGTTTCGGTTTCTGGAGAGACTTCTGGTGGTCCATGGACACTGGTGCTACAAGAGGATTGCTCAGATGGTAACAGTTAAATAGTAATCATCTTGAAATTTGATTTATTGACAACTGTACCTGCGATTGTAGGCCATCATTTCATCTCATTCATCCATGTTTAACTTTTGAGTTGTTGACATTCAGGTTTGCTACTTCTTCTACAAAAACATAGCATTTGGTCTCACCCTCTTCTACTTTGAGGCGTTTGCAGCCTTTTCTGGGCAGTCAGTTTACGACGACTGGTACATGCTGTTGTTTAATGTTTTACTTACCTCATTGCCCGTCATTTCACTTGGAGTTTTTGAACAAGATGTCTCTTCTGAAGTCTGCCTACAGGTTAGTTGTGTTGATAACGCCTAGAGTAGTTTGTCATCCATATTCATCTCAGCCCTGCCGTAATACTCACATACATCCACCATGGCCTTTTCAGTTCCCTGCACTATATCAGCAAGGGCCAAGAAACCTGTTCTTCAACTGGTACAGGATTCTGGGGTGGATGGGCAATGGTGTCTATTCCTCCCTCGTTATATTCTTCCTCAACATCATCATCTTTTACGATCAGGCATTCCGTGCTGGAGGCCAGACAGCTGATATGGATACCGTTGGGACGACAATGTTTACCTGCATCATCTGGGCTGTCAATTGCCAGATTGCCCTTACAATGAGCCACTTCACTTGGATCCAACACCTCCTGGTCTGGGGTAGCATTGTCACCTGGTATCTGTTTCTCGTACTCTATGGCATGACATCGCCGCTTATTTCTGGGAATGCCTACAAACTTCTGGTTGAAGTTCTTGGTCCTGCTCCTATATATTGGGCTGCCACCCTTCTAGTAACAATTACTTGTAGTCTTCCTTACTTCGCACACATATCTTTCCAAAAATGTTTCAATCCAATGGACCATCACGTCATCCAAGAAATCAAGTACTACAAAAAAGACGTCGAGGATCAACACATGTGGACTAGGGAGCGTTCCAAAGCCAGACATGATACCAAGATCGGGTTCACAGCAAGGGTGGAGGCAAAGATCAGGCAGTTGAGGGGGCGGCTACAGAAGAAACACTCCTCGGTTGCATCATGACCATATGCACGATTTTTCTCCCTTTTTAATCTTCTGGAGCCTTTTTTCGTAGAGTTTGTGGCTGTTTGTAGTTATATGCCTTGGTCCTTCTACACAAATTTATTTATTTGCTTTCTTTATTATCCAGTAAATTGGAGTCGGTTGAAGTTCCCATTCATTACGGAAACGCATTAGAGCCTGTAGGCTGTTGTATGTACCATGCTTATTGAGATGAAGAGTTAATAGCTTGTGAAAACGTGTTAATATTTACATTCTCCCCTATGTTAAAAGGCATTGACTAATAAGGGCAGTCAGTATTATCAGTTTCTTTTGAGTCTTTACACACCATTTTAACGACAATTACTTGGATCGAACTCTACAATTACCTAAACTGAACTGCTTAAGTTGAATTGAGATTTGAAAAAGTTGAATTGTTTATTATATTTTATGTAGAAATTTAGAAAAGTTATAATAATGAGATGAGTTGAAAAAGTTTCTAATCCAAACGAGGCCTTAAATAATAATATTTGATGTATGATATTCAAATTTTAAAATCTTTCTTATAAATCAAATTAAGTAGTACTATATGTATTATTCGCACGGTCTCATAAATAGTATTTTTTAAAAAAGAAAAAAGAAAAATATGTACTCATGCATGGCCAAGCTTTTCCTTCAAATAAATTGGAGAGGCTTGTTCATATCCAATTGAAACTCATATTTTATCTCGTCAACTTATATAATAAATTGATTTTTAAATTCAACAATAGAAAAACGTACCGACTCATTTGAATTTGTCAAACGTTCAACGTCAACCCCCCCATAATTGTGACAAGACCCAGTTCGTAGTAGAAAGCGGGCAAAAACCCATATCCTTTATTTATTTTTTATTTAATTATGGCTCCAAAATGTAACTTCCCAGCCATTAATTGTTTCTTAAAATAAATAGATAAAAGCCCTGTAGGCTCTTTAAAACAAAAATTAAATTGTATGATTCAGTTGGATACTCCAATTTAAAGAGAAGATACAATATTAAATTCTAAATACTCATATAAAATCATATTGTTTTTTATATTAAAAAAATACACGACACTTGAACTATTTAAATTAGAAAAATGATATTTATAGTTTTAAAGTATATAAGTCTCGCATATTTTTTTTTTTTAAAAAGGTAAATATAGAATTTATATGAAAAATTAATTTTTTAATAATAAATTATATTTTTTTTTAAATGAAGTGTGCAGAATTTGTACACCTTAAGATTACATCTTATTCTTATAAATTATTATATTTTTTTAATATTATCATGTTATGGTTGCAATAAGTCTAAGGTTTGTTACCACCTGCGCATACCCAAATGGATATACTATACCAAACCAAATTGTTTTGGGAAATTAACCGCATGAAGAAAGTAAATCGACGTCGTTTTCAGACACCTTACACAATTAAACAAAGCAAGGCAAAGAAGAAGGAAAAGGCAAAAGGGACCATTTATAAGGGGCAGTAGGAAATCACTTTTCGATTCGATCAACGCACTGTACGTGATAGAGAGAGATATCATCGCCATAATGCCGCCTCTATCTCCATCTTCCTCTTCTTCACTCTAACCCTAATTTCCGTTCACCTTTTTCCGCACTTCTTGGCTTTGTGTTTGCTTCCTTGTCCCATGCCATCCTGACTTCTTCTCCGCCTTTGATTTTTGTTGTTTGCCGAGACTTGGACTCGGTCAAGGCTTGAAGATCTCTTTTTGTCCAATTTTCGTGGGAGGGGCTTAGACTGGGAGCCTAGGGTTCGGTTTGATCGTGGTTTTTGGAGTTATGGAACCACGCGTTGGGAATAAGTTTCGACTAGGCCGGAAGATCGGTAGCGGATCGTTCGGAGAGATCTACCTCGGTCTGTGATTCAATTCTTCTTTTGTTTTGGGTCCTATTAGCGTTGTCTTTATTTTGGAATTTCTAATTGTGTAAAACTATTTTCAGGTACTAATATTCAGACGAATGAGGAGGTTGCGATTAAGCTTGTGAGTTACTTTTTTCCTTTCATTTTTTTTTTTTTTTTTTGCTTTGCAGATCGTCTAACTTTTTACGGAATCTTTGAATTATGGTTTTTTACTGGTTAATTGGATTCTGATGTAAAGGAATAGAATTTTCTTGGCTGTTGCTTTGTTAGCTTGTAGAGTTCTGATGGTTAGGATCGAGAAACTAGTTGCTGAGTCTGATTTTGTAGGTTTTCATGCTGATGAAACTTTTGTTTACTGCTAGCCAATTTTCTGTGGGTGTAATTAGTGTTAGCACGCCGAGCATTCTATAATGAAAATATAAATTATTAATAATTTTTCTGAATGCACAAGTTCCAATCAGCGTGTTTTCTAATACTAGGTTTTTTTGGTTACTCAGGAAAATGTCAAGACAAAGCATCCGCAGTTGCTTTATGAATCAAAGTTGTATAAAATCTTACAAGGAGGAAGTAACGATCTTTAGTTCTATCCTTGTTGCCTTTTGAAATCAAATTACCTACTCATCAATCGGAAATCTATATCAAACGCTCTTTCCCATTTTGGCAGCTGGAATCCCAAATGTGAGATGGTTTGGCGTTGAAGGAGACTATAATGTTCTCGTGATGGATTTACTGGGACCCAGTCTTGAAGACTTATTCAACTTTTGCAGTAGGAAGTTGTCTCTTAAGACTGTTCTTATGCTTGCAGATCAGATGGTATAGTTTCTCTACGGCATGCATGTTATTCTAGAACTTCATCTGCATTTCAGCTTTGGTTCCATCAGGGCAATCTAATCTTAATATTCCTGTCAGATCAATCGAGTTGAGTTTGTTCATTCCAAATCATTTCTGCATCGGGATATTAAGCCTGACAACTTCCTTATGGGTTTGGGGAGGCGCGCAAATCAGGTTTTGCTGTTAAACCCTTTATTTCTTGAATTATTTATTATGTTCTCATGTTATGATTGATGCATTTCCTGATGCATACTCTCTTGTAGGTCTACATCATTGACTTTGGTCTCGCTAAGAAGTATAGAGACACTTCAACGCATCAACATATTCCTTATAGGTTAGTTGTCTTACACTAGTTACAGATAATATTGGTTTACATATTTCTGTAGGTTGTGTATAGTTGTTGAACCAAACTCAACTCATCTCAAACCAGTTATTGATGGATCCACTACTTTTCAATTTTTCATAAAAAAGTTAAACTCATCTCAACGTACTTTATATATTTCAACCTAAAATCTATCTCAATGGGACCCACAAAATACTACTATTCACAACTCAACTCAACTTATCTCAATATGCAAACGTAGCTTTAAAAAACCTACATGGTTATGTAATGCGGTTTATTGTACTGTGCTCGGTTCTCCTTTTTTATTCAGTTCTGCAAAAAATGTCATGATCATTATAGATTTTATGATTCCTTAACTCGCATCCAAAATTGCTTAGTAGTATCTTCACTGTTTTTATATCATTCTGATTTTTTCATTTACTCTGCAGAGAAAATAAGAACTTGACGGGAACTGCAAGATATGCAAGCATGAATACTCACCTTGGCATCGGTATGCTTATCAAACTAATTTTACTTTCATTTTTTTTCTTTTTTGGTGATACATGAGTGCTGACCTTTATAACTAGCTTTAGTCCCCCCCCCCCCCCCCCCCTCTCTCTCTCTCTCTCCTTTCTGGTCCTTGTGGTTCTGACTCTTTGCTATGTTGCTTTTTGTGTTACGTAGAACAAAGCCGCAGGGATGATTTAGAATCACTTGGATATGTTCTTATGTATTTCTTAAGGGGAAGGTGAAGGTTCCTGAGCACCAATATTATATTGTATTCTTGTTTCATTCGCTTGTTTGTTCCATTATGACCGTCTATCTTTATAGCCTGCCTTGGCAGGGACTGAAAGCGGGAACTAAGAAGCAAAAGTATGAGAAGATTAGTGAGAAGAAAGTATCAACTTCAACTGAGGTAGAAACGTGCTGTAGGATAGTGTTAGAATTTATGTCATTGTGTATGCAGTTTATATGTAACTGACTGGAGAAGTTGTTGTTCCCTTCCTTAGGCCTTATCTCGTGGTTATCCTACAGAATTTGCTTCATACTTCCATTACTGTCGTTCTCTACGGTTTGATGATAAACCAGATTATGCTTATCTCAAAAGACTCTTCCGTGACCTTTTTATTCGTGAAGGTTTGGACTTTCTGTCTGCCATAGCATTCTTAGAAATTCACCTGATAAATTATATGACAACCATGCTTCCATTTTTTCCGTTATATTCAGAAAATATTTTCAAAATTTAATAGTCAACTTTTACTATGACTTCAGGTTTTCAGTTTGATTACGTGTTTGATTGGACCATTTTGAAATATCAACAATCCCAGATTGCCACTCCACCTAACCGGGCTCTTGTAAGTGACCCTCAATTGCATTTGGTTTTTAGCACATATACAGTAAAGAAGTATGTTTTATCTTACTTCATTTACAATCTTACAGGGTCCTGGTGCTGGACCCAGCTCTGGTGTGCCACCAACTGCAGCAAATGCTGATAAACAATCAGGTAATTCTGGTGTTTCTCCNNNNCCCCCCCCCCCCCCCCCCTTCTCTTGGTTTTCAATGTATTAATTATGCTCATGTTGTAATCCAATGCATTGGTCAATCTATCGGTATGGCATATGCATCCTTTAGTTGCAATATTCTGGCAATTTTTTTGGATTTTATTGCCTTTCTCATCAGTTTCATAGGAACAACTATTTTTCAAGTTCTATTTTTTTCTTTCTTCTGGTATATATATATATATATATATGTATGTCTGTATTCAGTGGGAAGGTTTAAGTGACTTTAGGAATAATGGAGGAAATTTTTTTATATGGAAGTTTTATTCAGGATGGCTAATGATTTTTATGAGGTGCATAACATGCCTTCTACCACCAGAATCCCTATCGTAATAAAATAAACTTATGAAATAACCTTCAATATGTAACTAATCATGAAAAAATTAGTGAAAAGACCTTAACTGCTGTAAGATCTATGTTTGTGGTCAATTTGGCGTCCAAACAGTACCTCCATGATACAAATATCTACTGTTAGAACAGCCTTTTCCATTGTCTTCTCATGATGCACTCTTTCTATGATACCCCCTTATGATAAGATTGAGGATAGGTGGTGTATGGGTTCCCACATTGCTTGGGAATGAGAAGTTCTTGCTCTTTATAAAGTTCCAATGGGGCTCCAATTGTATCATTGATTAGTCCTTTTGGAGTATAGGCCATGTGGTTTGGGCTTTCCATTGGGGCGTTACACTTTCCAAGTCTTGTTTCTCTCAAACTTATACAATACTTCTGCCATATGGAGTTTAATCCTATAGTTTGGATATCTTTTCACTTTATATTACTTGAGGATGAGCTATTTAATACGTTAAATTATTTAATGTTGTTGCAGGTGGAGAAGAAGGTAGAACTATTGGTTGGACTTCCACAGATCCCTCTCGTAGGAGACACTCTGGACCACTTATAAATGCTGGAGGCTTTTCTAAACAGAAAAGCCCAGTTGTGAATGACTCAATTGCAGCTAAAGATTCTATGGTATGTATTCTCTTACTAAAAGCTAGATTTGAAAGAGTTTCTGTGCCTATGCATGTGCTTCCAATTTGCCAGTACGAGGGTTTAGCTTCTCTATCACGGAAAGTTACAATGTATACCCTTGATCATTATGGGCTATTAAACCTGTCCCAGATGCCTCTGAGCCCTCTGAGATGGACAGATTTTTCTAATGTTTTGAGTGTCATGATTTTGTGATAGATTATTTGGGCAAAATGAGATGATTATTCTAAAATAAAAAAATAATGAGATGAAGGCTACTTTTGCCACTTTTAAGTGGGGTGGTAAGCTTTTCTGTGATAGATCTATTCTTTTAACCGGTGGGGTTGACTTTTGCTTAAAACTTCACAATGCACAACTACTCTTTTAAGATATTATGTAGGATTTTTTTTTTCACAAGTACAAAATAAAATTATAGAAAAAATGGCATCCAAGTACACCTAAGGGATACAAAAGAATGAAACCAACAGTAAACGAAAGTCAAAGACGAAGAGTTGATAAAATCTGAAAAAGTATGAAAGAACAAGTAGTCTCCACTGCAGTCTACCTATCATTTGGATGGGAGAAATTCTATTTGCAGTCCTCACTTGGGGACTACATGTGCAGGCCCTTTATTAAATGAGAAAAAGTATCATTTTAGGAAGGATTTTTTTGTAATTTTAAAAAATTTTAAAGATAAAATTGTCTAGGCCTGCATTGTAGTCCCTAAATGTGGACTGTACGTAGCATTGCTCGATGGATAAAGCTTGCCCAACCCTTTGAGCTGCAATAAAAACCCACACCCACTTCCTCTAGTTTGGCTATTGTGTTCCAACTAGGTACATTGGGACCAACACAAATTATCTGTGTTATTGGATGCACAGGACACCCACTATTCCTCAAATCTTGAAATTTTGACCTTTGCATCAAGCAAGCTACTGGAAGATGAGATTTGCAACCAGTTATTTTTAATTACATTAATATTTATTTTTACAAGTAATTTTTTGGGAAGGTATTCTAAAGTGTTTGAGAAATTCAATATATTTTATTAAACATCTGGTGAAGGCATCATATTCAGATTTTGTGGCAAGTCTTGAATCGTCGTGAGCCAGCGTGCATGTTTGATTCACTTGTAGTTGAAACCAAATGCCAGTAAAAGTGTGCTACCAGTTTTTTTTAAAGCACTGTCTATTGGAGTCTTTCACTAAGAGTTCACACCATGCATCCTCTAGTTGACGGAGTGAATTTCTTAGACCATTGAGTGATGTTTATTATGTTTTGGCATGTCATGGAATATGATTGGTGCCAATAACTGCATGCCTATTTGAATCATCATAAGAAACGGTGTTTTCTTTTGCATTTGTAATGTTCAGTTTGGATCTACCTTTTCACTTGGACTTGTTATTTGTATCTGGGTACATGCAGTTATCAAGTTCTAATTTCTTGCGATCAAGTGGATCGTCAAGGCGAGTTGCCGCCTCTAGCAATCGCGATGCAGTAATTATTAGCAGTGAAGCTGACCCTTCTCGCACTAACACAGCAGATGCAAGTGCAGGAGCTCTTCTTAAAATTTCTAGTGGGCAAAGAAGTTCACCTGTTATATCATCCGAGCACCGGACACCTTCAGCAAGAAATGCCTCAAATATAAAGAACCTCGACTCAACCCTTAGGGGTATTGAGAGCCTGCATTTTAACAATGATGAGAGGGTACAGTTATAGCCACACCTGTAGAATGATCCACATCGAGGGGACGATCTCACAAAATCTCTCGACCAATCCTTCCCCCCCCCCAACCACCAAACAAAAGAAAAAAAAAGAAAAAAATGAGTGAGAAAACTTTCTGCATTATTCTGTCTTTAAACTGATCGCTATTTTATTCTGTTTTTTGGTTTGCTATTGTTCTTTTATTTGGTTGTAGTTTTCAAACCAAATGCAAAGCTCAAAATACACGAAAACTAGCGCCCATCATATATGTAAATAATTGTAGAGACAGTAATGTTTAGGTTCATGAATTACAGGCAATGCTTCGGTGTGATTCCACTTCCCGATTTGATTTCTTTTGTGACAGCTCTCATATCAAGCTCTACCATTACACGTGGAAATTGATATTCTTAACAGGAAACGCAAGTTTCGATTATAGCTTCCAGCACTGCAAGGTTTCGACGTTTCCTTTTGCAGAACATGCTCCCATTTTAACTTTTCAAATTAAGCCTAGGGTGGTGCTTTTTCTATATGTATATGAATTAATTCTATTTGAGTATTTGTAGTTTCATTTATGGGGGAAAATATAATCCGTAAAGCATCAGAGGCAGAGCAGAGACTCCTTTTCAATGCTTTTAATGTAGTCAGTGTTATAAGAAAACTGGATTGATAAATAAAATAAACTGAATATCCAACTCTAAATAGATCTCTTCTCTATTTCAAATTAAACCGACCAAAATATAACAATAAATGTTGTAAATTTCACATGATATATCCATCATCTAATCTAGATCTTAGAATTCAAACATAAATGATTCCAAGATACGTTAATTTGAAAAGAAAAATGAGAACATTTCCTAGAGCCTAGAAATGCATGTATTAGAAACATTGTCCGGATGTGAATGATGGCTCTTCAATTAATGCTAATATTTGGTATTCCTTTCGGTTTTGATTTATACAACAAACATTTCTGGCCGGATTGAACTTGAAACACCATACAAACCAGGAAAAATTTAGGTTCCGAGTACAAAACGTTGGAAACAATGAGTAATAAATGCATCTGATTCCCGAACTAGCTTTTACGTTAGGGTCCCTCCCTCTGCGGGGACCGATGGTGTGCACCGGCTGTTCATTTTTTATAAATATATATATATATATATATATAAGGCATAAATTAATGCACAGTCTTTGCAAACCATGGATGCACTTAGGATTTCCCTTTACATTGAATCGATGGAGCAGGTAAGCGAGACATAACAAAACGATGGGACAGCAGCAAAAAGTGCCTTTAATGGCATGCTTTGTTGCTATTGCTGTTTAATGTCACATGATCCAGTAATTTTTGGGGGAGAAAAACCATGGACAAAGTTACTTTTTTATTTTACTTCAATTGGCAATGGAGCTAAATGAAAGGGAATCAACACTTCCACGAAAGTGCCATACTCACTTGGCTTCAATACCACTAAAATCTTGCGAAACACAATCACTCCGAGGAACATGTGTTAAAAATCAACAAAAGGGAGAGAGAATTACACAAGGACCCAGAAAAGAAAATCTTCTTAATCGTTTTGATCTTTATTCAAGTACAATGAACGGATGGCAATATCAAATCAGATTCGCTGCTCAGTCAATGCACAAGTTACCATAACATGCATGCTCAGAACTGGATTCAAGTCAAACATGCCAAAAGCCAATTACCAAACAGAATCCGATGGCTCATTTCTCCTTTTCTTTTTGCCTTCTTTTGTCAAAGTTCAGAGCTAAAATAAAACTAATTTGCGAAATCATGGCCCATGACCAGATTATTGCCAGACCAGAGTATAAAAAATGTGAAGCCTAAAGTAAAGCAATATCTTGTGATTGATCTTTATAACATTAGCTTAGAGTAGGCTTCTTAGAACCCAAAGAAAAAGAAGACAGTTCTCTCACACATGTAGTTTTGGTATTTGGTATAACCGTATAAATAAGAGGACTTTCAGTCCTATGAGATTCAAGATTTTCAGGTACATACTACAATTTCAAATCCTTAACAGACTTTATGAATGTAAAACCTTCAAATTGGAAAAAAGTAAGATATACCCATCGATCACCTCCATCCATAGATCACTTGGGTGTATGACTTCTTGAGCCACCTAAAGCTCTTCCTCAGAGACCCCTTCATCTTTCCTTCCACAGCATAAACCTTGTACCCAGCAACCCTCTTCTTCCTCTGCAATTCTGGGTCACTGATGCTCCAGCTTTTTGAAATAGCCCCAACAGTGCTTTTCCCTTTCTTGATCTTCACTTCCTTTACAAACTGGTTTGGCTCTGCAGATGAACCACCATAACTAACACTATAAGACCTCAGATCTTGCATGCTTGTTGGGGCAGTCCTTCCTCCATAGTAGCTCTCAACCTGCATCCTCCCATCCCTGCATGACTTGGATCTGAAATCCTCCATGGGGAACAAGCAAACAGATGTTGAAAGTCTCGAGGATGAATGAGAGGCAATGGAGGAAGAAAAAGAGAAGCTTGTTGGATTTGGTTTCCTTTCCTTTGCAGTGCTGTAATTATTATTTAATGCCAAATGTATTTCATTTCTTTCCTAATTTATAATTAGGAACAGCTCAAGATGGTGTGTTTGCAGTCGTTAATTTGATGTAGCTTTTTCTAATGGACTTTGTGGGGGTTTTTTTATGTTTCCAACTTTGCTTCATGCCGTGGATTTGCATGAGGCTGCTGAGTTTGACCGGACCTGATTACACACGTGAAACAGATAACTTTTGACTTCTTCAGGGAATGAAAAATGTAGTGAGTACGAAAATTCAGATATCTTTCGTGTTTGAAACAATTGACGTTCAATTAACTCATGGTTCTAATTTATTAAAAAAAAAAAAAAACTCATGGTTCTAATTAAATCATATCATTTTTAACAAACGAAAATGTTAGGCTTACTGAGATATGGGTCCCGATTAGGTCCCTTTTTTTTTTTTTCTTTTTTTTAACTTAGTGATTAAAGAAGTATTTTTTTAGTGATGTTGTGAATTTTAAAAAAAAAAAATGAATGAAAAAAATTTTTAAAAAAAATTTTGGTCTTCTCTAGATCGAGCTCGTGCTATATCCACGGTGGATGTAGCACTACTCTTTTTAACAAACGAAAATTCCATGTACTCTGAACTTAAAAAAAACTCAGTAATATCAGAGAAAGTTTATCAAAAACTCTATATACAGTAATTTTTACGTACTTTTTGTACACTACTAATCTGATTGGCTGCCTCACATATTTTAAATATAAAATAATTACTTTAACCAATCACATCAGTATAATGCACAAAAACTACGCAAAAGTATATATAGTAGAACTGATAATATATATATATATATAACATGACTCAACATATTTTATAACATTTAACAGAAAACTTAAATCTTTATTAATAGTTAAGAAAATTAAAGATGACTTTTTTTTATTAAAAAGAACAAAGAAACTTTTTTATGCTCTCATGCAGCAGAAGAACGAACGTCTGATCTCATTTTATTAAACAATGAGAAAAAAAGAGAGACAGAGAATCGAATCCAAGTGAAGCAAAATAAGACTTTTGAAATTAAATAAAGAATTGTTTTTCTATTTATTGGGACAACTGTTTTGAGTACTCTTTATTGCACTTATAGCTAGACATCATGAGGTATACAAGAGTGTAATTGGAGCAAATAGCAATTATTATGATTTAGTAAATGGCAGTTCAGCTTACAAAATAAAAGTGGGCAGTTCAAATTTTAGGAGGAAAAAAAATAAAATTCCTTGGGGGCCATTGAAGTGAAATCAGAAATGAAGAATACTTTAGTATTAAAAGCAGAAGAGAAGTTTCAAAAGCCAAAAGAGCCATACCCTAGTACCCACTAATCCCACCCATCCCCAGCCAATATTGTAAAATGTAATTTTATTTTTAATTTTTTAAACATTTTTTAAAATCCCTTTAAACATTATGAAAAAAAAAATCACAAATTCATTAAAAAATATTTACTTAATCATTAAATAAAAAAAATATAATAAAAAGATAAAATTGGTCACTTTAAAGGGTGTGGCCTAAGCATTTTCCTTTCAAGATTTCTCATTGTTCAGACCTATTTTTTGTATGGAAATAACCATAAAGTGATTGGTTCTCTGGTTTTTAAAATTAAAAAAAAAAAAAAAAAACAGAGAGAAAAACTATAATTGCCTTTCCATCATTTTGCTTAAGTTAGGCATGAATACAGTTAAAACATGGAGGCCTGGAAGATAGCAAAGTTGGACAAGAAATGATAAAGTCGGTTCGACAGCTTGACCATATACACAATATCTGAAGCATAATGATTAATGTAACAACTTCTTATTGCCATAAAGACTTGGGAAATTGTTTGAATGGATGGGGCCTTGCAGTTTGATTATATCTCAGTTGTAGGACCCTCAGCCTCTCCAATAAAGACAGATCAGACCCTACAATATACGGAACCATATGTTATCTTGGACTGAAAAAAGGTATTTTCCACGTGTTGCTACGTGTTTGCACTTTGCTCTATGCACCATGCTATTGCTTTCTTTTACCGGAATGGAGGCCACCGAATTTTCAGATATGATAGTGCTGTACGTAAATGTGATATTCATGTTTTTTCTTACTCAGTATGCTAAATTATCCTGACCAAGTCAATGATCCACTTCGATTTCTCGTCCAACAAATTCTTATGGACCTCCCAAAATTCGTAACACAATCTTTGAAATCGAAAAGAAAAGTTGATGGAAAAGAATATGTATTTTAATAATAATGCACTCTTAAAAATTGCAATGATTGACAAATCGGATCTTCTTCATTCGAGGGTTTCTACAGGATTCCATTGATAAAACTCATCTTGTTATTTACACTGAAGGCTCTAGTCATTGATCTTACCCAAGAATGATAATTGTCTCCATTTAATCATTCTATCACCAACATAACCCTAAGGTTTTGTTCGTGATAGAGAAAATAAGGGCTCAACGAATCTTCGTGATAAATTTGAGAATAATGAGAGGAACAAGTCATTGTTAAATCGATGGAGAATTCAAGAACAACCAATCAGATTTTGTCACGGCAGTTTCGGATAGATAAGTTGAGAAGGGGAGAAATATGGAAGATGAGAAAGAGAACTTGAATACCTGTTTGTATTGAACACCTGTTTATATAAAAATACAGAGTAAAACTAAACTTAATACAGCCAATAGAATGTAACTAATGTGCCAACATGGCTATTTCCAAGATGCACGCTCATCTCCTTCCACAGTCCTAACTTTATCGAACAAACATCCTGCACTTTGGGTGAACAAGTCAAATAGAGAGAAAAGGCTTAAAAGGCCAATAAACCAGCAATCCTGGTTGGGATCTTGCAGCCACAGCTACAAAGTTGCAGACGAAGCAAACAATATGTCTGCAAAACTTTAATGCCAAAAACGGAGGAAAAAAATGCAGAAAATCACCACAGGAGAGGGCAGATTTTTTAGGCCATCCCATCCCCCTCTAATCTATAATATAAACCAGTTTTTCTATTATAAAGGAAATACATGAAATATTTATAACCAAATGGAACTAAAACATAACAATTTTCAAAACATAATAATATAACAATAATAACGGGCTTAAAATACAACTAAACATAACAAAATTTCAAGAATCCTTTTACTCCGAAACTGGCAACTTCGAGTCTTCATATTTTGCAATAATGCACAACCCTAAACCCAATTCATTAAACGGTCAGATATGTTTGGGAGCATTAACTTAGGAGACTAAAGGAAGAGAGAATAAAACTAAAAAACCTTAATTAGTACTCGTTAAGAGGAAAAACCCCTATGCCTCAACCAAACCAAAAAGACTCATCACAGGAGGTCGGCAATATTATTTGGCAGCTCCTCGATGACCACATTATAGAACTTCTGAATGTCATACAGCATTCTTTCATCATCCTTTGTAACAAAATTTATGGCAACACCCTTTCTCCCAAACCGTCCACTTCGACCAATACGATGAAGGTAGTTTTCTGGTTGAGTAGGAAGGTCAAAATTTATGACTAGGGACACTTGCTGCACATCAATACCACGAGCCAACAGATCAGTGGTGATGAGGACACGTGAAGAACCAGAGCGGAACTCACGCATAATTATATCGCGAGTGTTCTGGTCCATGTCACCATGGGTGGCTGACACAGTGTGGTCACGGCTTCGCATCTTGTCAGTGAGCCAGTCAACCTTGCGTCGTGTGTTCACAAAAATGACACTTTGGGTGATGGCCAGTGTCTCATAGAGATCACAGAGTGTCTCAAGTTTCCATTCTTCCTTATCAACATTGACATAAAACTGCTTGATACCCTCAAGGGTGAGCTCATCACGCTTTACCAAGATTCTCACAGGCTTGTTCATAAACTTCCTGGTGATCTCAAGGGCTTCAGGAGGCATTGTGGCAGAGAACACCCCGACCTGAACTTTGGCTGGCAGCAGCTGAAAAATATCATAGATCTGACAAACATAACACCAATATCAGGCCAGAAATAGCAAATGCCTACTCAAAACTGTCAAAGCTCATAATAAAACTAAAAGAAAAACTAAAACCGGGTGGAAGGGGGACGAGAGAGAGAGAGAAGCAACACAAACGATTTTTTATATAAAGAAAAAGCAATGATGCGCAAGTTGGATCTAGATTGGTTACAAATGAGATGCAACTTAAGTTGGCTATTAATAGTTGCCAAATGCATGGAGAACTTAAAAAACAAACAGTAAAATACATACTAGTACTTTCATCAATCATCTACTGCAAATATAGGAGAAGCAATAAATTTTTTTTTTATAGATAAACGATAGTATTAATAAATAGGCGTAGCCCAAGTACACAAGATGGTATACAAGAGATAAGACCTATCCAGGTCGCTATAGAAGTCGCAAGGAAACGCTATAGAAGTCGCAAGGAAATAGGAGAAGCAATAAATCACACCTAATCCCATTAGTTCTCATGAAATTATTATTTCAATTTCTTCAGATTATCATGAAATGACTCAAATAAGCTCTTCATAAAATAAAGGTTCCAAATTCTTCTGCATTAAATTAGAAGTCTTACTAATGAACAAAACATATCTAGAAATCCTCATGAACTCAGACCAAAACTCAAGGGACATTTATTGTTAATCCGACAAGTCCAAACTGCGTCTATTTCTACATCATTCATTTCTTCAGCAGCTCAAATTACACTTAATCAGGGCAAAAATGCTCCAATTGCTTGCTGTGACATCTTATCACCTGCCTGTGTTGTTGGTTAAGAGCAGAATCTTCCAAAATATACATCCACCACACATCACATGTAAACACTCCTCTGACAATAAAATGTGGTCTAAAATAAAACTGTGCATCGTATTTATATGCAACACAACTAAAAAAAGAACTGAGATCAAATAATTGACAAACCTGGTCCTTGAAACCGCGAGAAAGCATTTCATCAGCCTCATCCAATACAAACATCTTAATTGAATCAGGGCGAAGCGACTGCCTCCGCAACATATCAAATACCCGACCAGGAGTACCAACAATAACATGGACACCGGCTTGAAGAATACGTTGATCCTCACGAACACTTGTCCCACCAACACAAGCATGAACCTTCACACCAAGATAATCACCAAGTGCCCGCATAACCTTCTCAATCTGTTGTGCTAGTTCTCTAGTCGGTGCCAACACCAAAGCCTGGCATTGGACAAGACTATAATCAAGTTGCTGCAAAATCCCAGAGCAGAAAGTTGCTGTTTTTCCTGTTCCAGATTGAGCCTGTTGAATCACATCAAGGCCTTTGCAGAAAGGAACGATCCCCCTTTGCTGAATTGCAGAAGGCTTCTCGAAACCTTCAAAATATATGTTTGTTAATACACTTAACATATATAGGCAAGAAGTAAAAAATAAGAAGGATAATAACAAAGTCCATGACAACATGCACATTTAAAAAAAATGTTACTGAAACAATAATTGGAACCCAGACTTTTGGGATGCTGGAGATTTTGTAACAACTTATCATCGAGTGGTAAGAAATAGTGTAAAAGCAAAACCAACCAACAAGAGTTTTTAGAATGGTTTGCTAGTCAACTTTGAAGAGTTTCCTTCTATTAGTACAAATATTTTAGCAGGTTGGTGGTGTCAAAATTACAATTTCACTTAATTTTCTTTTCTTTTGTCAATCATAATCATATAATGAAACCCCTTATACCTACCATAAGCATAGATGCCCCTCAGAAGGTTTTCTTGCAATCCCATGGCGTCAAAACTTTCATAAACCTCGTCGTATGAGGTGAAGAAGTCTTGCCCATCAGCTGAGAGCCTGCAATAATCAATTTGTCAAAAAGACAAAATGATGCAAAAAATACAAAGCACGAAAGATAGGATCAAATAAATGTTAAGAGTAAATAGCCTTATTATATGTTTCATACAGCAAAAATGGCAGCATGCAGCTGAAGAAAGTAAGCAGAATACTTACAACTCGTTCATCTTAGTATCAAACTGACGAGCATCAAATTGTGAACCTTCTGGAGCTGCACCTGCCATAGCTGTACACAGAAAGGCAAAACATATACAGCAACTTCAGCACAGAGATAGAAGGGGGGCAAGAGAGAGAGAGAGAACCAAAACAGCAATAACATATGTAAGTTCCACGATCAAGTCAGAGACTATAAATGTGTGTGACAGAGACAGAGTAATGACAAAATTGCTGTAACATTTTCATGCAAGAGTAAAAGAAAAATTATTGTAGGTATTTAGTGAAAAAAGTCCAGAAAATTCATGTGGAAAAATATTACAGCAAAAGGGTCTTAACAAATTTCCTTTTTTTTTTTTTTAATGCTTACAGGGTAGCGATCGATATCAAAACGTCAAAACTGTACCAGAAGAGCCAAACTTGCAAACCAAACAAATAGAAGGGCAAGTATTATATTTCTTCTTTAATTAATATATAGAGAAGATATTCTAATGGGTTGACAGCAATTATATTGGGACATAAATCCTTAAGGAACAGACACTGATTTGCCCACTACCCCAAAGTTTAGCTCAATGCATTTTGTCCTATCATTTTTTCTCTTGACATTCAACCAGGGTAACCTTCGAAAATTAAAAAACAGAATAAATTAGAACGAAACTACTGAGTCGATAAACACTTCCCCTCATGAATCATGATATACACATGGTATGGCTAACTATAGTGCATGACATGAATAGAAAAGTTAACGTCTGTTGATCGATCCACTAATTGAATTTCAACCTTCTATAACAAATTTTTAATTCACCTATCAAAATATAAAAAAGACATGATACTCTCTGCGCTTATAGAACACCGAGGCCAATGGTTCCCAACAAATTTCTCCACCTTCTTGTTTGAAACTGACGGGAAAAGTAGACATGGAGACAAAACCAGGTTCTCGAACTTTTTTTAATTACCGTACCAGTAGCTCCACAAAAACAAAACCTGGGTCTTTTCAGTCAGCAAAAAGCGGTCGTTGTTTCCAAAAATAATATACATGAATATAAAAGCCCATGCCGATAACGTTCAGACGTCAAAACTCATCTATTTCTCGACTCCTAAACACTAAAGATCGTACTTTTGACTACCCTATCATATTTCCTCCCTCCTGGTTTCCCCATAAAAAGGCACAGCACCCATTGAACATATCGCTTAATCAAATATCTCAACAGAACCGAAATCCGAAAAACAAAAAAAAAAAGATAAACAAGAACTAAAAGAACCTGCAGATCCACGCACGAACACAACTCAATCACTACCCAATAAACAACACATTGGCCAACAGTAACGAATCTTCAAACCAAAAATAAAAACAAACATAAAAATCCCGCTGCAATAACAACCGACCCATCAACCCGTAAATGCACATATAGAGTCCTATGGACACAAAGTAGCATCATATTCAGAATACAGGAGCGGAGATAAAGACCTACTGCTTGTTGATGATTTCAAGTTGGACAGAGAAGAGAGCGTGAGGGTTTGTTGCGGCTTTGAGGAAGATGGTAGCTAGGGTTTCCAAACTCCTCGGATCTGCGCCGTGGAGTTTGAATTGAATGAAAAGGAGGCGGACGTAAAAGCAGTGAGCTTTTTATACGTTCCAAATGGGTTACGTGCGTGTGAATTAGGTTTTGTTCCTCTCGTTAAAATAATATTTCAGTTTCCGGATTCATCCCTGGGGATTTCATTTTATTACCTTCGATCCGTTGGGTCGCTGAGAAGATTGTGCTCTCACGCGTCATGGCTCATGACGCTATTGAAACTGTAAAAAATTTAAAATTTAAAAAACTCTAAATTTGATTGAAAAACAAAATTAATAAAATGAAACAGATATTTACTATGTATAATATTATATATAATATGGTACGTACAAACAAATTTATAACAAATTTTGGGAACATAAGTTAATTCTAATACGTGGATATATAAATCAAAAATTTTATGTGCAGTCAATTTTACGTATTTATTATTCACTATAGTAATGTAATTGACTTCATTATTTTTTTAATATAAAATAATTACTTTGACTAATCACATCAATGAAGTGTATAAATAGTACGTAAAAGTGACTATATGTGTTAAATATATTTTTAATAATTCAAATTTATTTCACTTAGATTTATCTTTTGTTTATGATAAATGATATTTGCAATCGTAGAGTACGCAAGTGCCGTGCAATCTTTTTACAAAAATGAGTAAATATAGGATCCATATAAAAATAATAATAAATTTTAATAGTGAGTTGTATTATTTTTCAAAACGATTGAACGGCACTTATGTACTTTTATGGTTGTATGTAGCATTATTATTTATTTATACAACGATATGTAAAATAACTTTTTGAGAAGTGATATTTGTTAGTCATATAATATGTGCACTCATTTAAAAATTTGAGTAAATATATGATCTACATGAAAATTTAATTTTGTTAATACTAAGCCTCACTTTTTTTAAAATGAGTACGTGACACTTGTACAACCCATAAATGTATATACATTACTCTTAATCCTTTATTTTTCTTAGGGATCAAATCCTCATAACCAACCATCTTATAATAAAACCAATAATTTACAACATCTAGCATACCTAAATAAAATTATCTTATTCTTTTTTAGAATATTCATTACTATTTCTTACATTTATTTTTTAATATGTAAAACTTTAGAAAATAGATAGATACGTGTAAAAAGTTTTACCCACATTATAAAAAATTGATATAATCACTCTTTATAGAAGTAAAACGTCAAGAATTTCAGAAACAATCAAAAAATGAAACATGGAAAATTAATGCTTTTTAAAAAAATTCAAAATGTAAAACAAAAGGTGAGATTTAATTTTAAAAACAACAAATTAAAATTAAAAATGATATTTTTCACTATTTTCTTAAAAAAATGTTTCTATTTGAAAAATAATACTGATCCGAATAATATTTTTTGAATTTAGTTAGGCATCCTTTTAAAAGAATTTGTGAGGTTGATTTTAATTTTTTTAAGGGGAAAGGAGAAATGCGAAAAAATAAATCTAGTAGTACAGAAAGTCATTCGTCGGGCCCATAAATAGCATCACTAAGCTTGAAAAAGCCCATAGGAGACACGATCATGTTCTAGTTGGATTGGTCAAATGATCTTTAAATTTTAATTAATATTACATAAATTTGTATTTATTTATTATATTTAAATTTAATTTTCACATTTAATTATATATTTACTCTCTATATAATAATAAAATATTATTAATTTAATAATTTTTTATTTAATTTATTTTTATCATATTTTATAGTTCTACGGTCTACCAATTAAATTTTAATAATAATTATATTTGTTGAAGTAAGAAATTATTATTTTAATATTTGTTGAAATATTATTTTTATCACATTTTGGAAATAGGAAGTATTATTTTAATATTTGTTGAAGTTATTGTAATATTTCAAATTTGATGAATGACTGTTGTTAATATCTAAATTTTTTTAGCAATGCTCAATCTAATGTAGAGGTTTTTGGCACATATTAACCATTTTGTTTTTTTGGATAACATATTAACCAAGTTTTAGTCATCCTTAAACTTTAGACAAGCCAATGAATATGTTCTTATAAGATTATACAACATTTGGGGTCCAGTAAATTTAATCAAATTAACGCAGACCCATTTAGGCCTTGTTTGGAACCTGAATTTAACTCAGTTCAGTATAATTTTAACCTAAATCAAACATTAAAACACTTAACTCTCAAATTACTAAATTCATATCAATTCAAAACCTATTTACACGTGAAATTCACGATATTTTTCAACTTAACACCACTTTACATATATGATCTACAACCTTTTTAATTTCTTATAAATATATTTAAATTTATATTAACTCATTTCAGATAGAGCTTATAAAATTTATTCTAATATTTTAATTTATTATTATTTATAAAAAATTCAATACATCTCAACTCTACTCCGGAATATACTTTTGTACAAATGGACGTCTCGTCCAATAAGTGATTCCATGCTTGTGCCTCTCACCCGACAAGACGACTTTATTCTCTCCGTTCCAATTAGGAATTGAATCCTGAAATGACATATATACCCACACACTTCATTAATATTTACCGCGATGCGGCTTTATTCCACGCCTTATTTTCGCTACTTCCAACAATGTCCCCCAACCTCTTCGATCTCTCCAAGGCTCCCGTTCTCTATATGAGACCTAGTTCTCAGAGCGCAGATACAAACGAGCTCGGAGAGAGATCGATTTGAATATTTAATTTCACAGGTTCATGCATAATCTTGAGGTAATAATTGGATCTTTTCCTTTTCGTAGTGATTTTACTCTTTGTTTGCTTGGTCATAAAACCATGGAAAATCAGAGATTGGAAAATTTAGTTGCTTTTTCTTTAGTGGCGAAGCGTTTTACTGGTTCGCCGAGTTCCATTACACGTTCTTCTGTGTAGATCTTGGAATTACTTTGTTTATATGCGTTTAATGGACTTGCGTTTTTCATAATATGTCTGGTAGCTCAGAAATTAAAGGAAAAGCGAAGAATAAGACATACTGCTTTCTCTTGTCACTTGCTGCTTTGATTTTTTCATTGTGATGTTGATCGAGTTTATTGTGTATTTTGATTCAATATTTGCAGTTTGTTTCTATGATATGCATGTACTTCTAAGTTTTATTTTCATTTGTTGGCATTGGTCGGTTTCCCTACTTTCAGCCTATTTCTGTGATAATTGAGAAAAAGGGAAGGAAACTAGAAAAATTGGATGTTAATATTTGAGTTGTTTAGTTTCGGATGCGAAAGGAAAAGAATATATATATAGATATTGTAAAAAGTATCCTTTTAGTTAGCTAAATAGTTAGAATAGGTTGGTTTTGTAATTTTCGTCTGGCTTACATAACCAATCAATAACTAGTTGGGCTTGTTCATTATAATTTAATCTCGTTGGCCTTAAAGATTTGATCTTCAAGTGCTACACTTGGTTTTGAAAATCCTTTACCATCTATTTGTTTGCTAAAAAAAATGTTGGGAAAAAGAAAAGATAGAAACGTGGTTCTTATTTGATCCCCCCCCCCCCCCCCCCCCCCCCCCCCCCCCCCCCC
>QGSO01000251.1:674098-684793 GCA_011037825.1 Carya cathayensis | reverse complement strand
CCCCCCCCCCCCCCCCTCCTCTCTCCCCCGGCGGGCGGATAACTGGATCATTTAGGAAAAACTAAGATGGACAATAACTTGACTTGAGATTGGAGAATTAACTTGATCAGCAGTTGATTGAAGTTTTTTGTTAACTTTTGTTCCTTCCAATGAGCAAATCAAATGTAATTTCATGCACATTTGAGTGGAGGCCCTTCTTACATGAATAACCTAGGACATATGATAATTATTTCTTATTTTGCTTTTCTGCTGCAATCAAACATACCGTATCAATGTTTTTTTCCAGTTTGCAATGGTAAGGATTTTTGGTGTTGTCTTGCTGACTGCCTCATGAAAAACATGTCAGAATGGTTGATAGCAATGCATCACCTGGATCACCTGAAGAAACCCAAAATCCTATTCCTGATGGGAATGAACCTGAGCATGACCTCCCTCTTGATGCTATAACTCAAAAGGTTCAAGAATCACTCTCTCTTGGAAAGAGACATAAGTTTTGGGAAACCCAACCCGTTGGGCAATTCAAGGATCTGGGGGACACCAGTTTGCCCGAGGGCCCCATTGAACCCCCAACCCCCTTATCCGAAGTCAAACAAGACCCTTACAACCTACCCAACCCCTATGAGTGGATTACTTGTGATATCGATTCAGATGAGATGTGCGATGAGGTATATAACCTCCTCACTTATAACTATGTTGAGGACGACGAGAACATGTTCCGATTCAACTATTCAAAGGAGTTTCTTCGCTGGGCCTTACGCCCTCCAGGTTATTATAGGAGTTGGCACATAGGTGTCCGTGCCAAAAGTTCGAAGAAGTTGGTTGCCTTCATTACTGGCATTCCTGCTAGAATCCGGGCCCGTAACAATGTAGTAACCATGGCAGAAATTAATTTCCTTTGTGTTCATAAAAAGCTCAGATCAAAGAGACTTGCTCCTGTCATGATCAAAGAGGTTACCAGGAGAGTTCACTTGGAGAATATCTGGCAAGCAGCCTATACTGCAGGGGTGGTTCTTCCAACACCAATTTCAACTTGCCAATATTGGCATAGATCCTTGAACCCAAAGAAGCTGATTGATGTTGGGTTTTCTAGACTTGGTGCAAGGATGACAATGAGTCGAACAATAAAGCTTTACAAGTTGCCAGAGTCAACAGTCACCCCAGGTTTCAGAAAGATGGAGATACACGATATTCCTGCAGTTACACGGCTGCTTAGGACTTATCTAAACCAGTTTGTTGTTGCCCCAGATTTTGATGAAAATGATGTGGAGCATTGGCTTCTTCCAAAGGAGAATGTCGTGGATAGTTATCTGGTTGAAAGTAGTTATACTCATGAGATAACTGATTTCTGCAGTTTCTACACACTTCCTTCGTCTATCCTTGGCAACCAGAATCATTCTACTTTGAAAGCAGCTTATTCCTATTATAATGTTGCCACAAGAACTCCTTTGCTCCAATTAATGAATGATGCTCTTATTGTGGCTAAACGCAAGGATTATGATGTTTTCAATGCATTGGATGTCATGCAGAATGGATCTTTCTTGAAGGAACTGAAATTTGGGCCAGGGGATGGGAAACTGCACTATTATCTTTACAACTATCGGATTAGAGAGGAATTGAGGCCAGTCGAGCTTGGGCTGGTGCTCTTATAATTGGAACTCTGAAATTTTGATTTAAGGATTAAAACTATTTGCTGGACTTTTATAAGTTTGATTGTAAGGTTTTATACTTTTTGGGAATTCGCTTAATTTAATTGTTAAAAAATATATATATATATGGACCTTTATTTTCTTGCTGGAAGTTTGTGTGCAATTAGATTGTCCTGCTTTTTCTTCTTACTTTTCTAAAAAAAAAAAAGATTGTCCTGCTTTTCATATGTTAGATTCGTTGGAATGCCACGAACAAAATGCGAAAAGTGAATAATAATAAAGAAATGATAATTACAGTCACAGATTATATAAGCATTACGTATTTATCTTAAAAAAATAATAAATATGATATTTAATTATAGATTACATTCTTTTTTAAAGGGAGTGAACAGCATTTACACAACCTTTTAACTGCATTTAACATTAACATATCGGATGGTTGATAGCTTGATGGTCCTGGTGCTTCACGTTCCGATACGATTGGAGTCATGACTTGCAACAGTTGAGTTTTCAATTCTAGTGTCACTTCCTTGTATCTCAAAAATCAATCATATGCTAAACCAAGTGTCATCCCGTGCGATACCTAGTAGGCTATTTATCCATCTCTATTTTTTTTTTGATAAATCTTTCAAAAAAAAAAAAATAAGAAATTGGAGGTAATAGAATAACTATTTTTGAGCTTCTGAAGTCAGTTTTTCCCCGTTGATCAACCCCGATTGAGTCCACAAAAATGCTGATGTGTAGAGATGGAAAACTTTGGAGATTACAGCATGGATCAATGGATTTACATAGACATCCCCACAATTACAAAGATTTTCATTAATTATACAACCGATGTTTTATCCTACTGAATAAAAAATTTAACGGATAACCAACCAACCTAAGCCAAGGGGACAATTTCACCGCGCGAGCCTGCAACGATAAACCCAAAGAAACAAACAGAAGTCAATGTATCAGCAAGATACTAGAACAATAAAAATTAATGACTAAGTAGGTAAATGTGCTTTCAGCATTACATCTTTCATAAATCTCTTTGACTAGTTGTAGCATTGAATCGGTATCTTCTGCCATCTTTGAGATTCTTTCTGCCTCTTTAACAGCTTCAGCAGCCATATACGCTTTGTTTTCGGCATCAGCTACTCTGTAGGCAGCAGCATTAGCTGCATCATCAACAGTCTCACTGGTGGTCATTAACCCAGAGCTCAGTGATTGCCGTGGCTTGACATCCCTTTGTTTTGGGCTAGGAGTTTTTGTTCCTAACACGGTCTCTTTTCTGATCTTGTAGCAATTTTGGACCTGCATTTTTGTTTTTTGTTTGTACACATAAGATAACAAATAAGAAATAAAACTTCCATTCCAGAAATTTCGTAATGATAATGCTGACTGTCAACTATATTGCAAACAGAACATGCTTCAGGTACATGACATCATAACTAATAACTTGGGCAGAAATAAGATTGGTCAAGTCATTGCCATCATGGAGCAGCAGCTGGGGTCCAAATATATTGTAATTAAAAAAATTATTAAAAAAAGGAAAGGGATGTGTCCAGGTAGACAGGAATATAAGTGAACTCACTCAACAAACAAAGGGCAGCCGAGGTTCAAATATTACTACTTCTAGGTAAAAAAACACTATTACTACTTCAACCTGAGAAATAGAAATCTTCACCATACCGATTAGCAAAAAGGGGAAGGCAACATTTGCAGATGACAGCTTGAAACTCTTTACTCAATTTGTCGAGTGTAAGTGCATGAGAGAAGCGATATCACTAAACAACAAATCTCAAAAGGTACGTTTCAGTGAAACATCAAGGAAATCAATTCACCTTTTCAAGCTTGCCTTGTGCAACAAGCCTTCTCAACCTTGAACTCAATAGCCTCCGAAAATTTTGTGGCACCTCATGCCTTCGCTGCAATACATGAACAAAGAGTGTTGAAACCAATGTTTTGAATACCGTACCGGATGGCGTACCGGTCAAGTCACTGGAACGAAATATTTCGATACCGGTACCGTTTCGTGTACCGTTTCGGGATAATCGATATATAAATAAATTATATATATAAATATATATATAAAATATATTTCAAAATAATAGTCTATATATGAATAAATTATACATGAATACATATGTATATATAAATTATAAATAGTCTAGTATGAATTAGGGGTCAAAAAATGAGATTATAGCTTAAAAAAAAAAAAAAAAAAAAAAAAAAAAAAAAAGATAAAGGGCCGAAATACCGGCCGGTACTCAGGCCGGTACAGGCCGGTATTTCAGCCGGTACGAAACAGGTACCATACCTGTACCGGCCTAGTGACCGGTACGGAATGTACCGGCCGGTACGGTACGGTACCAAAAACACTGGTTGAAACCTCTTCTCAAATCAGATATATAAAAATTTAACACTAGAGATTGCAAAGCAAACAACATGCCTATGGCTACTGCTCAACAAAGTATGATTAAGCCAATGGAAAAGATAGGTCTGACAATCCATGAAAGCTTAAAGATCCAATTTCTGTTTTATTTTGCATTTGAAACTGAGAATTATTACATTTGGCATAAGATCGCTAAAATGAACAAATATGAAGAAATCACTTCACATGACAGTAAGGGTTCAATTCTTGATTTCTTGAAACTGACACTCATCCAAAGTTTAAGAATTGCCTGTTACGGATTTGACAAAGAAATCTCACAAAAGGAAAAAAAGTTACCACATGTTTCTCATCAAATTAGCCACCATCCTAAAGGTAATTTCCTCCACCTACTCTCTTACAAGATAGCAGTGGAAAATACTGAAGCTGTGGAGCATTCACTGGGTTTATAGAAGACATGGGCAACACTTTGCGTTGTTCAACCCTAAACCTTGAAGCACAGTAGTGGTTGCATAGTAAGATTCAAATGATGCAAGCAAATCGGTTTGATTTGAAGTTCAAGTCATGTTGAAAGGCTTTGTATAAGTGCATTCCATGTCTTTCTAGTACAGTTCCAGAGTTGGCAGAAACTGATTTCTTCTCATCCTAATTGCACACAGAATGTTTTTGCAACCATGAAAATTTATACAAACTAATGCAGATTACTTCAGGACAATATATAGTCCAATGGACAAGAGGATGACAGATAAGAAAACTCCATCTGACCTCGATAAAGTGGACAATGGCACTTATATCAGATCCAATTTTATCTTCTATTGCTGAAAGAGCTTCAAAAATCATTGCATTATATCTGGTAAGAAGAAAAATTTTAAAAAAAAAAAAACAGCATCAAATACCCTGCAAAGAGACCTTGAAAAATGAAGAGTGACAAAAGAGATATTTTTCACACATAAAAACCATATAAAGAGAATATAATAATTGTGTAAAAAGGCTAATTATTAAAAAAAAATGTGAAAAAAAGTTGAAAGTGAAGTTGCCATGTTGTACATAATATAAAACCATACAAGCAACAGGCTTTCTACTTCAAGTTGTCTGAATTTTAGGCTCATCAGATGCTTTGAAAGCATATTAAAAAACAAATGATGAAACTGGTTTATCATCTCCAGAACCTGTATTGGTTTAAAAGCACTTCTGTTGGTATGGATGAGATCCGGAAAATTTCTCTCTATCAAGTATGAGTATCTTAGGGTTCTTAAATTCCAGCTGAAGAATGAAAGCTACGAATTTCTATTAATAAAAATGCCCAATATGCGAGAATTATTGCATTCATTAGAGCCATATAAATCATTGTCATCTCATATTTCCTGTACCGTGCCAGTAATCAATCAGTAGTTATAAGAATTTGGGAGGACGATATCTAAAATGTAATCATACCGCATCCACCAGTACAGGACCGAACCTGTGGCTGACCATCCTCCCCTTATATTGGAAATGGAGATAAATAAAACATAACTAATTCATGACCAAAAATCCACACCATAAATGTTGAAGGAGTTTAAGAGAAGGAGGAAGACAAACACGTACCTGGGAGCATTCTTTCCCTCCTGTGTGCCATTAGAGGGATCATCCATAACAGTGTCAGTGGACAAATTATGACGAAGTGGAGCAGCAGGAGAAGAATTTTGAACATTGGGAAGTGGAGCAGCTATCGTAGTTTTTACTTTTGCAGCCCTTGATTTCTCTTTTGAGCCTTGTCCAGAAGTACTGACACTCAGGTTTCGCCATTTGTCCTGGTAGGCAACCGAGAGTGAAACAGATGAACATCACGCAGGTTTGAATTAGCGTGCGTTAACGAAGATCCTAACATATATTAATAGAGTGATTAATAACTCGATCCCATAAAGCCTGACACGCAACATTAAACTCGCCAACAGACCGCGCTCGTATATCCAATTTTCTCCATTAAAGCCACTTGTTCACTTATTCGTTAGCTGAAAGTTAAAGTCACCGAGCGCTAGATAAAATAAAAATGTGTACGCATGTACGTATGCACGTTCTCACAAATTCCGTTCAGAAAACCACAATCCTGGAAATTCAAGGTTTCAAGCGCAAAATCTCGGGGCCACTCCGGCCTAATAGAAGCGAGGTCCGGGTACAATCTGGTTCTGACTTCTGACTATAACACCTAGGCTTTTGGCAAGAATCAGACCATCTAACAACATAGATGTTAACATCAATTCAAGTACGTGGAACCATACGTTAGAGAAATATTCAAGGAAAATCAAATTTCCCTTGTACAAGAGGGTACCTTAGGGCCCAAATAAAACCCTAAAAGCATCGAGGGAATAAAATATCATGCAAAACCAAATGAGGGAATGCGGGAGTGAATAGTGAAGGAGGCGGGAACCTTGAGGTCGATGTTGGAGCGGTGAGTGAGGAAAGGGGCGAAATCGGGATCTTTGAGAATATTCTTCCATTTCCCAGGGCCGTGCTTTGCCACTCCGGCGAGTAGGGCTTCTTCCTCCTCCGCAGTCCATTTCTGCTTCTGATTTCCCATTCTTCTCTACCTCTGGATAAAGGTGATTGAAAGAAACAGTCAGTTCAGCGAGCTATGGCGTAAGTTTTGGATTTTCCAAGGTGAGGACAGACGACACCCTGTGTCCTCCTTTCGTTCCCGCTCCCCTCCTACGACATCCACTTCTCCTTTTCTTTTTCATAATTTATGAGTGACGTTATTTATAATCAAATAATAAATATGTAAGCATCGAACAATTAGTTTTAAAAAAATTAAAATTTATTATTAAAATTTTAATTTTTTCATGTAAATATTATATATATATATTTATTTATTTTTAAGTTACTGTATAATATTTACACACTCACAATTACAACTATTATTTCTCATTATTTATAATTACCTTAAATTCATTTAGTGGATTTACAACTTTTATATATAAATATAGATATATTTAAATTATATTATATTAAGTAGATAATATAAGATATAATAACGATTTTTAAATATAATTATTTATATTATAATGACGTTTTCTCTAAAAAAATAAAATAGAAAAATAATTTCCATCTCACTTTGTGTCATACTTGTTAATGCAAAATATTTTAAGTGATATTTTGTATCTATCGTCTTTTAAATATACTGTATTTGGATATAAAGAATTTAGCATGAAAAATAGCGTTACTTCACTTATAACAATATTTTAAGTAAAACTTTCTTGCCATCTAAACATACTTTAGGACATGTTTGGATAGATAAACAATTTTTGAGTACGTAAGTTTTATACAATTCATTTAAAAAAATAAATAAATTTGAGAGTAACATAAAAAAAAATTATTACTTTTAATCGTGAATCCCTTTTTTTTATAAAGAAGTGCATAAGACTTGCACAACTTAAAACTATATTTAGTATTACTCTTTTTTATTTTTTATATATTTATTACTTAATTATTATGTAAGCACAAAAATAATATAATTTTTTTAAATTTCAAAATAATATTAATATTTTAATAATATTTTATTCAACTTTCATCTCAATTCATATGTATCAAACCATCATCTTACCACAAAACTTGGATGAGTGCATTAAGGGTTCTGTAAATGTTTCAGCAAAATTGATTATGGTGGGTTTGGTGAATTCACGAAAATGGCTATGAATGAGAATGAGTACACATGAGAAAATGATGCACGTGTGATGCAAATTAAACAAAATTTGACACATGAAAATATGCCACAGAGTTTCAACATGCATTTTAAATACTGAATTTGCACTACTACCCCCCAATTAAAATAAAACATTGTTCTCAATATTTAAGAATCAAAATTGAATGGGGAGTAACTGAAAATGGTAGAATACACCTAATGAGTGACGTAGGTAGCTCGCTACGCACCAATGATGGTAACATGAACTGACAGAATAAAACCAACCTATAAACAAGAACAAATAAAAGAACAGCAAACAAAAAGGAAAAGAAAGAAAATAAGAGAAAACAAAACAAAACAAAATAAATAAAGAAAAACATATCTGGGTGGTGTGGTCAAGGTTGATAGACTGGATCCACAAGTAGAATGTCTTCCACTTCCGAAACTTGCCTATCAATTAATACTTTAAGGCGTTGACCATTTACTTTAAAGATCTGACGATCCTTAGGATCTTCTATTTCTACTGCCCCATTTACAAAAATATTTTTCATTACAAATGGGCCAATCCACCTAAACCGAAGTTTTCATTGGTGATTGGGAAGTCCAAAATCATTTAAGTATACTCGGTCATTAGACTCATACCTCTTCCTAAGAATATTTTTACCATAAAATGCTTTCATTTTAACTTTATAAATTTTATATCTATTCAAAAGTTTCAATTTAACTTTTAATGCTTTCATACTTACAAGAATCTATCTTTCACCTTTGTTAGGCAACTCCTTAAATTTCGGTTGCCAAGCCCATGTGCCATAATCTTGAGTTTCATAAAAAATAGCACAAGTATCAGTAATATCAGATGAATCACTAATAGTATCAAACTCAAAATTAACAATGGAATATTCAAGGGGATCAAAATCATAAGTTGTGTGAACTCCATTGTCTATGAGTGCGTCAATCATGTACGTTTGGTGGCGCTCATCATCTGTTGGCTGTTTCTCAATATGAAAAATGTTGACCTCCATGGTCATATTTCCAAAAGATAGCTCCATCAACCCATTACTGCAATTTATAAGTGCATTAGCCGTAGCAATGAAAGGTCTACCTAATATGAGAGGAATATTAGAGTTAGACTCAACAACTGATTGAGTGTCCAAAAATAAGAAATCAACAGGATAATAAAATTTGTCAATTTGGATCAAAACATCATCAACTATCCCTCTCGATTTCTTAACTGAACGATCAACCAACTAAAGCACAACAGAAGTAGGCTTAATTTCACCAAAACCAAGCTGCAAATAAATGGAATAAGACATCAACTTAACACTAGCTCCTAGATCTAGCATGGCCTGTCCAAACTTATGATTCCCAATAGTATATGCAATCGTTGGACAACCAGGATCCTTGTACTTAGGAGGAATTCGCTGCTCAATTAGAGCACTAACTTGCTCTGTCAGAAATGTTGTCTTCTTAACATGGTGCTTCCTCTTAACTGTACACAAATCTTTCAAAACTTTTGCATAAGTGAAAACTTGTTTAATAACATGCAAAAGAGGAAGGTTAATCTTTACCTGCCTGAAGTTCTCCAAGATTTCATTAATAGAATCCAAAGTTCACGTATCAGATTTTAAAACTTGAGGAAATGGTATCTTAACTGGACTATTGATTACCTCGGCTTCCTTGGGGAACTTGGTACTATCATTGCTTTGTTCCTCTTCAACATCCTCTGGCTTTTCAATTGTTGAGATGTGTAAGAACTTACCACTTCTTGTCACAATGGCATTGACCTCTTTCAAATTTTTTTGTGCCACTTGGGGTGCGGATTGAGTTTGAGAAGGAAACTTGCCACGCTCATTCACACTCAAGGAGCTCATTGTCTTGGATATATGACTTTTTATCTTTTTGTTTTTTTCAACAACCTACATAATCAAAGATTCAAACTTTCGATTAGTTTTCCTCTGTGCCTCAATAAAAGTATGTAAAGTATCTTCTAAGGAGCTCCTAGAGAATGAAGGTGCAATATATGATATAGGGAGTTGTGTAGGCTGCTGGTTTTCAGATTTCTAACTAAAATTGGGGTGATTACACCACCCAGGATTGTAGGTATCAGAGAAAGGTGCAACAGGCTTCATGTATATACTTAAGGCATTACATTGTTCCTCATACATCCCTCTCATCTTATCAAATGTGGGACACTCTTGGGCAAGATGATCTACCCCGCCACACACAAAATGTAACAGCCCGCTAAAATAATCAGTTTTGGATTCTTTCCCGACAGCAATCACATCTCTCTCGTCTTTACCCTCATCTGGAATCACGCGTATAGATTATCTTTTCCGTAAATCACGTAATTTGTTCTTCACCGACAGCTGTAAAATCATGAACAGTTTTATCCTAAGTGTTGTACCTCGATGACGTTTTCTCGGATCTTATCCATCGAATTTCAAAGTATTAGATAAGTTTGTTTTTAAAGTAGCACAATTATAATAATTTAATGAGCTCTGAAAATATTATAATTGTGGATAATTACTTAGATTAAATATTTTAGTTGTTTTAAGATATTAAGATGTTTAATTTTACGTTGAAAACTCTTATTTAAATTAATTGGTTTTATCATCTTCGATTAATTAACGGTACTTTATCATTTTCCCATGTTATGTTATACTCACGTACATGTTATGTTCAAGTTTATGTTATTTTCAAGTTCTTATTTATGTTATGCAGGTTTACGTTCATGCTATATTTCAAGTCCATGTTATGTTTCACGTTCATGTTATGTTGTTTGTTCATGTTATGTTTTAAGCTTAAGTTCATGCCATGTTAAGTCAAGTTCAGTTCACGCTTAAGTTCTGGTTAAGTCATGCTATATGTCAAGTTATACTATGTTTATGTATGACTATAATTATGCATTTATGCTTTTACTGCCATGCATGCATTTTTAACCTGTGTGTGAGTTTTATGTTAACTTACTGAGATTTGTAATCAAATCTCACTGTGGTAGTCCCAACTACCATTCCCCC
>QGSO01000251.1:390108-673056 GCA_011037825.1 Carya cathayensis | reverse complement strand
CCTCATCTGGAATCACGCGTATAGATTATCTTTTCCGTAAATCACGTAATTTGTTCTTCACCGACAGCTGTAAAATCATGAACAGTTTTATCCTAAGCGTTGTACCTCGATGGCGTTTTCCCGGATCTTATCCATCGAATTTCAAAGTATTAGATAAGCTTGTTTTTAAAGTAGCACAATTATAATAATTTAATGAGCTCTGAAAATATTATAATTGTGGATAATTACTTAGATTAAATATTTTAGTTGTTTTAAGATATTAAGATGTTTAATTTTACGTTGAAAACTCTTATTTAAATTAATTGGTTTTATCATCTTCGATTAATTAACGGTACTTTATCATTTTATATAATGATGAGGAAATATTATTTTATAAATTTTAGTTTATAAAATAATATTCTACCTTAATTCATCGTGGTGTTTTATTTAAAGTGTTTTATTTAAAATAAAACATTTACGCGTTTTTAATCAGTGTTTTAATTCACCGTTGAATTATTTGAGGATCCCAAAACGTAGGATTGAAGTTTATTACCTAGGCTCCTACCCTTTTTCCTTCATTTTTCTTTTTTTCTTTTTTTTCCTTCTCTTTCCTCTCCTTCTCTCCATGGTCGACTTACACCCTTCCACCATAGCTGATCGGTTCTAGCTTCCTACCGGCGCCACCTCCGGCCGCCGTGCCTCACCTCCACCTCCGGCATGTCCCTCCCTCACCGGCGAACACATCTGCACCGGAGGTGTGCAACGCCGGCCACCAATTCTCTCTCTCTTCCCGTGCTCTTCCTTCTTGTCTCATTACCGTCGCCGCCCCTTTGACCGCCCGTTTCTCCGCCGTCCGGTGGAGGTGTCGTACACCACCCCCGCCATTCTCTTCCCCTTTCACCATAGTTCATACACACCAATTTTCAGAGCCATCGGACCAGCCGTTAGTCGCCGAGAGCCCCCGGAAGTTGCTGCCCCTGCCCTGTTTTCTCCCCTGTTGCCGATTTCTTTCTCCGCCCAGAACCGCCGCTCGCCGGCGGCGTGGACTACACCACCCACCCAGATTTCTTCCCCTCTCACCGGTGAACATCCCAACCAAGTTTCACCTCCATCCGAGCCACCGTTAGCCACCACTCTCGCCTCCAACAAATGGGTCTCTAAGGGTTTTTCACATTTTTGGACCACCATACGTGGCCAAATCAGCCACCAAGCACCACCAATGGACTCACCTCATCAAGGGCTTCCTCCCCATGTCTTTCTTTTTCCCAAACTCTCATTTTTTTCATATGGGTTTCTCAAAACACCCGTTCGGTTGCACCACCGTGCGCCGCCGTACACGGCCACCCGTGGTGTTTCACCACCACCATCTTGTTCCTCTCATCCTCATGAACCTCTCCAAGAAATTTCATGGCCAACGGAGCTTCGTAGAGCTCACACTCTCCCGCACTCTCCAAGGCCAAAAATGGTTTCAAACGGCCGATCTGCCGCCGTTAGCCACCGTCCGACCACCACCTCGCCACCACAGCTCCACCACATGTTCCTCTACCTTTCCCTAGCTTTCCATGAAGTTCTATGACTTTTCGCTACCTCGCGTCTCCTCCGCTCACCGTTCGGAGTTACTGTTCACGGCGTGATGCCGCCGTGCTCCGTCACCTTTGACCACCACGAGGCGACCGTGAGTTTTCCAAGACCACGCCTAGCCTTTCTCAAGCCCAAACTACCACTTTATGTGGTGGACAGACACCGTACCGCCACGTACGCTCCTCCGACGCATGTTCGTGACGAGCAGCGAGCGACGCACGGGTTATCCCGTCGATGGTATAACCTTCTATCTCTAGTTATTTTACGTTTAAAATAGTTAGTTGGTTGGTTTGTGGATTGTGTAGTTGTATTTGTGGAGTTCGTTGCGTAGTTGTGAAGCGAAGTGTGGTTGTGAAGTGTTGAGTTTGATTGTGTATTTTGTGGACTGTGCTGTGAAGTATAGGCGTGAGATGGATGCCGTAGATGTGATACGGCGGGTTGTGTGAAGAGAATACGCGTGTAGCGTATTCTGTGTAATGCAGCGACGCGCCGCGCGACGTGCGCTGTAGTGATGTGTGTCGTAGAAGGAAGGGAGTACGCATGTAGTGTACTCCGTGTTGTATGGCGATGCATCGTGTGATGTGCATCGTGTTGATGAGTGTTGTAGCGAAGGAAGTACGCGTAGCGCATACTCGTGTCGCGTAGCGATGCACCGTGAGACGTGTATCGCAGTGATGGGTTTTGCAGTGTGGATGGAAGAGAGTTCACGTGAGTGTACTCTGTATTAAGTCGTGAAACACCGGATGGCGTGTCACGAAGGTTGGATGGCGTAAAGAGAAGTGTAGAGCGTATGGTGTAGTGTTGGGAAACTGTATGACAGTGTCCCGAAGCAGTGGTGTTATGGATTATAGTCCTGGGTGTTCTGGTTAAGTCATGCTATATGTCAAGTTATACTATGTTTATATATGACTATAATTATGCATTTATGCTTTTACTGCCATGCATGCATTTTTAACCTGTGTGTGAGTTTTATGTTAACTTACTGAGATTTGTAATCAAATCTCACTGTGGTAGTCCCAACTACCATTCCCCCGAATGGTAGATCTTGTTACAGAACCCAAAGGAAAATTGGAATCTGACCAACTGAATACGGTCGACTAGGCCACGGTGCAATGTTGATGATGGTATAGTATTTAACTTAGGTTAATACTTGTACTTTTGGAGTTGTATCTCAAGTATTCTTTTGATCACAACCATTTTGGACTAGTGTGATGATCACTGTTTTTTAGTATGTCTTTATGTATGAATTATATTTCAAGTATTTGGGATATATTTAGTTTGGTGCATAGTATTGCTAAAGAAAAAGATTATCCGCTGCGAATATTGCATAATGCTAGATGCATGTTAGGAACATTGCATCTTATATGTCGTGAACGGGGGCAGGTAATCTTGTGTTGCATGTCTCAACGCTTCAAATGTCCGTTCAATCCCAAGCAGAATTTGGGGGCGTCACACTTATCAATGCAATTTACTAGCTGGACAACCTTGAATGATGTCTATTGGTACTGTGAATATTAATTATAAAGAATTCATATTTTGTGTCCATATTATTTAAATTGCAGAAATTGTTGAGACAATAGAGTTATAGCAATCATTTCCACTCATTCAGTGGTAGAGCCATGAATTTATTTTAGGGGGGGTCAAATACAATTATAATAATATACATAAATCATTTTTTATTTTACTTTTATATAATATTTTTTTACGATATATAATAATATAATAAGAAAATTTACAATATAAATAAAATACGTTTAATATAACTTGTGTATTAAAAAAATATTTGATATGTCAATAACAATATATCATTGAAATAATATAAAAGACATTCATATAAATATATTAAACAAACAAAATCATCAAGTATCGAATCTAAATCAAAATTCTTTACTATTTCTCTTTCAATATAGACAATGGAAAGATATTAGAAATACTACTAGTTATAATTAAATTTTTTTTATTTATAATAAAAATTATGTATTTTATTTTATATGAGATGTGATTTATTTATTTCATTTTTATATTAGATTAAATTTTATGGAGGGGCTAAAATAATTTTTAGAGGGGGGCAATACATGATAAATTAATATTATTTATTAACTAAAAAAAATTAACATATACATAATTTTTTTTTTTGTCAAATTGTAGGGGGGCCATGGCCCCTGCCCCAACGTGGCTCTGCCATTGCACCCATTGAATGTGTAGTGCGAAATTAGCAATTATTTTGAGGGGGCAACTTTTTTATTTTGGCATATTTATATAAAGAGTAATAATAGATAAAGTTATAGAGTTGCAAGCACTACGCATTCTCTTTAAAAAAGAGTAAGGTCCACAACTAAAAAATAATTTTTTTCATGTGAGTTATATATTTACCTACTTTTTTTAAATAAAGTGTGCGGAGCTTGCGCATCCTATGACTATTAAAATTATTTCTCTTATATAAATTAAAAGGAGATTGAAAAATCATAAAAATATAACTACATATAAAATTATATTTTGATAATTTGCTATGTACATGTAGAAATAAAATTATAAAAACACAATTTAATTTATGTTTCAGATTCTGACGATAATGTTTTATGGAATAATATTCATCCATTGTTATTTTTATAACGAAATATTTAGAATTTATTTTCTTCATATAAACTATCAATTAATCTATTAAAATGCCATCTTTTATTATAATATGTAAGCTACTTTATCGAATTTCATGTAAATTTTAGATATTATCGTATCACATTAAACATATAATGTTATAATTGAAAGTTTTCATAAATTCTTTTATTACTTAAGAAAGTCTAGAGAATAAAATCTCGTAATTATTTTTCATATAGGTCATTGACCTTAAATAAATTTTCTTATATTTTTACTTTAGATTCCATATTAAGAAACTCAATATTGTATAACAACAAATTTTGGGATCCATATATATTAATAAACTTAGTATTTCTCCTAAACTTAGTTTTAAGTTTAATTTCGAATAGGCCACATTCTTTAAAATAAATAAAATATAAAAATTAAACAGAATTTTGGAACTATAAGGGAAAAAAGACTAGAGAGATACATTTTCAGGTATATTGAAATTTTAAAAATTTTTGGAGAGATCATTTTTTATATTTGTAGAATTATGTATAAAATTTAAGGGAATATATTATGTTTTCAAAAAGTTTGGGGGGCCCGTAGCCCGCTTAAGACCAACGTGGGTCCGCCACTGCGTGTAGTATGATAAATTCTGCTGATAAGTTTATTTGGACTTTTTTTCATATATTTTTGTATAGCCTTAAATACATTCTTTTAAAAATACAATATTATTAAAAAAAAACTTTCTTAATCACTAAAAAAAAAAAAAAAAACAGTCGGTGACTTCTATCGGGACCCAACTCTCGGTAGCTATATCATTTTCCTTAATTGACATGCCTCCTTAATTCCATTCCAGTCCATTAATTAGTCTGGATAATAAAACTATACACATTGCAAGTTTCACAACCTTTGCTGATTGAAGCATAAAAAAAGAAAAACATTGAAATACCAATTTGTATATATGTAAGCATGTGATCTTACACAATTTTCAGCCAATGTGGATATTGCATGATTTGAGTTATTCTAGAAAGAAAAATACTACTATGTCATTTCAGTTATACCATTCATTTTGTCTCATTGATATAATTTATTAAACAAAAAATTAAAAACACAGATATAAAATGGATAGAATAAAACTAGGGTTTAAATATTTATCCTTTTATGGTTCCGGATGCTATTTTATTTAAAATTTTTTTTTTAATAAATCACGTGACAGTATATAATAGTACAACATCAATAAAACCAAAAAAAAAAGTGATATAATTGAATCGACATAGTAGCAATACTCTTCTAAAAAAGAAAAAAATAAATAAAAAAAGAAAAGAACTTCAATATAATTAGTAAAAGAGTTATTCTATATATATATATATATATATTTTGAAAAAAAAGATAATTCACATTATTTAGATGTAAAAATTTACTGACTGCAGTATGTTATAAAAAAAGAAAACAAAAAATTAACAGTGAATATGTCGGTACGATCAACGGCAATCTGGGGCCGAACGTACAAGTCCAATTTGTATTCGCTTGGACCTGTACGTACAAGTCCAAGCAAAGGGAACCTGTTACCTGTGTCTCTGTGGTTCCAACCCGGTGCTTCTCCCTGCAGGCGGCTTTCTAGAACTTTTTCGTTGATTTGTTGTTCTTTGGACAATTTGATCGGAGATACGAAAAATGGCTTACGCATCTCGCATCATTAATCATTCCAAAAAGGTGTGCCATTTCTCTATCTCTCTCTGCGTCTCAATCTTTATATTGTATGCTTATATTTTGCGTTTTTAGCATTCCGGTACGATTGTAGATGCGTCTGGTTTTCGTTCTTTTTTTTTTTTTTTTCTCGTTTGACAGTTTTAATCTGAGTTCACCGGTTGAATTATTGAATCAATTTCACTATTTCCATAATTTTATGACGGTTGTGAGTTTGGTAATCTAACATTATAGTTTTGAGTTATAGGCATAAGCATCAGATTCGTGTCTACAGAGCGATAATTCACTTAAAAGGCTTATAGGTAAAGGGGTATCTAGTGCCATGTTCAATTTTAAGTGCTCTGGCTTTGAAATCGTGGATTGTGTTTTCTGGTTAATTCAAGTTTTAGTAAATAAAATTTTGTTGAAACAAGCAAACAGGCACAGTCCAAGTACACAGGAATTCCTATACAACTGAGAACGCCTAGTTACAAGTCAGGTAAAAGAAAAATGGGTAATTCAATTTTGATGGTAGTGGTCGTGACATCGCCTATCTTTTTGCATATTGCGTTGTTTATAGGCTATAGGCTTAGCTTAATTCATTTGTGGGTATTTAGGGGATACTACATTTGTAGCGTGCTTTGTGTGGTTTCGACTAAAGCATGGAAACCCAATTTTTAACAGTTTATTGGCTTGAACCAATCTCAGATGTATAATTAACATGCGAGTGACTTGGATATATTACCAATCCAAGAGGTTCAAAATTACCATGTTTGGGATTGCAAGATGTCGTGATGGACCTTGGATCCTCTCAGTTGAATTGGTTAATTCACTCCTTATTTATACAGCTATCCACAATTTACTGGGGTATATTTGTAACGTCGCACAACATTTTTTAGGTATAAATCGTAAGCTCTACCTGAGTTTCAATATGTATAAAGCTTTTAATCGAAAGTGTGAAAGATGCTGTTTGGCTGAAGGTGGGTAAAAGCTTGTAATCCAAATTATTCACAAGTTTAGTGAAAGGAACTGTCATCATTACTGGAAATAGTTAATAATTTTCAAGCCACCTAAATACTTTGTTCTTCTCTGCTGTGCGTCAGTTTCCTCCATTCTGCACAACACCAAATGATACCCTGCCCCCAAGATCACAATAGTCTCATCTTTACTTATGCTTCTTCATGCTCTTGATTTGAACATGGTTTAAGCATTAACTGTAGAATTCTGTTTGTTGGTTCTTGATGTTTTCCTTGGTTTTATATTAACCTTATTTATCCTCTATTTTAATAATTTATTGCAGTTAAGAAATGCTCCCAATTTTCTGTGGCATGACTATGCTATTTTGACTCGGTGCTTTTCGAAGGATGCTCAGCCGTCTTTTGGTAAAAGAGATGGTAAGCTGCGTGTCTCAATTACAGGGGTCTACTTTCTTGTTCATGACGGATCAAGTATCAACGAGCATTACCCACCATTTCCCTTTTTTGCTCATCTGCAAACACATCATGCCCATGGGATTTAGTTAATGTGTCAGAATTCCTGTCTTGCATGGGACGACAGCGCATTTATTTTTTTGGAATTATGGTGTATCCCTGACCAGTGCAGTTGCATTTGATGCATTGATTGTGTATATAGTGCAGAACTCGTTTTTATGTGGAATTCTGAATGTCTATTCTTTTGTGCACATCTTAATGCTAATGGTCCATGATGCACGTGGATGTGTCTGCACATCCTGGAGTATTACAATGAATGCAGTTCATGGGAAATATGTCTTCTCTACCAAAAATATTTTTTTATAAATTGGGAGAGAGGGTATTGGATCAGATGAAAGCAGAGGGTCAATTAGCGTGAGATTTTTGGACACTATATAAACAACAAGTTTTTCGAGGGGAAATTGACTGTTTCTGTACATGTTCTGTAATTTGTTTTTCCCCTTCTTAAAGATTTTAATCTTGTGGAAAGTTACTTCTTTATTGTGGTGTCTCGATATAATAATATTAGCATACAGATCATTTATGTATTCTGTGTACTTGGGCTATGCCTACTCCTTTATCGATAAGATCTTTTAATATAAAATGTACTCTGCCAGTGGTAGGCTGAAGGTTTCTTAGGTGAACAAGAAATCAATATTCCTCATCTGTAAATTTCTGATTATACTGGGATTTTCTAAGCTGTTCTGTCCTAGAAGGCTTCGTCTTGTATGCATGTCTAAGTATGACTTTGATTTTATCTTAACTGCGTGGTGAAAGTTGTGAGGACGCTGAAAAGTGCTAAAAATACTTCAAATTGTTAGTCTTTGTTGTTTACCACCCAGAGAAATTATTGTTGCATATGATTTGCCCAACTTAAGGGGTTGTTTGGGAATAGGTTTCATCTCATCTCATCTCATTTCCTTCCCAAACATCACTCTAACACAAACACTTTTCAATTTCAAATCTTCAACTTTTTCATCTAATCATTACCAATTTCTTTGTTGCGAAATGGTGACTGCCTTGTGGAATGAGTTATTTGCAAGGATAGGCATTGCTTGGGTGATGCCTTTTCATGTGTTGGATTTCTTGGCTAGTTGGCAAGGTGCAGCGGGATGTGGAGGCAGTACAGCTGAGTGGAGGATGATTGCTTCTTGTTTGTTTTGGTTTTTATGGCTTGAGAGAAATGGGAGGTGTTTCAAAGATTGTGAAAGCACAATGGGGGAATTTAGGGATTTTTTCTTTAGCACTTTAAATTTTTGGGTGAACAATCTTGTGAGGGATATGATTATTTGTAATGCCTTATTTTAGTATTGTTTTGCTCTAGCTTGTATTTTGGTGTATTCTCTTGTATACTTCTTGTGTACTTGGGCTATGCCTATTTACTTGGAATAAAATCTCTTATTACCAATCATTTTTTTTTTAAAAACTTCCAGACAAAACAAAAAATAATTCAACTTTTTCAAATCTCAAAACATAATTAAAAAATTATATTCTAACAATATTTTAACTTTATAATATTTTTATTCAACCTTTGCACTCTCCTTTACCAAAACGTAATAAAATATATCATAACTTAAACCATTTCACTTTTATTCACAAACCATTTCACTACTAACTGGAGGTTCTGTATCATGGTTATGTGTACAAGGTATAAGGCCTAACCTCTTGTGGTGGTTGTGTCATAAGTCTATACAAACCTTGTTTCTGTTGTTTTAATCAAAGCTGGTTACTTTTCTTAGATATTTGGAGGATTTGCCGTCATTGTTATGCTCCTTCAGAAAGAGAGACTGTTTCCAGGTCTGCCACCAATGGCACGGTAAGCACTGCCAACTTCTGTTGCATTAGTGAGCAATAAATTATGCATCATTGCAGGGCTTGCAATACTTCTGTTTCACTTTTAACCTTTCTTTATTTGGTTTGCTTGTTCTATTGCTTCATATTCTGGCCAACATCTGTTTATTTATTTCAATTTCAATAATAAACTTAGAGAAAATTTCAAAGAGACCTTCTAATTGCAAGCCAGTGTGAAGGACACACCCTCCTTACCATTGACATGGTAGGATTTGTCTTGCAAGATTAGTTTAAAATTAAATTTTTCGTGCAAATCAAATCACACCATATCAGCAATGTGGACCGTGTGCCTTCCACAACAGCTTGCAAATATAATTTTTCAACTTCAAATGCTTACCATTGCTTACAATGTTCTGCAGATAACAGTGTTTGATATACAGAAGCGAAATATCTCATTGACCACAATGCAAGTGAGAAATCCAATTGCAGGACTGGCTTTCAACCAACGGTTTTCATGGTATACTGTCCACCTGGTTGTTCCTTTGTTTAAGGGAAAAGGGGTATTTAATCCGATGTTTTCTTGATGATTAAAGTTTCCTGATTTGTTATGGGTTTTTTAATTTAATTATATATATATATATCAGTTCACAGGTATCCATGCAGAGAAGTTTTTCATCCGATTCAGGTAAAGTTCAAGGTTTTCTTGTTCTCCTCCCAACTTTTGCAGCACCTTATTTGATGTTATTTTTTATTTTTATTTTTTTCCATAGTTTTCCTGCTTTTTAATAACTGCAAAATGCACAATATACATATTTATTTAATTATAGAAAATCCATTAAAAAGATTCCAAGGGACACCACCTAAGTACAAAAGTATATGAGAGAAAAAATGGAAATTACTGTTACAGTCCCCCAAAAAGAGAGAGAGCATCATGAACAATGTCATTTCTGCTGTTTGGAGATACGTAATGCCAGTTCATTGCTCTTCTTTAAACAGCTACATTATCACTGAGGCTCTTTGGTTCATGCCACGCTCTCATCTGGTAGTTGCTTTTACATACTCGTGAGTTATTTCAAATTTATTGATGGCCTTGAAGCTTGAGATATCTAGAAGACCTAAATACTAAATGCACTGAGAAGGCATGGCATCTCCAAGGATGGTAGGAATGCATGCATAGTTTCTATAGGAGTTCTTTCGAAGTTGTTCCTTGGTTGTTTCTATGTTTACTTGGATATTATATACAAGTGAAGCACCTAGATAGGTGATAAAGCACAATCTTGTTATTCTTTCTTTCTTATAAGTACACCATCTTGTTATTCAAACAATTCTTTTATATAGGTCTCATTTTGATTTATATCCATGAGAATTTCTTTAGATAAAACAGATAAAACAGGGACCTACAAAATATAAGTTTTCAATTAAAAAGAAAAAACTCCTAATGTTGAAAGCATGGTAATTCAGATTTGTCCAATGTAAAGTGGCCAAGAAGGTGACAAGGAAACTCATAAATAGAGGAGAAGGTAGCTGAGTTCCCTGCTGCACCAAAATTAGCCAATTCATCCCCGCCAGTCAATTACATTCTCTATATGAGTATACCAACTAGCAGCAAACATAGTGTAGCTGTCCCAACACCTCATCCCAAAATGCTCTTTACTTCCAGGGGGTAGTAAATGTTCTCCAATCCATTCAACAATTACATTATGCAAATCAAGCTGGTGGCAAGGTAGCAAAACACACTTCATAGCTGACATTTCAGCATAACATTAGAAGCAAACCTCAGTGGGACAGCAAAGCCAAAAAGGAAAGTGCAGTCAACTTGTCTACGCTGGATGGTGGTGTTTAAGCTGGAATCTGTTTTTATTTTTATTTTTATTTTTTGGTGTGTCTAGGCAGCTTGCCACCATCTGACAAAATCATTTATTTCAGTTTGTCATTTTTAGTTAGTTTTTTCTGCGTTGCTTTTTAAAAAAACTTTGCTGTGTTATGCAATATTTCGTGGTGTTTTTTCCTTTGATCTGTTGCCTCTGTTTAGCAAAAGTGTAGAATGTGATTAATAAAGCTACAGTTCTTGTTTACCATTTTACATTGGGATATTTTTTGCATTGGTTTGAGAATGAGATTAATTGTGTTTTACTTCTGCATTGTCCTCTTCTTAAAAAAAAAAATTATCCACATTTGTATTCTCTTTCGACTTATCATGGATTCTGTGCAATATTTTCAGGCCTTCCTTCACACCAAGAGATTGGAATGCCTTCTCTGTCACCTACAATGACAGAAGTTTGTACCTTTCTGACAAATAAACGTCACAACAATCTAAATCTACTGTTTTTTGCTAATTGATTTCTTATAATGACATGCAGGGTAATATTGCGAAGTGGTTGAAGAAAGAGGGTGATAAAGTTTCTCCTGGTGAAGTGCTTTGTGAAGTTGAAACGGTAGGGTTCTCATACTGTCTGTTGGTTGGATTCCCTCAGTTGACTAAAATTCAGGCTACGTTCTTTACTAATAATTGACTATTGACATTTTTCTTTTTTACATGCATGATATTCAAAGGATAAAGCAACAGTTGAGATGGAATGCATGGAAGAAGGCTATCTTGCTAAGATTATACATGGAGATGGGTCAAAAGAAATTAAAGTTGGCGAGGTATTGGGCGACTATAGTGCGACTCAAGCGCATATATATGTTTGTGTGTGTGTGTGGTGAAGGTGAAGTAGGATGGGAAGGGGAAACACATTGTATCCATGTCACCCTACTTGCCAGATTTTCTCACGTATTAGAAGGCAACTTATGTGGAGTTTTGTATTGAATGTTAGTTGTTTGTATATGATCTTGTATAGGTGATTGCTATAACTGTTGAAGATGATGGTGATATTGCAAAATTTAAAGATTACAAACCTTCGGCATCAGATGCTGGTGCTGGTGCTGTTAAAGAGTCATCTCCCCCAGCTCCACCAAAAAAAGAGGTAGCTGAACAACCAGTCAGTTCTTCCGAGCAGAAGATGTCCAAGCCAACTGCTGCTCCACCTACCAAAGATCGTATTTTTTCTAGCCCTCTTGCCAGAAAATTGGCTGAAGAACATAATGTTAGTTATCCATACATTCTGTGACTGAAATCTTTTTCAGTGTTAGACTGCTTGGACACATTTAATGTTGAGCCATTTCTAATTGATTCCTGGTTTGACTTTCTTTTTCACTTATTTAGGTACCTCTATCAAGCATTAAAGGAACAGGTCCAGATGGACACATTGTGAAGGTGGATATTGAAGATTACTTGGGTATTATACTTTTAAAACATATTTATTGTGATGGTCTGGTGCTGCTGTTATGTTGTTTTGAATAGATAATCTTGAGCTGATGATTAAATAATATTTTTCTCCATATGATGCAGCCTCTCGTGGGAAGGAAGCTTTGGCGACAGCTCCTATGGCTAAGGCTGGTACACCTGCAGCATTAGACTATACCGACATCCCTCATTCTCAAATAAGGAAGGTAATATATTGAATAAATTATTGTTGTCTACAGCATCTTTGTATTCCTAGCCGTGATGAGATTAACTTTGGGATTTTCAATTCACAATATTTTAGAGATACGCAATGTTTAATCCCATAACTAGTTTTATCATTTCAAAGTATACACGTCATGGTCTCAGCTCATCACAGCCAATTAAATACCTTGAGTCCCCAAAAGTCTAAATGTGGTCATATAGCCCCAATAATTTACAACTCATGTGATGCCTCATCTTATGTTATTTTTCACTTTTTCCTTCCTTTTGATAGTATTGTTATTTTGTCTGTAATTGTCATCGTCGATGACTATATTCACTTCCATGCATCTTTTGATGGAAATTCTGTTAATTTTACAATTAAAAATTCTGGCTACCCAAAGCTTATACCCTGTGGTAATTTGGCAGGTCACAGCTTTGCGCTTATTATTCTCTAAGCAAACTATTCCCCATTATTATCTCACAGTAGACACTTGTGTCGACAAACTCCTGGAGTGAGTATTAGTTCCTTCTTCACTTTAAAGGGATCCATCTCTTGATAATTTTGTATGATGTAACTGTCTTTTCTGCAGTTTGAGGAGCCAACTAAATCAATTACAAGAAGAATCTGGCGGAAAGCGTATATCAGTTAATGATCTTGTTATTAAGGTATTACATTGAATCCCGCTTTCAAATAGTCACTTTTTATATTGGTCTTCTTTGGTGACTACTTACTCACTCTTGGGCCATTCTAGAACAACACCACATATTCCCACCCTCTACTTAGAGGTAGACTCCTTTTCAGCCTTTCACAAGATTATATAGTCCAACTGGGAAATGCTCTGAATCACTGTGTTTGAGAATTTTAAATTTGAACTGATCTGCCCATTTTTTAATCAGCAAATACAATATAAAGTTAGTCATGTTGTGAACATCTTGAACTTTCAGATGTTTGATTGCTGGTTTGGACACCAAGTCCTCCAAATTTTCACTCTTTAATCACGAGCTTGCTAACACAGCACAACACACACACCACGCATTAAACAGGTTTGGGCTTTTTTTTTTTTTTTGTTTTGGGGGGGGGGGGGGGGGGAAGGTGTATATTGGGGTGTAGATGCCAATTGGTTGGAATGAACATGACCTCCACTTGTGCCTTTAGTACCTCGCTGAGGAGGCTTTTACCACCTACACAAGAGCGAGGTGGCACCTTCCATTGATTGAATAAATATATGCGTTACTGCAGGCCGTTGCTTTGGCTCTTCGTAAAGTTCCTCAATGCAATAGTTCTTGGACAGATGACTACATCCGCCAGTAAGTATATAGTGACTGACATTGTAATTAAGTTTTTGTATTGAACTAAACTTTTAATTATATGTAATGCCTCTTTGGCTTCTGATCTAGGCATCACAACATAAACATAAATGTTGCAGTTCAGACAGATAATGGGCTCTTTGTTCCAGTCATCAGGGTGAGTGGTTGCCCGAGTCTAGTCCTGTTGAAATATTTCTCGCTGGAGTTTCAATATAGCTCATCTCACATGAATTGTAAAATTCACAGGATGCAGACAAGAAAGGTCTATCCAGGATAGCCGAAGAGGTCAAACAATTAGCACAGAAAGCCAAAGAGAACAGCTTAAAACCAGAAGATTATGATGTCAGAACAGTGTTTTTGTGTGATTTACTACTGCTCACGGATGGATGATTGTCTGAAGAGATTGTTATTGAATACTGGGTTTACTCTCTTTGCAGGGAGGTACATTTACAGTGTCAAATTTGGGCGGTCCCTTTGGTATCAAGCAATTTTGTGCCATCATTAACCCTCCTCAGTCAGGCATTCTTGCAATTGGGTCTGGTAAGTCGACACTTCTCTAATGATTTTTTTTGGTTGGAACAAAGCAATCATCATTTTCATCATCATTAGCGCCATAGTAATTATTTTACCGGTCCTTGAGCAGCTGAGAAAAGGTTTGTACCTGGTTCGGGCCCTGAACAATTCAACTTCGCTTCCTTCATGTCTGTAACAATGAGCTGTGATCATCGTGTTATTGATGGTTAGTAGCTTTGATAGAAGTCTTTAGAATATGGGTTCATTGTAAGACAGCCTTATTTTCTCTGAGATGTGAGCCTGATGGTCTGACTTAAATCGTATATTTAGGTGCAATTGGTGCGGAATGGCTGAAAGCATTCAAGGGCTACATCGAGAACCCCGAGTCAATGTTGCTCTAAAATGACGGGCATGCTTATTTCTCTTCATATAATTATCTTTCTCACCCCAATCAATCAAGAAGAGGGACTCGACTGCTGTTCGGCAATTCGAATTGAACTTGCGATATTTTACAACTGGGCAGGTTTCTTCCCCTGTTTGTAGTGTTTTCTCACCGAATTTTACAAGATTATTTTGGGAATAAAGAGTGGTTGGTCAGGCATGAGTGATGCACTGAATTTTGTATACAGGTTTCCCATTAAATTATGAGTAGGATATGATCAAAATATCACATGTTTTAATACCAAATGGAAACTCTTCACATATCCCTTCCCTGGATCTTGGCATTGTTGTATAGCGCACTTTGTCCTGCTTTTATTATGCATGAAAGCCGACCTACCCACAAGCTCAGATTTTTGCTCAACTTCCTGAAGTCTGCTTTTGGTTCTCGATCTCACCGGTTACCATCTTGAAGGTTCACATTCCTTTTAAGTGCATTTGGATATTGAGCTAAACTGAATTATTTTTATGAATAGTAGTGAGTTAAAATAATAGAGTGAGTTTTATGAAGCCTATCTAAGATGAATTTAGACATGTTTGAATATTAATATGAATTTAATACTACTTATAAAAAGTTAAATTTCAAGTATAAAGAGGTGTAAAGTTAAAAAAAAATTATAGATTCCATGTGTAATAATGTTTTAAATTGAGATGAATTTAATAATTTGAAAGTTGTGTTTTAAATGTTATACTCGGCTTTAAATTAAACTGAACTAAGTTAATTTCAATGCATTTCAACAACCAAACTAGCCCTTATATACTTAAATCCAAACTTGGGATCGACCAAGCCTTTGGAAAGGACCTACAGATCTACAGTCTCGAACCGCATTTACCACATCACATGGATCAAACTACTACTTACTCATACTCGATCCCAATTTCCAATATACTAATTGTTTTCTTTTTCAGGCAAAAAAAAGAAAAATTTCACAAAATAAAACCCCCTCATAGGCTCATAGCCAACACAACATTCACTCATCATGCTTACACTTAGCAATAACCACTCCGCTTTAGTAAGACATGAGATTATCCTCTCGATAAGGTCAACAAGTGTTTGGTAGCAATCAAGAGCAACATCAAAAAGTATATTCATTGGGACATCCATCAAGAAATTCACAATAGCAGATAACTTTTTGTTTTTACAAGTAACAATAGCAGAAGACTCAATCCATCAACTCTGATTCAGGAAAAAATGAACTAAGGTATGGGAAATAATCTCAACATCAATCCCTGCCATATCAATCAACCTTTTTTTTTATTAGCACCATATGTCCGGGATCAGCATCCCGACCAATCCGGGGGTACATAGGCGGGATACCAATCCGGGGTGCATAGGCCTTCGGCAAGGAGTTTCCACGTATCAATCAACACTTGAAATGACGAAATAACAAATGGCCCGCACACATATACCGAACCCCTTTAATCATGTGCCTGAATTACTAAGTAAATCAATCTTAACATCCTGTCCCAGAAATTCGGAGCTATCAGTTTCAGATTCAAAACAAATAAAAAACAACGCAAGCAAGAAATATCTACAGCTACAACCCCCTACAAATTAAACATGATTAACCATATCACCAACCTACAGGCAACCCATTCCACATCAAACACATAATAATTATTCATTTCGGTGTGCTAAAGTTTGTATTCATTGAAAGTTTTATTCTTTATCCAACATTTGGAAAAATTACATCAGTAAAACAAACGAAAACATGACAAACCAAAAATACTACCAAAGCATGTCTCTCCCATGCATAAACTATTCATGAATCGAATCATTACACCTATTGTCACATATGAACTATCAAAATTTCCAATCTTTGAAGCAGGAAAACATATAAGACTTGCAAAGACCCAAACAGAGACTAGAACCGGAATCATCATATGGGCACGTATCGCTTCATCGCCTGCTTTGCAGTGACGGCAAGACCGACCAAGACTCCACCGAGGGCGCCCGCCACCGCCGCGGACCTTACGCCACGCGCCGCCCGATACACGGCGCCAGTTCCAAGCCCAGCCGCCACGCTATTCCAGACGTCGTCGGTGTCCCTGAGGGCCACAATACCGCTCTCCATGCCGGCGTACATGAGGCCGATGACGCCAAGCCGGTTGCCCCAGGCCCGGCCAGCGTGGCCAGAGGAGTTGAGGACCCGATTGAGGCGGAGCTTGGTCGTGTCCCCGGGCTCGAAGGAGCCGACACCGGATACCAATCCGGAGACGCCGCCGCCGACTGCGCCGGCGAGGTATCCGCAGCCGGTGAAGAAAGTGATGTTATCGCTCCATCCGCGGCGGTTACGGCTAGCCTCCTCGTCGAAGAGGTACTGCGGTCCCGTTGGGAGCTGGTAAACATTCCGAGCGGGGATCGGAAACTGGATTCCCTGGTAGGGGTCGTAGAATCGCGGCTGCGAAGAGGGGTCGGATCCTTGGTCGTGATCCGAGAGCCTGTGAGCCATTGTCTCCCTCTTACCCTCTCTCTCTCTCTCTCTCGCTCTCTCTTACTTTTCTTGGGGATTCTGGTTATTAGGGTTTGGTTATATTTATAGGTCAGAGACAGACGGGGGTGCTTTCCTGGCAAGAATACGTGTTCTGGAACTCGGGTTACCCAGCCTTCCAGAAAGTTTGGTCTCCGAGTTGGACCCCCTTTTTTCTTTAATGAAAATTAATTGGGTCTAAAGTCTATTCATAATGCTAACCTCGGAAATAAGAGATCTATATATAAATTATTTTCAAATAGGAAAGAGTTTCATGATATCATATATTCAAAAATTTTATTTACAATTATTTTTATGTATTTTTTACTCACTCTATTAATATTATTATATTTATCTTAATAAATTTATCAGACATCATTAATTATTTAATAAATACTCAATAAATACTGTAAAACTCAAATTCACACAACATTTAAAAATATATATATATATATATATATATATCTAAAGTTTTCGTACCCAACTTCAATTTCATCTAAACTTAATAGTTTCATCCCAATGAATCCAAATCAATCTTGAATAAAATGAATAATGTTATAAACAATAATTAATACTCTTAATCCCGTGTTCTAATATATTATTATCGATCGATCTTTGGATCAATTAAAATGATTAATTAAAGAATTGATAAATAATAATGCTCAATGCTCAATAAATATTGTGGAACTCAAATCCGCATAACATGTAAGAAAGATGTCTAAAATTTTCCGACCCAACTTCAATTTCATCTAAACTTAAGAGTTTCTTTTGAGTGAATCCAAATGAGTCTTGAATAAATGTATAATAATATAAACAATAATTAATACTCTCAATCCCTTAATGTTCTAATATATAATTGTCGATCGATCGATCTTTGGATCGATTTAAAATTAGGGTGCGGCTACTATGCTGCCCAGTTCTTACCATTGGGCGTGCCACCTAATTGTTTTTTTTTTTAATTTTTTAATCATTTTCTTAATTAGTAAGTAAAAAAAAAAAATATACCAATACACTTTAAATCACTTCCTTAATCACTAAATTAAAAAAAAAAAACAACGGTCAAGTGAAGCGGTATGCTCCAGGAGGCATACTAGTGTTTCTCTTAAAATTAATTAAAGAGTTGATAGATAATGACACCCAATGCTTAATAAATACTGTAAAACTCAAATCCACACAACACAACATGTGAGAAAGATGTCTAAAGTCTTCCAACCCAACAATTAAGTTTATCCAAACTTAATAGTTTCATCCTAATGAATCCAAAACAATCTTGAATAAATGAATAATGTTATATAACAGTCGATCGATTTAAAATAATTATAACTGTGAATATGCTTCTTAACATTTCTTGAAACAAAAAGTAATCTATGATAAAAACACAGCATTTACTATAATATTCAATATTATTGGTTTAACCTTCTGTCTCTGTTATTGATGAGTAACAAGATAGAAAGGCAATCACTCTAGGTCGTTCTTTTGAAACATATGATCCAAATATCTGACTCTTGCTTTGGTACTGAAGTGAAGGAGGTATATATATTCCTCGTGCAGGAATATGAGAGGGCGGGATGCTTTCTTGGGTTTGATACGCTGCATGTCTTGATGCTCTTAATCTACGAAAAGGACTTGCACGTACACTCTTGTTTGATTGAGTACCAGTGGAGGAAAAACTTGCAAAAAGCCTTCAATATACCTCTTTTGTTGAGTTCCCAATTATTGTTTCCCGAAAAGCTGCGGTGTTTTGTGCTCTATATATAGCTCCATATTCTGATCAAGGACTCTTTAATAATTAATAGCCGCAACCCTCTTCTCATACTGATCTACGTTGGATGCCTATTTCCAATATGTCATGCTCCTCCTGAACATGCAAAATCGAAGAATAGACAGTTGGAGAGGTGTTTCATGGAGAATTTCAATGAGTTTAAGCACGTCCAGAGAGCACCGATCAAAAGAAGAAATAGAATAAGGGTAACATTAACTAACCTGATTCATTGATCCAATCACCGGATCAGAGTTAGTAAAGCGTCTTTCATTAGCAATCATCTGATTATTAATGGACAAATAGACAGACCCAAGATCCCTTAATCGGTCAAGCTCCGGTAACAAAACCGAACCAAGATCTGGCCTATCCCTCTTCCTCATCTCGCAGCATTGCAGCGCAAGTTTAGCAAAGGATAGAACCTCTTCGATGGGCCAATCTGTCACTGTGGGATCAAGCATCTCCGAGAATGTTTCTTGCTCAATGGCCTCCCCAACCTGGTGGGCTAAACCAATTGGAGGCCTTGCTGTAATGATTTGCAGCAGCACCACACCCAATGAATATATATCAGATTTCACACTCAATTCTCCTGTTTGTTGATACTCGGGATCAATGTAGCAAAAGGTACCAGCTGCAGCAGTCATGTGATATTGAGTGACAGAATCAGCTACAGATGGTGGCACTAGCCGGGCCAAACCCACATCACTTATCTTGCACTGGTAATTTTTGTCTAAAAGAATGTTTCCTGGCTTGAGGTCACGATGAACTATGGGCTCTGGGTCAGTTTGGAGAAAAAGAAGACCAGTGGCAATTTCAGCAGCTATCTTGAAACGAGTTGGCCATGGTATCGGGGGAGTGTCGTCTTTTCGGAAGAGTCGATCTTCTAAGCTGCCATTGTCCATGTACTCGTACACAAGGCAACCATACTCTGGGCAGGCACCTAGAAGAAGAACCATGTTGGGGTGTCTGATACAGCTTAGAACTTCAATCTGCATGGAGAAGACAACAGAAATTGGTAAAATACCAGAAACTCTTGCTGTATCAGAGTCTTCATATTTAGCTTAGGAATAATCATACAAATTCAGGTACTGCTATTTGAGCATGGTTTGTAAAAGCCAATAAAAAAAAGGCAAGCATTTACCTTTTTTCACACTTCCAATTTATAGCAATTTACAAGGTTTAAACGTCAGTGTGGACAATTTAAAAAAAAAAAAAATGAAATCCAAAACAACAAAGACATATTCTCAATAGGCTCCTTGTTATACTGTCACTTATCCCTTGTTATAACCATTCTTTCCACTTTCTAAGGTCACGATATGATTTATTAATCAGAGTCATATTCTATTTATGTTGTAATTTCCACAAACAAAGGAGGAATAACCGCACTGTTTAGTTATCAGAAAAGACAGCATTGCTGAGTCCTGTCAACATGGCAACTGCTAAGAATCGTGAAAAATCGCACTGTTTTGTCACTTGCAGCCTTTCACTGGTGACGATTCATTTGAGAATAACTCTCCGAGTGTTTAGAATGCAAAAACGTGTCTGTGACTCTCTACCACACAACCATAATACTGAAATTCTAGTGTTTTATCGTTGATGTGTTTGTGGACTAGTAACATGTCATGTCCATGTTTTTCTACACAGATTTGTCCTGAAGATGTTCAAGTATGTTTAACTACCAATTCCATGAAAATTCATTCAACTAGAAATAAATCCATACAAAACTGAACTGCAAAAATCTAATTATTTGCAAAGCCCAATTTTCTGCCAAAAAGAACAAGAACGTAATTTACCTCTCGTTGAAATTGTTGATGCCCCTGTGATAAGTCCGGCCTCAAGATCTTGATGGCAACAACAGTGTGATCAAGCCAGCCTTTATAAACAGGTCCATATCCGCCTTCACCAATCTTCAATGCACCGTCAAAATGATCAGTTGCCACTTCAATCTCTGTCATGGAATATCTTCGATATACAACGTTGTTGTTTGCCAGTGTATCCATTTCTCTCTTCTTCTCTTCTGCCTCCTGCTTGGCCTGCATTTCTGTGTTCTTTCTCCGTTGTGTTTCCATTTCTGCTAGCCTTTGTTGCATCTTGGCTGCTTCCAAGGCAGCCTTTGTCTTATGCTTCTCCACTTCAGCTAAAACTAATGCAGCCTCTTCAGCAAGCTTGGCCTCCTCTAATTTATGCTGTTCAAATCTTTTCCATTGCTGAAGTTCTCCTGCCTGGATAAAGAAATAGTTGCACCTTCCAGGTTTGCATTACAATTGACTACTTATAAGCTCCTAATAAAATCATCCAATGATAAAAAACATTTGATCTAGTTTAAGAATACGATCTTACCTTCTGTCTGGCTACAACAGCTTCTCTGCAAACTGAGTTATACGTATCCATGGTGTGTTTCAGTTCAAGTCTCAGTCTCATCTTTTCGGCCTCGATGCCTTTCTGTAAGATAACTCATAAAACAGGGCATACATTATTATTTGTCTAACCATCGCAAAAAATAATTTTGAAATAAATCAAAGGCGCAAAGGCAGACATGCACATGAAAACTGGGCTATAATTCTGAAGGGATGCATCTTGCAATGGTAGCATCGGTCACGACTTTTCTTGGAGGACTTGCTTTCATGCTGGAATATTGGTGTATGCTGTCTATAAACAATTAGAAAAGGGGATTTTCAAAACTTTTAAGATACGGTTGTATTTGAGAACACAGTTCTTAGCTACTAAAGCCAGAAAATGGGTCCGGTCACTAATCAATGGGTACAGTGATAACACGAACCTATTTGATTTTATGACATAGCCTGTGAGGAAATTACTCCTAACTTATGATAACCTAACTTATGAATCTAGATTCTTTTGTTGTTTCTATGTTGTCCAGCTGAGTGCTGATCTCTTTGTTGAGATGCAATACAAAACAAAATTATTGCTTGCAAAAATCATGACGGAAAGCATCTTTGGATGATGAACAAAAAAGGATTAAAGGGCCAGTAACCCCCAATGGCATGACATATGCAACTCTTAAATTATTAGGACTGTCCAAACGCACTTTCTTCGGTAAGCTATGGTAGAAAATACAAATTATGACATAAATCTTCAAGTAACTATCATCTGGGTTGACAATGCAGAAGCGTGGTCCTACAAGTTTTGCACTTACCATGGTTTGTGAGGAGCCGGGGCTATTGGAGCTCTCCAAGGCCACTGAGGATTCTAAGTTGTCGAAGTACATGTCGTATGAGCGGAAGTTGAATGGCTCCGAAGAATCACTAGTTCTTTGGGATGAACTGGCTGATGCGAAACTGTCCATTGATAACGTCGGAGAGCTAGTCCTGCTGCTAGACCCAAAGTTGCTTTGTGATGGTGTATGCAAGGAATCGCTGCTTCTATCGAGAGGAAATTTGTCAGAACCTGTGCTTCTCCATCTTCCAATAGCAACAGAGTTTCTGCACTACCAAGCAATTGACAGAAGCAAAGCAACATCATAATTTGTTAGTTCAGGGGATTTAATGGACCTTCTATCTATTAACATCGATATTCAATAATATAAAGGTGAGACAGTAAGCACATACGAATTTTCTCGAGTTTCACAGAGATGACTTTTTTTCACTAGTTTTTCTTTAAATTTGGTTTTATTTGTCCATTACTTCAAACCACAAAGAAACACTGCATCATCTGATTCCACAGCTTTTCTCTCTTCTTCCATTGTCAGTTCTGGTCATTATTTCTGATATGTATCTAGTGGCCTTTTATAGCATAACGTTTTCTCCATAACAAGAAATTAACAAGCGTCTATGCCCCCCTCCCCCTGACCCTCTTGAGATATGTAATGATTTTAAGGACTTTCGATTGGAACATAAAAATAGGTTTGATTTGAGCATTACTGGATTGTTACAAATAACATCATTGATATTCTTGACCATAAGTGTGAGACTTGAACTTGCTTCAGCTATGACATTGACAAATACAACTTTCTAACTTCTAATTTTTTTTTTAATTACTAAGCAAGTATCGTTTTGAAATTACCTGTTTGTATCATCAGAGTCATGGGCATCAGGATGAACGGTATGTCTAACTCCCTTTTGGGAACGCTGTCTAGAAGTTTCGGGTCGACCTGCTGGACGGGTTGACTGAACTTTTCCTTTTGATATGACATAGATCGCACATGATGCTGGTGCAGATTTGAATAGGCTAGATGGCACATCTGCATATCTAAATTTCCTGTATGGAGACGCAGAATTTATGCTCAGAGTAAAGGCTAAAAAATAAAGATACAATGATACAAACTTGATCATCAATGCCTACGAACCACAGGGTATCAAGTCACTGGACTTTGCCATTTCCTAGGCTTTCTTGTAATATTAGCTACAGTCTAGTCTATCTAGAGATGCTAAGAAACAGGTGCTTCCCGCAACCGGACTGCGATGTCCTACATTTTGTCCTTTTCAAAATATCCCATTTTGATGTACGTGTTATCTCCTCTGCTCTGAGTCTTTTCCAAGACCTTAATCCCACCCAAAACTTAATTAGCCAAAGAATCAGGAAAAGTTCTGAAAGGCGGCCACGACGTTTGGATCGGAGGATATGCTCTCATGAGCCATGAACGTGTGAGGCGAACGCGGACAAAGCCGAAGAGGCAGGCAAGTGCGTCGTGATTGCACCAGGATGATAGGGTGCCGGACGACATACGGGCTCAGGGCAGGATTGGCTCGCTCGCATTTGATCAAGGAGATCGAGCAAGACGTGATGACGATCTTGGTATTGACTAAGGGAGCGGCTGGCAATGGCAGCGTCGTTGAGGCAGCCATCTGGCATGTGCGTTCAGTTATACAAACAACAGGATGCTGAGGAACATGGACGCGGGCGTGGGATTTCTGGAGCGACCTACGACCTGGGTGATACATGCGACTTTGCTTTTCCTGTTTCTTTGGCTAAATATTTTCGGGTGGGGAGACGTCGTTGGAATTATTTTTGGAGAGCGATCGAGAAAGTTTTAAGAGAGAGAATTAAACAAATGGCATCGCAGTCGAGTTAATGCAGGAAGTTAAATGCGGATAAACATTTTGTGAGGAGAAATAGCAGAAACAGTAGACGTTTGAGAATCGATCATGTAATTCCTATATATGAAGCAATATTACAAGAAGATGTAGAGAGACCTTGTAATAGCATTCCGATGGGAAGCACCAACGACGATATTGGTGACGGAATTGTGAGCAATATAATCGATAAGTGCGCTTGGAATGTCAATGTCATGGAGAATCACCTCCTTTGCTTCTATCTGAAATGCTCAATTCATGAAAACATATTAGACGTACGTTCCCAATTGCCGATAAGTACTGTTGCAATATGTGTATCAGCCTGATCTACTCACCCCTTTTCGAGCGCAGAATCCACGGTAGGGAAGGAATAACTGTTGCAGCTCGGATTCAGTTGGTGGGCGACCTTCTTTGGAGACAGCTTCAAAATCATCTACAAAAATCAAATAGCAGCAGACATCAAGCAAAATTCAAATTATATATATATATATATATATAGCTGATCACTCTGAAATATGGCCATGATTGCATTGAAAATCATGATGATGCTAGATGCATGGAATGGCATGCAACCAAAGCAATGTCAAAGGGGAATGAAAGCATGTCATGACATCATGCATGCAAGATTAATTTAATATGTCATGCAGGAAACAAATTCCCGGTGAAATGATGTACGTACGTAGATCACAATCCTAAACATGAGTTCTATATATATATATATATATATGCATGTATGGTAACCGTACTGATGGTGATCGTGATGAGTGATGATGACGATGATGAAAGAGAAGGGTACCTACTAGGATGCAAGCATTGATTTCGAACATGGACGAGAATGCAATGATCAGTACTATGGCTCAACAGGTTGTCGACAGCCCATTTCACGGCATAATGGCTATTCTTATCTTTATCAATGGCAATCACCGTGGAATTAACGTTGTCGTCGTCATCGACGAAAGATGATGTTCGAGAGAGAGTCATGATGTTTGGGCACGAACAGTAGGGAGCATGTGGTGATCAGGGCTGACATCCAAATAAGAAAGAAAAGGAAAGCGGAATGAAAAGGCGTCGTCAGTTGGGTCTTGGGGTTGTTACTCTTCCATAAGCTTTTTTCTAATTATGGGGAGAGTGGTTAACTATGCATGAATAAACCTTGACTAACTCAAGACAATTCTCCTCCTCTCTTTTCTATCTCTGAATTTCAAGAGGCCGTTGGAATTGCATTAGATCGATCCTTTCCGGCTCCAAACATCCCGCCCGCACGTTTGGTATAGTACATATTTTATCAGCATCATTTAACTATATTTTTTTGAGATCCTTAATTCTAGGGACTTTCCCTTAACGCAATCTCATTTAATATATATATATATATATATAAATATTTTTAGATATATTTTAAAAAATACATAAATTCAAGGCTTGGTTTAGATTGTGAGTGGTTCTCAATCCATCTTATCTCATCATTATAACCTTTATAAATTTCATATAAAATACAATAAACAATTCAATTTTTTCAAATTTTAAAATATTAATAATATTAAAAAATAATATTCTAATAATATTTTATTCAACTTTCATCTTAGTACTCACTATCTAAACCTAACCTAATAATAGCTTTTTTAAATATTTAGAAAAAATTAAAATACACTAGGAGTCAAACTCAAACTCAAAGACAAACTAACATTTTCTTATTATTTTTGTTAGTACTTTGGATATATTTTTTGTTTTCTATATGGTAGAAAAATATAGGAGTTATTAATTTATAAAAATAACTAATTTAATGTAAGGTGTGATGGCTGGATGCAGGCCGGCCGGGGTATTGCACCCATATTGCATATCAACGATCGACTTCAAAGCTAGGGAAAAAAATAACTAAATAAGAAAAGTTGATATATTCCTTATGTAAAAATATATAAAATGAGTAATGTTACATACAGTCATTTTTACGTATTTTTTATGCACTCTACTGATATGAATGACACCATTAATTTTTTTATTACGCAATCAATCACATAAGTGGAGTGCGTAAAAGAGTAGGTAAATGTAACTGTACATATAATTTTTGATATAAACTATGTAGGAGAATTTAAGAAATGAAAATTACAGTTGTTAGTGTGCAAGTTTCGTGCAATCATTTTGAAAAAAATGAATAAATACATGACCCACATAAAAAAATAATTATTTAATAATAAATCTTACTTTTTTTTAAAGTAACTGTATAAAGCTTACACACTCAACGAATGTATGTAGTATTACTCGGAGAATCTTGGGGACTGAACTTGACATGTCATATACGTACGTACCTTGCACAAATTACTAAAACAGAGCTAAAGAACGTCTGATCTATAAAATGGGCACAAAAGTTGGGCATACAACTCCACAAAAAATGGATGCCCACTGGTCATTCACATCCAAGATTCTAGCCCCAAAAAATCTGGTTTTATCTCCACCGAACATTATTAATTCCTTCAACCAATTAATTAGGCCTTGTCCATTTTTTAAAAAAAATTATCAAACCTAATCATAATTAGTTTAGGAGAAATGAAAATAAGCTAGCTTCGAGTTATAAGGTCACATTATCTAATAATAGGATTTGGATCATATCAGAATCTCCCGGCTGCCCAATGAAAAATCAAACACATGATGCATTCCATGATGCTGCGTCTATAGTCATGATATGTTTTTGGATTTGATAAAATGGAAATGAGTAATGTTATATATAGTCATAGAATATACAAACATCACATAAACGTTTTGAAAAAGAGTGGAGTTTATTATTAAAAAATTAATTTTTTTCATATAGGTCCTGTATTTACTTATTTTTTTAAAAAGATTGCACGATATTTAAGTACTTCATGATTATAAATATTATTTCTTAAAAAAAAAAAGAAATATAATGATGAAATTTAAAAAAATTGTGAATGTGGGAAAGGATAAGGAAGTTGAGCTGCTGAATGGATGACACCATGTAATGAAGATTCTGATGCCGTGATGCCCCATAATGAAATCATAATACATAATAATGCCTCTTCTCCTTGAAATGGACAGCTAGCACTTCCAAACCATTATAAAATGGGAATTGTTATAGATTTAAAAAAATTATAAAAAATAAATTTATAAATTAATATAATTTCATAAAATTTGTTAAATTTGTTTTTTAATAAATATAATTTTATAATCTGACGTATTATATTAAGTCATATTAATTTATAAGTTTAATTATGTGTAATCTTTTTGTAATTAAAATATTTTTTTTATAAATTAAGTTTTAATGCGCATAAATTACTGTATCAAGGTATCACTTTTTGCGAGGCATATACAATTAAAAAAATATATATAAATATATTTTTTATCGTAAAATTTTAGTACACAGATGTTATTGGTGTGCTGTCACTTTTAAGTCGACGGACACGTGTCCTTCCTCAGAGTTTCTCTCATGAAAAATCAATGATAGTTGTCCCTTGCTGAGCTCTGTCCGGAGCTTCTGTTCTGTGTCCAAAGTTCAACACCCCGGTTTGGTCGCGAGGATTTTATTAGGCAGAAAAACTTGACACTCGGATATATGGATTTTATTATTATTATTGTTATTTTTTTAAATAATTTTTAATAATATTATAAATATTTTTTATTTTTTTAAAAATATTTAAATATATTAAAAAAATACAAAAATAAAGAAAATTTCCAAACCATTAGTGGGAGCTACCAAAGATATGAGTAGCATCGCCCTATATATATATCCCTAAATATTTTCTACTTTTTATTTTTCCTAATACATATATATATATATATACTAGGGGTGCTACCCGCCCCTTACGGGGCGGCCATGTGATCGAGGAGTGTGGGTGGCCATGTGATCGTGGGGTAAAAATGATTTCTCCGTGATCTCAGGTGATTTATATTATTATATTATTATATTATAATAATATTATATTATATTTATATGCTTATTTTGAATACGCAGGTCCGTGCTGGATTCAGATTAAAGATGTGGGTGTGATCTTATTCCATTGATCTTGCAGTTTGAATTCGACGTATGGATGACTAAATTTCTCGGTTTTTGCTACCTTATCTTTTGGACGTTATTATAATTGCAAGAATCCAAATTTGATTGAGGAAGGTGGGACCTAACGTGGGAAAATCTTCTGCCTTCTTACGCGTGCATATCTTTTTTGTAAACCCCACGAATATCATCAATTAGATTTCATCAACGCGTATTCATGCGTTGATCTTATCGCTAAAAATTACTAATTTTTTATTAATATGTGAACAGTATAACAACTAAGAGCAATTTTGGAAAGAGTACATGATTGATTAATCGCTGAAAGAAGGAGTTCTTCATGATCTTGCAAAACTAAGAGGTGCTTACTCATAACTTATTCTTTAACAGCAAAAGTATAATAAAAAAATTAAATAAAAACTTGGATCAAAAAGAAAAAAAAAAACATATGAACATAGATAGAAAAAAAATTGTTATGTGGATCTGAGAAATAGAAATTTAATATACATCAATCGCACAACAAGGAGGAAAAAAAGTGCCAGAAATTAAACAGATGGAAAAAAAAGACAGACGGAGAGACTTAGCTGAGCTTGAAAAACACAGATCCAGAGAGACAAAAACGGTGGCCAGCTTTTTAGACCGGACAAGCACCGCATTATTTTTATAGATCTTCTGGAATTGTCAGGCGCCGCAAGGCTATTCTACTACATCTCTTGTCTCTTGTAGAGAGACGCTTCACGATGGACGCCGTGAAGCAATAGAGGTGATTCGTCCTTCCTTTCATAATTTTCTCTATAAAAGAGATATTCAGCTCATCTTCACTCGCATCCCATCTTCTTTACTTTTCTGTAATTAGTCTGCATTCTTACTCTGTAATCTCTTTCTATTCTGACTCTGCAATGGCTCACAATCTTCTCGTAACCAATACATGAGGTATTCAACACCTTCTTCATCAGCTGTTTCTGCTTCCGCTATTGGTGCTTAGTGCAATACAATAATGATCTGGCTAATAAGTCAGATGTTGAAGCTATCTACGAGCTTGTAAATCTGGTACCCATTACTCATCAGCTATTTATGCATTTTCTCAGCGACTACAATCCAAACCTTATGATTTGGACAAACTCAATGAGAAAATTTTTATCCTTCAGCGCCTTCTTCACGAGTCTAACATGAAGATAGAAGCAATAAAGCAAGAGAATAGGAGATTAAAATCTCTGCTTAAGTCTTCTTTTAGATTGCCTACTGCTTTAGATAAGGATGCCATGCAGATTCTTGAAGAGCAAGATCGTTTGAAGAATGAGGCGAAGAGCCTCAAATTTCTGTAATTTTTTTCTTCAAGATAATAAAATAATATTTCAGAAATATTCATATTTGTGTTTTTATCTTCTGTAGAATATGTGAAAATTAATAGATCTAAACGAATAGATATAGATCTGTTAATACACAACAAAAATACATGTCAACACCCAAAAAAATCAATTTTTTTTTCTCTTTCAAAAAATCAACTCGGAGATGAAAATAAAAGAAAGATGACTTTGAAAATAGAAAAATAAAAATAGAAGGAAGCAGTTTTGATGGTTTTGCTTTGCCTTTTGTAGTTTAGAGGGTGCAAAAGTGGTTTTGTTGTTCTGGTGAATACCTTGAATTGCAAAACTCGTACAGCTTTCCTCCGCTTAGCAAAGGTCACCTGCGTGTTGATCTTGTTCTCGATCCTCAACATGAACATAGATCTAAACGAATAGATATAGATCTGTCAATACACAACAAAAATACATGTTCAACACCCAAAAAAATCAATTTTTTTAGAAAGTGAAGATGAAAGTCTGAAAGAAAAAAAAACTTGAATCAAAAAGAAAAAAAACATATGAACACAGATAGAAAAAAAATTTGTTATGTGGATCTGAAAAATAGAAATCAAACGAAAGGAAAAAAGAAACTTGAATAAATTTTTTACAAACAGATCTGAAACGGTGAGAGGGGAAGAAAAGAGAAGCGGAGAGCACGGGGAGAGAGAGAAAAGAAGAAAGAAGAACGGGAGAGAAAAGAAAAACGCAGGGGAAGAGAAAAGAAAGAAAGAAGAAGAAATAATTACTGTGTATTACTATTTATTATTGTGCAGGAAATTCGTCGATTTATTGAATTTTTTATTATATTTACTGTGCATAATTACTGTGTATTACTATTTATTACTGTGCAGGTTTCGAATTATTATCTTACTATTTATTACTATTCATATCTTACTATTCATTACTGTGCACGAAAATAAAAATGAATTTTTTATTATATTTACTATGCATAATTACTGTGTATTACTATTTATTATTGTGCAGGAAATTCGTCGATTTATTGAATTTTTTATTATATTTACTGTGCATAATTACTGTGTATTACTATTTATTACTGTGCAGGTTTCGAATTATTATCTTACTATTTATTACTATTCATATCTTACTATTCATTACTGTGCACGAAAATAAAAATGAATTTTTTATTATATTTACTATGCATAATTACTGTGTATTACTATTTATTATTGTGCAGGAAATTCGTCGATTTATTGAATTTTTTATTATATTTACTGTGCATAATTACTGTGTATTACTATTTATTACTGTGCAGGTTTCGAATTATTATCTTACTATTTATTACTATTCATATCTTACTATTTATTACTGTGCACGAAAATAAAAACGGAATATTACTGTGTAATGTTACTGTGTAAAATGAAATTACGGAAACGGAACGACAAATATTACTGTACTTTACTGTGCGTTATTGTAGTTAGCGCATAGGCGCTTATTATAATAGATAGATATATAAGGTCAGATTTGATAATATAAATAAAATTATTTCAACTCAGTTTATATAATTATATTATATATATTTTTTAATTTTTTTATAAAATATAATAAATAATTTAATTTTTTTAAATTATAAAATAAAAATAATATTATAAAATATTATTTTAAAAATATTATTTTTAATTTTTAACTTTTATTTCATTTCATCTGTAACTAACTAAATACTCATGCCTTATAAAAAATAATAATAATTATAGTCGTGAGTATGTAAATATTAAATAATTATTTTAAAAATTAAATAAATATAAAATTTATATAAAAAATTAAATTTTTAATAATAATCTATATATATATTTTTTTCAAAACTTTGTTTGGTTACACAAAATCAAAAAATTCATCTCATCTCATCTCAATTTATCATTATAATTTTTTTAAATTTTCATACAAAATATAATAAATAATTTTACTTTTTTAAATTTTAATATAAAATTAATATTATAAAATTATATTATAATAATATTTTATTTATTATTATTTAAAATATCTCTTCTTATCTTATCTTATCTTATCTGCATAACTACTACTAAAGGGACTAACACTTCGGCATTCCACCCATTACTCTTTCCTCTCTCAAATAAGCGCATTTTGAAATCGAAAGCATTAATATGGGAAGCTAAAGACATGTATACGTGTCCCCTAAAGGAATGCAGGGTAAAAATAATTTCCACGCACGCGACTCTCCCCCCTTCTCTGTCTCTCTCTCTCTCTCTGGTCTGAACCCTCAGCCCAGGAAAAAAATCTAGGAAAGATTGTGGTATCATCGGCCAGATTATCAGCCACCTAGGCTCAGTTTCAACTGGTAAGCACCCTGAATTTATTTTCTTGACATGTGTCTTTGTTCTCTATTATGAGCGAATCAAGATCATGTAGTAGCTACTCAGATATTAGTTCAATAAATATGTGTGTCCCTTTTATGGTTATTGATGATTTGGAGCTGGGCGTACCCATATTTCAAGAGAGGCTGAGATGGGGGTTGCCTCAGATCCAGGAAAATCCAAGTTTTATGAGTAAAACGGTTAAGCTTTTTAAGGAATTTATTGTGACTATACGGGTCCTTTCGTTTTTCCTAGGTTGTTTCCCTCCACCCTTTTGGCTTTATCTCCTTGGATTTGCAGTTAAAGATTGGATTTTGGTTATTTTCGCATATGTGTTTTAGGGGTTGGTGGCCTGGATAGGATTTATGACTTCCGTGGTCAGTTTTGTGCCAGAAGGAGAAGAAGTTGGTAAGTTTTAGAGCTTTTGAGAAACTGAAAGTACTGGTGAATGATCGGAGTATTTGTAAATGGAGATTAAATTCATTGTTCCTCACTAGATCTGATACTTCGGTTTTATACTTTACTCTTTAGCTCATACCCATAATTAAGTTGATCTTGGTGGTGTGATTTGTGTTCCTAATCAATATGGTTGTAAAAAGACTGGTGATCATTTAATTCCAATATAAGAGTTACCTATTAATACAACATTTAAAACTTGGTCCCGAGTATAGTGCTTGAAGGAGATAAAAGGGAATGGAAAATAACAAGTTATGTGAGTATGGAGATATTGTAAAGTAACTAGGATAGGAGACTGAGACAGAGAGTCGGAGAGTTGATGGAGGAGATATCTCCAGCAGTTGCAGTGACTCTTAGTTTGGGTACTTCTTTGGGTGATAACTCTGGAATCACAACTCATGTGGAAATCACACGACTCAATCTGGTAACAGATGCAGCAAATTTTTTGTTGGATCCTGCTAAGGTGGTGCCAGCAGAGTCTGTTTCAAGTGGCAATGGAAGCTGCAATGATGCTAAGGAGGAAGTTAACATGCTAACTGTGACAGCACCAGAAGGCAATGCCAGAGGAGGGGTGAATTTGTTGGAGATGTTGCCAGAGAACAGAGATGAATCAATTGCTAATGTTACCATGATTCAGGAAAGTGAGGAAGATGAAATCTTGTCTGTTACTGATGACAATAATGGATATATTAGTGAGGATTTGTCAAGTTCGAATGTAGAGTCTCAAATAATCTTGCCAGATATTGTGGAAATTGAAAACATTGGTCATGCTCAGATTGTTGCTAAAGCTATTATCTTGGTGGAATCAAGTATAGGGCAGGCACCTTCTGGTGAACTTATTGTGGCAGCAGTGAGCCCAGATTTGAAGATATCTGGTAAATCTGATTTAAAGGCCTCTGCAATGGTTTTCCAGTCACATGTGGAGAAGAATGTCAGTAAAGCAGGCCGTCGAAGTGTCTTTGAGCTGGAATGTATCCCCCTTTGGGGTTCTGTATCTATTTGTGGAAAAAGACCAGAAATGGAAGATGCCATTGCTGCCGTACCTCAAAATTTGAAAATTCCAATCAAAATGCTAATTGGTGATCGTGTGATTGATGGAATAAATCAGAGTTTGACACACATAACTAGTCATTTTTTTGCTGTTTATGATGGCCATGGGGGCTCTCAGGTACATCTTTATCCCCATTTGTTTAATATTTATTTGATTGTTTTGGTACAATTGGATGATTTTTATTGCGATCATTCTTCCTCAACTGTCTGACGTTTGATTATTCATAAATTATGTGTAACATGATTTGATTAGTTTGATTTTTTACTTCATAGGCAAGGTTTAGAAGTTGTTAACGTGATGTATCTCTTAATGATCTGTGTTGTGTTCAGTTAACATACATATTCCAATAAGCTTGATATTTGAATACTTCAATCTTTGAATGAGTTTGACATTGAGATATTCCTTATGATAACAATTTTGGAATCCAGAACTTCTTCTTTTTTTTTTTTTTTTAATGTCGGGGAACCTCTCCAAGGCAGGGCCCTTCGGACCCACCCCTGCAGAGTAAACTCCGGTCCCATGCACAGCACCCTCAGAAGTTTCCTGACACAGAACTGGTTAAATCGCTGGCTTTTTATCAAGGGGTGTGGCCCTAGGATTGTTTGCACTGATGAGGTGTTGAACCTTAGACCTTGAAGGGAGTAATACCCCAAGACCAAGGTCTTCACCACTTAGGCAGGGGTTGGAATCCAGAACATATTGGTTTGATTGGAAGGATTTACCTTTTGCAGGTTGCAAACTATTGTCGTGAGCGCATCCATCTGGCTTTGGCTGAAGAGATTGGAGTCTTTAAAGACAGTTTAAGTAGTGGAGGAACAGGGGAAAATCAGCAGCTGCAGTGGGAGAAAGCCTTTACTAGTTGTTTCAAAAAAGTTGATGATGAAATTGGAGGAAAAGTTAGTAGAGGCATCAATGGAAGCAATGGAGATGCTTCTGACCCTGTTGCTCCAGAAACTGTTGGATCAACAGCTGTGGTTGCATTAATATGTTCGTCTCATATTATGGTTGCAAACTGTGGTGACTCAAGAGCTGTCCTCTGTCGGGGGAAAGAACCCATTGCTTTATCAAGTGATCATAAAGTAGGGTGTGTGCTTTTTTTCTGCTATTCCATTATGGACCAAAGCTTTCTCCAATGGAAACTAATCATTCTTTCATAATTGGATTTTATTTTTCCCAGCCAAATAGAGAAGATGAATATGCAAGGATTGAAGCATCTGGAGGCAAGGTCATACCGTGGAATGGTCATCGTGTCTTTGGGGTTCTTGCAATGTCAAGGTCCATTGGTAGGTCTACTTTTTTCCCAGATCTTGTGGTAATTGTATGTATCATTTGTTTGATAAATATCTGTGAAGAAAAAGGGAAGCCTCATTCTTATGGAAGCTGCATATTGGGTGGTGCTTTAATGTTGAAATCGACACAAATGTAATTCCTTAAATTGGAACCTTATTCTGATAAGTTTTTCAGAACGCTTATGAAGAATGTCAAAGTGTTAATTGTTATAAAAAAGGATTGTACAATATTAAATCCTAATGACTTTTTTAATCCTGACACTACTTAATCTGGAAGTTCTATAATGACTGTGGCATCAAGAAAAGGGACTTTTCATGTTATCGATATAGATTTGTTTGTTTGTTTCTATATATATATATTTGATGTGGATTAATGTTAAGCTGCAATCCGCTGGATGTTAAAATATTTAATTCTTCTAACACATTGGTTTTTGTGATACATAGTTATTTGCAATTTATACCTGTCCTGATTTGGTTGTCTGAACAAATGCATTTCCTTCTGTTGGCTAGCATATCCCCTGTATATGGTACTGGAGTTTGATAAGTACCGTATTTGAGAAAAACAAAATTAATACTAAGCTAAATCTTTATTTTCTCATTCTTTGTTAATCTACAGGTGATAGGTATTTGAAACCATGGATTATTCCAGAACCGGAAGTCATGTTTCTTCCTCGAGCTAGAGATGATGAATGCCTTATTTTAGCCAGCGATGGTTTGTGGGATGTGATTTCAAACGAAGAAGCTTGTGCAGTGGCTCGAAGGCGGATTCTACTCTGGCACAAAAAGAATGGGATTGCATCTCTTCTTGAGAGGGGTAAGGGAATCGATCCTGCAGCGCAAGCAGCAGCTGATTACCTTTCGATGCTTGCCCTCCAGAAGGGAAGCAAGGATAACATCTCTGTGATTGTGGTGGACTTGAAAGTACAAAGGAAGTTCAAAAGCAAGTCTTAGTGGAGAAACTTCAGCATGATAGTTGAAGTCTCTTCCCTATATATATTAGAGAAAGTACATCTGCTTAATACAGAGTCTGGTCCATTCCTTTTTCTTTATGGGCTTAATGTGTGTTCAAGTATAGAAAGTTATATGTACTATAGCAACTATATGATGGAATGCCATTATCTGTCTTGGTCTGTCTTGCCGAGATTGAGTTTTTGTAAATTTTGAAAGGCTGCAAGTAGGGAGAGAAATTTTCAACTTGAAGGTTTTATGAGGTCTTTTATCTTTTCAACCCAAGGTATATAAACTCTTTGCTGCTTACTTGAAGATGAGATGGCGCCATCTCATCTTCAAGTAGCAGACCAAGGAATTTTGCGTTAGCCCTGGCAGGTAATTGTTTGAGGTTCTGAGCCTACCAACTCCACCTTAGGAGCTTGAACACAAGAATAAGGGGACCCAATAATCTCCCGTCACCCCCTTGGCCTGCTCATACCGTCATGAGCTGAAAGCGGTGGGAATCCGATCTTAGTTTATTTGGTCGAGGACATGGCATGTTAAAGTTTGGATGAGGAATATTGTTCGTTTTAGATTTTTTCATTTTTAATTATAGGTATTGACGTGATACGTTAAGAGAGACTTTATAATTTGGGAGAAACTCGCTCGGTTTTGCTCACCTTTGTTGCAAATAACCACACCGTTGTGTGGAGCTACTGACAGATGCTACATAGCAGTCATGATCTTTTCTTGATCGATCTGTACACCGAAAATACGAGAGAATCAAACACAGATGGATTCTTCAAATATGTAGAACCCCAACTTTTGAAACTTGCAATTTGGTTGTTACTTGGGGAGCAAAATGATGAAATTGTGAAGCATTTTTTATTCCTGTGCATGCAAGAAACTTTGCATTGAAGTTTAACGAAAAATTTATCAAGTTGTAGACCTTGAAATTTCATTTCTTGCCCCTACTCTAAAGTATCAGTGTACCCACTGGATATTGAAATTCATAAACATGGCATGACATTTCAATATAGTCGCAAGAGCAGACCAACAGTAGACCTTTACCATCAACGAAACGCTAGAAAATTATCATTCCTTGATCGATACTTCAGCAAAACACATTTTCCATGTCAAAAACTCAAATTCCGGCCCATGCCTTCCAAATGGAGATTCTTTCGAGCTAATTAAAGAACAGCTTTTGTACAATGACAGGAAATGTTAACAATGTTCAGGTCATAGAGAAAAATGACTCTGACAGTGAGAGCAGAGATATGTGTTGGAATATCGAATGATATTCTCCAGGCCGGCCTTCATGGGCTGTAGAAGGAAGGACCGCATTTGCATTTCCAACCTTCTGGTTCATAGTTTGCATACTGGATGCCCACATTCCTGTGTCTGCTGGTGGTGGGTACTTGAATGGCTTCACATGGAACGCACCCATAACACTTGTGCTCACAGCTTGGTGGCCTCGACCCTATGTTGTTTACCCCTATGTATTTTGCTTCTTCATTCATCTTTGCATTCGCGCTTTTGAAACCCTTTTAAGAAAGAGTACTTGACTGATTAATACCATGAGAGAGAGAGAGAGAGAGAGAGGTGGGGGTGGGGTGAGGGTCAAAGACTAACCTCTCCTGTGGCCAAGGTAACGGTTAAAGACTCTGAGCTCTGGTCTGGCCCTGATCAAGCAATGGAATTAGCAGGGTTACTTGAGAAGCTATTACTTAGCAAGGGAGAGTTCAATTCAAATAAGTTTAAACAGGAAGAGAAGGTGTGATAGTGAACTGAAAAAAAAAAAAAGCCTTCCATTGAGAATGATGGAAGGTTGGAAGGGCATCTCCTTCATTCTTCGGAGAAAATAAAATAAAGCTTCTAGATGCAGCTTCTCAGGAAGATGGCTCGCTCGCATAGCTAAACAGCCTAAACCTAAACGTGGTTGTCGTGGTGGCAATCATTGTGTAGAAACAGTTTTTCTTTCATAGTACACGTATGGATTGGTTTGATTCGTTTAAGGATAGGCTATGAAGCTAAGCCAAGTAGATGTGATCATTGGAATAAACAGTGGACTTGTAGCTATGAGCTATAAACCAAATGGACATGATCATTGCAACAAAAAGTAGACATTTATGCTGGTGATTGAAGGGGAGGGAGGGAAAGTGGCTCACCTTGTATATGAGCACCAACACTAGCATTCTTTGGAAAAGGCCTACTTGTCGCCGAAGTCCAACACACCATCTGCAGAGCTATAATAATAAAACAACAAAATATTCCCTTCATTCTTCAGAGCTCAAGTGATTATGGTGACTATTATGACGGAAAAGAGAGAGAAAGAGAGGGATTTCCTGAAATCTCTTTAATCACTCCACTTTAGGAGAAGGCCATGAATGTTGTTGCTCGGATTTAAGAAGGTGAGAATAGCCAGCCAAAAAAATCAGTTCCCCGAAAAAAGCAAGCTGGAAGCTACTCTTTCTTGGGTTTCTCCTCATTATCTTGCATTGGTGGATAGATTTTGCTTCACAAGCAAGTGATTTGGTTTCTTGTCAATTAGTTAAAAACGGTGACACGTTTCCCTCTCGTTTGACAACTCACTTGAAACCCTTTCATCTCTGCTCCTTTTCCTCTCTCTTTCTTTCCCTTCTGTTGGTATCCTATCAACACAAGCCAACCTCTATCAATCTCTCTCTTTCTCTCTCTCTCTCAAATCAATCTCAGAGTACTTGCCCAGAATAACAGCTCTTTTCTAGGGGTCTGAAAATCCTGCAACCTTCTATAATCACTGATAATCAGAAGTAGCAGCTGCCTAGACTGAGGAGGCCCCACCCACTCAATCTCTCCTATATTAAGGGGAAAAAGATCAAGTGGCAGAGAACCATTTATATGTAGAAGGAAAAAGTATCAATTCCTGAGACATTCAGCACTGTAGAAAAAATTAATGAGTCAGTTAATAGAATTAAATAATGTACCCGAGTCAACTTTCTTCAGGTTGGTGGGTTGGGGAACACAGTGTCTTTACCTTCAATCCAATCTGAGCCGTCCATTTGGGCCATTTGTGGGATGTGCAATTAAGAACTGATGACCTTTTGGGCATCACCAGATAACTACAATTCATTAACGAATAATAGAAAAATAAAACCCAACATTATAAGATATAAATTGATGTCTCGCAGACAGACCTCGAGCAGTTATGAATTCGATTTTTTTTTTCAAAAATATTTTCTCATATTTTGCAAATATTTCCAAAAAGTTTTATATAGATACCTGAAAACACGACTTTAATTTTCTTCTGTTATTGTTCTTTTTAACTTTTTATTGTTTACTTTTGGGCATGAGGTGCCTGAAAGTAATCTTGGAAAGCGAGCTTAACGTACGCAGAACTTTGATTGCACCATCCATTGCTCTGTGGTCTGTAGCTGGTAACGTAGGCAGGAGTGAATCAGAAAATTGGATTTGGGAGAAAATTATAAAAAAATAATTTTGTGGTTCAATTACTAATTTTTATATAATTTAATATATAAAAACACTTATAAAAATTTAATTTTCATGAAATTTTGAAAATTTTGGGGAACTTTACTGTACATGGTTCCGCCCCTGAATGTAGGATTCAGACATTGATATACTGAACTACTGGATTGCGAACATCAGTATTTTACCGTTTTGTCGATTTGGGATATATAAATCGGAAAATCTTTGCTCAACAAAAGAAGTTGGTTCAGATCAGGGATGCTATAAAAAGATGGTCAAGATATCAGGAATAGATGCGTGAAAAAGGAATCAGGATGTAGCATTACAGGCACATTAAAGCAACAAATATCCATAAATAAGATTCGGTATGCAATGCTGATGAACAATGGTTGATGGGAATTTCCCATTGATATCTGTGAGTGAGTGACTGAGTCGAGTGATTTGATTGAACAATGTGCTATACTGTCTCTGACTCTGTTTCCACCCTGCAAACTATGAGAACAGGATGGAGATAAGCTCCCAAAGCATTGCTCCATCTCTTCATCCATTATCATACCTTATCTGAACCAAGTACAGGCAATTACAGTACCAGGTCCCAGCTTGTGATATTGTGGGGTTAGAAATCTGACAAGCTTCAAGCTACTAGTTATATTAGTAAAATCTCAGCTGATGTGTATAACAGATTGCATTAAGTAGTGATTATCACTGTAATTAGACACAAAATACAAAATCTAGATTCATGTTTCCAACTGAACTTAACTTGACTAAAGTGATCAAAAGCTAAGGAATTTCTGAAAATCCCACCGATTACTGGATTATTCTCTTATATATGAATATTAAAACCATTATCAGCATTCAAGACGAACCTTAGGCTGCTATATTGCTAATGCAACTTGAAACTTATTCTGATGCAAGTACGCAACTATGGCAAGGTTTGGCAAAGTTTCAAAGTCTTTGACTAGTGTCGAAGTGTATACTTCCTCCAAATATCCATAAACTATAGAATCTGACTAACGAGATAATCATTTAGGAATCGATCAGTATTTTTCTCATGTACTTTCCTTCTGAAAAGAGAATTAGAACCATCATAGAAAAGGAATAAACTGATTTCAGTAGCCAAAGTGAGCAATGGAATAACCAGATAACATTCGACCATGACTGGTTAAGTTACACAGAGACATAGAAACCAAAGAAATTATACATCATTCGATAACTGCTTCTCCTTTCTAATCACATCGACAGTATATTTTTCAAACATCTCGTGACAGAAGCTCGACCCACCTTTCACTTCTGAGATGGCTCATCATTTTTGGATTCTTTCTTAGGATGAATTGCTTCAACAACGGCCTCGACCTCTTCCTTCACTCGTTCAAACACATTGGGGCCTTTGACATCATCTATCCGGGTGTTCTCATCAATGTCATCACTCCTTCCATGCGTTTCCTTGTGATGGTGTGGCGATTTTTTAGTGTGAAAGATTGCTTCAATCTCTTCCTTAGCTCTCTCAATCATATTCGGTGCCTTTACATTTTTTTCTAGTCCGACAAAAAAGGAAAGGAAAACAAGGATCACACTCTGGTATATTCCAGGGATTATATGCACGAAATCAAATAGCTATAATGTGTTATCAAAATTAAAAAAATATTGAAACTTAAGGCTCCAATTGTCCAATGGAGACGGCCACTTCCAAGAAGCTTTCGGTAAATATATTCAGTATTCAGGAAGATATCAGCTCGCGGGACTCACTCTCTCTCTCTCTCTCTCTCTCTGATTCTCTCTTATTTATTTTTTTGGCTTTTGCCCATAGGAGAAAAAGTACCCATTGAAACGGGTCGAGCACACGTCCAAAGATATGCGCAACTATGAAAGGACAAAACCCCATAAATGCATAAAGTGGGTAGCTTTTCATTAGAATCTCATAAGCAAACGCCTGTAAACCAGTGGAAAATAATCAAAATGGAAAGATTGATGCCAATTAAACATCTTCAGCAACACCCAATTTCCAGAACTAAGATTGATACAAATTAAACATGTTCCAAAAAACCCGAAGCATTCTAAGACCTCAAATAAAACACCTTGCACGAATCCCATCACCAAGATCATATTTCTTTTCATAGAGATTAGGATATTCTCGCAAGATCAATAGCAACAAACACAGAAAAAGGAAATTGGTAATAACCACAAAAAGAAAAATTTATGGGGTGAATACATACAAAGGTCAAAGTGAGATTCAACGTTTGCATACCTTTTGGTGATGATGCTGTTGGCTCTGCCATTGGTGTTTCTAGGAGAAATTCACTGTGGTTCTGATTCGAGCAGAGCAATTTCTCTCAAGTTTGCTTGACCGTTAGGGTTACATCTCTGCCGTAGATGAGTCGGACCCACACTCCGAGACAGAATGATTATTTAGACGGTTAAGATGCAAAGCTCATATATTATAATGGAATAAACAAGCTATTTCATTGGCTGAAGCAGTTTCATGGCAGCACTGGCGATGGCATTGTCAGGTCTATAATTTAATTAGAATTTTAACTTTCAGTTTTAAAATAAATTTTTAGATAGATTAATTAATATTAGAATAACTATCTTAAATTTTAAATAATAATAAAATATTATATATTTTAATAATATTTAATTTTTTTAATATTTTATAAATATACTTCATATATTAGTTAATAACTTTATTAAATAAATTATTATTTAACTACAAATTATTATAAATATACTATTTTTCCCTCTACTTAATTATTCAATAAATATATTTTGTCAACCATTCACCCAACAATTACATATATAAATATACCAACATTTATTCTACCAAAATTTTATATTTAGAATTGTGGTTGAAGTCAACAAACATGCCAACAATTTTCTATAACAACTAATCACCATCTACAATTTTTGAATGAACTAATTTTTGCCAACCTTTCTTCTTTTACTAACTTTTTTAGTTGTAACTAATAGTTTAGGATCAAACACTATAAATAGACTCATCCTCTATTCATCAAAAGCCAAACTTCCTTCCTCCAATCATCTATTTTTCTTCCCTCAATTTGCTATGGATTCCTTTTTAAATTTTGATGATGATTATTTTGATCATGAGTTGGATATGATACAAGCAAGAGTTGGATATGATGCAAGCAATTGCAATGATATCCGAGGGAACATCTTCTACACCTCGTTGTACTTCTCAACGTCATAGGTTCATCAGATGTGATTCATTCGAAAGTCATTAACGTTTTTGGAATGATTATTTTGCTAAAACACCAATATATCCGCCCCATCTTTTTAGGAGAAGGTTAAAAATGAGTCGTGATCTTTTTTTACGCATATATGCTACAGTAGTCTCCCATGATGATTATTTTATCTAAAAGAGATATGCTGGTGGGAGACTTGGATTGTCTTCCTTTTGACTGCAGTAATTAGAATGCTAACATATGGGGTCACTGCAGATCTAATGGATGAGTACATCAGAATCGGAGAAAGTACAGCACGATAAAGTATGAAAAAATTTGTTAAGGCAGTTGTCTCAATTTTTGGCAATGAGTATTTGAGATCTCCAAACAGCAGTGATATAATGAGATTATTAGATGCTGGACAAAGACGTGGATTCCCAGGTATGTTGGGTAATATTGATTGTATGCACTAGAAATTGAAGAACTGTCCTACTGCATGAAAATGTATGTATTATGGTAATGTGAATGAACCAACTATTATTTTGGAGGCTATTGTATCTTATGATATTTGGATATGGCATGTCCAACCTTTTTTCGTTTGCCTAGGTCGTATAACGATATCAACGTACTTGATCGATCTTCTGTTTTTGCTGCGTTGGCCGAAGGTCGTGCTCTTCCGTGCAATTACACAATCAATGGTCACGAATATACAATGGGATATTATATTGTAGATGGTATATATCCTTCGTGGGCAACATTAGTGAAAACAATTCCATGTCCTCAGGGAAATAAGAAAAAACACTTTGCTACTTGCCAGGAGTCTACAAGGAAAGATGTGGAGCGTGCATTCGGAGTACTCCAAGGTAGATTTGCAATTGTGCGTGGACCTGCAAGGTTTTTTCGTCCTGAAATACTAAAAGACATTATGTACGTATGGATTATTTTACATAATATGATCGTTGAAGATGAGCAACATATATATCTCGGGGCTAGACAATTCATTTATGAACAAACGGAAGAGACTCCAGATGAGCCAATTTCACGCGATAATATATTTAAATTCATAGAGTTCATTGCACAACATCATCGAATTAGAGATAGAGGCACTCATAGTCAACTCCAAGTTGACCTTATCGATCATTTATAGAATATTCATGGCCGTACCTAATTTGGATTTCTAAGTCTAATTTGTAATTTAGATTTGGAGTTCATGTAATTTGTAATTCAATATTCAACCTGAAGCAAAACTATGACATTGAATTTCTTTCTAGTTCATGGAATATCTAAGCTTATGTAGATATTTTTTTCTAGTTCATATCCAAGGTTATTCTAAGTGCTTTTCTTTTGCAGGTGTATACGGATTTAGAGGGCAACCGATGTTATGTTGTAAAAAATAGTTGACATTTTCACAATAACCTTATCCCTACTATATTAGAAAATTGTAAAAAAAAAAAAAATACAAAGATATCTCAAAAATTACTCAAATAGTTAGAAACAGTTACTATGTTTTGAAATAATACTAACATCCATAATACTCTATTTGCATATTTCTAATATAGTCCACAAATGTACAAACTAACAGTCCACGAAAAATCCCACTACAGTCCACTAATGTATTCCAAAACATTCCACTACAAATCAGCCAGTCCACTAATTACTAAAATAGTCCATTAATTTAGTTACTACCCAGCCACATGTTTATCCAGCCCACATGTGGTTGGGCAGCCACTAATAATTAAAAAATAATCTTCACTACCAACATTAGACATTAGACACCTCTATAAGGTGTCGAAGGAGATGTTGATGTCCCCCCAATATCATTCCTTTCTAAACACACTCTCAGCCTGCTGTGCTTATACCCAGACCTTTCTAAAAGGAGCAAAATGGCTTTACAACAATGCCAAGCAACAACCTATACTACCATAGCATTAGTAGGAGAAGCTGTTGATGTATATCTTTCATATTCATTGGGCCTATAGAGCTGGACTAGGATTTGTGGTTCAAAAATTACTCTGCACATGGGAAAAAAGGTGCTTCTAAATTGTAACAAAATATCACACTAGCAAACATTATCATGTGAAGAAGACAACGATAATGCTCCTGATTTAGTATCATTTTTAAGTATTAACCAAGACCCATATTTGTCCATTAGATTCTTAGCAAAACAGTATGTAGGAGGTATTAAAACTAAAAACTGGAATATCAAGGGATGGCACCTCAAAACTAGCAAGTCAAATGAAGTTGTAAGGATATTAAAATGGAACTCCAATTTTAATGACTTCTACTAAATCATGACACTCACCAAGTGGAACTCCAATTAAAAGTTAGACCTTTAGCCTTTAAGCTCCTATTAATTGGTATCTACTTGCCCCTATATAATAATAAAAATACCACCATAAAACAGATAAAATGGAAATAGTCCAGAAATCTCAGCTAAAGTTTTACTAAAATAAAATAAATCCATAAAACTTACATTTATAAAGTTTAAAGTAACTCAACTATTTTACTTGTTGTCTTTGCTTGTTTAAAGTCCAGAACTCCAATTTTTGCTTGTTTTCTGACTACTTATTACAAAACTTGTTTTTTGATAAGTCTATATAAAACAAAACTTGATCAAATCCAAACTAGTCAAACCAATTTGTCCTAACTCCTAGTTAAACCCATACCCATGACTATTCAAGGAAAGTAATTCAAAACCTTAAAAAACATTTTCTTGGCAAGGTTATATATATATACACACGTACGTATGTGTGTGTGTAAGTCAGAACCCCAAACAACATTGAAAAGCAATGTCAAAAAAACAATCAGGGTGATTGGATAGCTCTCTGATTGCATGCCATCTCATGGTGGCAAGTTCCAACACAAATAGTATGGATCCTACTCTTCTTTATTATGATAAAACCTTCTAACATATTTATAAAATTCAGAAGAGATCAAGATTTTGAAGCAAAGTTAACAAGGTTTCCAGTGGTTCACTGATTAACTCAATAAATACATAAGACATCAAGATTTGTACTAAACTTTCTTTTCCCATCTGAGGACCTTTTACGAGGCTTATATTTCCTCTAAGTATTGTATTATTGTATTAGTAGACTTCATCTGTTGTCAATGTGTAATATACAAGGTCCAAGCACTTCTAGATTTTAGTAGCCACCAATTTGTCGCCCAATGCAGAGATTATATGATTATAATCTCTTACTTCCAAGCTAATGGCATATTTGAAAGTGCTAAATGTAGATCTAGTTCTTGTCATCTTTAATATCAATAGTTGCCCAAAATAATACTATAGAAAATTTAATAGACGATATCCCGTATGCCATTTCATTCTAAAAAAAAAAAGAAAAAGCAAAGCATATTTACCCAAATAGACGCTACTGGTAGTGGCAGATTCATGGAGGAAGAAGAACCTTTGGCGTGATTCGTGGAGCAAGCCGATGCTGAGCAATTGATTTGACATAGCTGGGCAAAAGAGAATGTGATTTAATCAGGCTGTTGAAGATAAAAAATAAATCGGAGAAGAGGGTTGCATACCTACAGACAGACACTTCAACAGAGAAGAGGGAGAGAAGAGCAAGGAAAAGAGACTTACTTTGGAGAGCTCGGAGACGACGGGGTTTGCTGGACCTGAATAGGGGTTGCGGGCTGAAGAAGGGCGAGGGGTGAAGAAGAAAGAATCGAGTTTGGGAGAAAGAAAGAGAAAAAAAGACTTGGAGGATTTTGGAAAATAAACGAGAAATTGAGGGAAAGAGAGAGGAGCAGGTAGCAGAAAATTGATAAAATATACTCTTTGTACAGTGTCTCGCCAAACTTGAAGAGCTCCTAAGAATAAATGTAGCATTTATGTCAAACTTACCAACTTTGACTAGGCTATTGCAGACAACTTTCCACAGAATTCTATTTATTTTAGACTTGTATTGGGCAATAACGAGGCCATTGCCAATGCTCTAAGCAGTAAAAGGGTTGAATTTATACCTTTTGCAACTATAAAGGGTAAGAAGGCTTAACATTTTTCATATTTTATTTGGGCCTTAGCCCAACATCCTGAGCACTCTATAAATTGCCTCATAATCCCAAGATTGAAAATTGTTCTTCAAAAGCCTTTTGAGATTTAGAAAATCTCCAATGTTTTGCTGTCCTTTTTATTCTCTTAGGCATATTTTTGGTCTAAATATATGTAAACAAATGATCAAACACTAAAGAGGGATAAAAATGAATAATTTTGTAGAAAATAAAAAAACTCATATATATATATATTTATATATATACACACACATTATATTGGTTTACTGGGATTTGGATTCTAGGCCTTATTTGGTTACTAAATATTAAACTATCTCATCTAATTATCACAACTTTTTCAAATTTCTATACAAAATATAATAAACAATTCAACTTTTTTAAATTTCAAAACAAAATTAATATTAAAAAATTATATTATAACAATATTTTATTTAATTTTCAACAAAACATCTCATATGTACTATGTAACCAAACGAGTGTGTGATTTTTGTTCAGAATAATGCTATATACAATCACTTTTGTATACTCTTTCCATACTCCACTAATCATGTAAAGTTCTATGAACTTTTGATTCTAGAGTAGAAAAAAAATAAACACATAAAAACTCATATAAATTCTAAAAAGTCGAAACCTAAGGTAGTCAAAAGACAAAATATTCGGAACAAAGGTACAAGTATTCCTAAGGTAGTCAAAAGGGAGACAATGTGTGATTTCGTCCTTAAAACGTTTTTTCTGGGACTTGAACTTGAAGCAGCTAGGCAGCGCGTGGCCCGCCCTTCCATTAAGACGGAAGACAAATTAAATAGCGTGTGGAAAATACCAGTGCTAAGCTGCATGCAGAATGATCGATATTCAGTTTCAACATTTTTATAAGTTTGATTTATTATTTTCCAACTATTTCGATCAAGAGTGGACCCAGTAAACATGATGATTTTCCATTACGTTGTTGCCTCATCTTTTGTTGCCTGCCTGCCGTATTTAAGAATCGCATGTCGATCAGGAAAACAACAACTTCTCATGTAAAGATATTGTGACTCATGCATGTATGTTGATTTAATATATTGTGATATCGATCGATCGATCGTATACTCATACTCCCGAAATAGACTTACAATAATAAAAAAGAGAGAAACTTATTAAATGTTTTTGTATTACACATAATTTAATTTAGGAGATAAATTTTAAAAAATTATAAATCATGGGTAGTGCATGCAGAGGCCTTTGAATGGTATTTCTCTCTCTGCCGAAAAGCAAAACCATTTGTACAATATATATATATATATATATATATATATAAAAGAGACTTTTGGTGTGTGAAAGTTTGGAAGGCAGCTAAAATCGCTAGCTACAACTTTTCCTGGCCGCCACTTTTTTTGTTCTCTATCGAGTTTGAGTTCAGATGATCGATCACTTTCTTAAAACCTCTCACTACTCGCTGATCTGATCTCTATCACTGTTCGTAGTATTCAAAGTACTACGTGTTTCTTTGTAATAAGAACTGAGAGAATTTAAGCAAATTTTGGTCTTGTTCCATGAGAAACAAACATTGGTCGGTGTTTAATTAATTACGGAGAACTAATTAGTTCATACTACGGGTTTTGACCTATTCTTGATCTTTAATTGGGTGTAGAATTGAAGAGGACATTAATCTTCCAAATGCACGTTCATAACGTCTTGATCTTCTTGTTGCCAATTAAAGCAGAGATCGAGGATCTATAGAACTGTGTACGTACGAACTGCAGGTGTGGAGCCTTGAACCGAACTTAAAGTTCAAAGTTTTTTCAAGGTCACGTGAAACCTGGTTTTTCAATTCTTCTAACCGGCTTTGATGGGCAGAAAGTTTTCAAACTAAGTATTTCTGCAATCTTTGTCGAATGGTACGTTATTAGTTTACTTCAATTTCCTTGCAACTTTCAGTGGGTAAAGACTATATATATAAAGGAATGGTCGGATTGAAAACTTCAACCCAAAAGATCAAAGACAGACACGTACCGAGACGAGAGATAGAATTAGAAAAGTTAGAAGTCGAGAGAAGCTGCATGCCAGAGCAATTAACTTGTTTCGGACAAGGAGATTAATCGTGAAGATTCTGATGTTGCATCTAATTTAGGTGAAAATATCTCATGCTTGCATGATCTATATATCCCCAGTACTTGATCACGATTTCCTTGGGGCTATATATTTTTGTTTTTCGTTCTTTTGTTTTTTACGTGGTCATTACTTGCCGTTTGTATAGTAGAAATGAAAAAGAAATAACGTAAGACAAACATCGTAATTTGCAAATTTGGAAGCATTCTCGGCATGCATTCTCCTATAAATGTGGTGAGTAATTACTGTTAAAATGAACGTATAAACCCGCGCAGGCAAAATGAATATAAAACTTCATGTTTGCTTTTTGGAGAGCAGATCAGCTCTCATGAATAAATGTGAACCTGGGTTCTTTTTGTTGATTTGTAGTTTGTATCTATCTCATTGATAATGACTAAACTACGATCAACCTCAAAGTTCTCTTTGATCTCTCTCTCTCTCTCTCTCTCTCTCATAATTCTCTTTTACCTTTCAATTTGTGTTGGACTATAAACTCTTATCACTATTTTTGGTAAGTAATGAATCGGGTTCATATTATGGTATGAGGCTGAAAATTCTCATAGATATATCTTGCTGAGCAGGTTGATCCATCAAAATTTGTATTTTGATATCCTTACTGCGCGCTTTCAAACACAAACTAAGGCAAAAGGATTCTTGTCTTGACGGAGAAGTTAGAGATGGTTGTAGGAAGACTCATCAACCATGACTCGAAGACAATGTCGAGAACAGTTAGCTTCGAGAAAAGAGAGGCGAGGTGCATTGATAAATATGAGGGGTCTGATAAAATGGTCGATGAAGACATGGAAACTGGGATAGCTGCAAGTTTCAAGAAGAGGAAAGTGGGAAAGCTAAAGCTTCAGATAATTGTTTCGTCCAAGAACCAAGTCCTGGATGAAGATAATTCTGACTTGGAGGAGGAAAATGCGAATGATATAAGATATCCAAAGGTCTCTTTTACCAAACCCAAAATTCATGAGTTTTCTCCAAGGACCCCTAGTGATCTTAATACAGCTGCAATTAAGCTGCAGAAAGTTTACAAGGGCCATCGGACACGAAGAAACCTTGCAGATTGTGCTGTCGTTGTGGAGGAGCTCTGGTTAGTTCTCTCATCAGCAAATATATTTTTCCTTTACCTGCAGCCGTTAGTCTTGACAGTGAAGTTTTGTTCTGATCATGGTTTGGTTCTATTATAATTGTTTTAGGTGGAAGGCGTTAGACTTTGCAGCTCTTGAGCAAAGTTCTATATCATTCTTCAAGTCTGGTAAATCAGAAACTGCAGTTTCGAGATGGGCACGGGCTAGGACTAGGGTTGCAAAGGTGCCTTTACATATCAATTTAATAAGTTTCATAGCTTTCCAGAATCCGCGTTTTAGACAGAGTTGACTACCTTAAAAGTTTTCGACGTTGATTTCCTTCTTCCTTTGTTTGACCTTTGTCAAATTGTTGACAAATTCAAATTTCTTGCAAGAAGTACTACCCTTTTCTGCATTATTGAACACTGTGTCATACTGGACGGTTCATTGTAGGTTGGCAAAGGTTTGTCCAAGGATGAGAAAGCTCGAAAATTAGCTCTAAGACACTGGCTTGAAGCTGTAAGCCCATATAATACTACTTTCCAGATATTATCTCTTCCTTTTGCATAGATTATTTCCATAGTCATGGTTTCATCAAGAGTACTTGACTAAAGTTTGCTGGCCTCAAGTTAAAATCATAATAAAATGGATGAAATCATGTTAATTTTCTCCTCTTGTTCCACAGATTGATCCACGCCATCGGTATGGACACAATCTGCACTTGTATTATGATGTTTGGTTTAACAGCGAGAGCTCCCAACCTTTCTTCTATTGGTAAAACTCCAAAAAAAAACCCCAACAACGTTCTTAAGAAATGTTTATCCTTCTTTTTTTATATCAACTTTCTGAATTCCTTCATCATATAAATGAAGGTTGGACATCGGAGATGGCAAAGAAGTAAATGTTGAGAAGTGCCCAAGGACCATTCTTCAATGTCAATGCATCATATACCTTGGACCAGTATGTACAGTTTACCTATTAAACTTATTAAAAGACGCTTAAAATGGGAGCATATTATAATAAATTGATGCCAAAACAATTAAATCTCTCTTTGCAGAAGGAGAGGGAACCATATGAAGTGATTGTAGAAGGTGGAAAGCTCATTTACAGAAAAAGTGGATTGCCTGTGGAGACTCATGAGGATGGTACCAAGTGGATATTTGTTCTGAGCACAACGAGGAACTTGTATATTGGTCAGAAGAAGAAAGGGCGGTTTCAGCACTCTAGTTTTGTGGCTGGGGGTGCCACCATCTCAGCTGGAAGAGTTGTGGCCCATAATGGGGTCCTCGAGGTATATATATTTTATGCAGATATACTAACAATAACATCAATTGCGACCCTTTTCATGTACTTACTTTATTGAATCAGCAGTCCAGATCAGCTGTATTTTTAGGAGGTATAGAAGAGAAGAAATTGAATAGGGCAATATGCAAAAAAGTGACATTACTAATTACTTAATTATATAGACAGATCAGGTGCCAAAATGGCATAGATTTCTTTATACCAAGTTTTTTTTTTTTTTTTAATGTTTATTCCCTCCTCATCTTGTCAGGCTATATGGCCCTATAGCGGTCATTATTGCCCTACAGAAGAGAACTTCATGGAGTTCATTAGTTTTCTAAAAGGGCACCATGTGAACTTGACTCATGTTAAGGTAATTTCTTCGGTCCTCACGAATTTCTCTCACGGTTTGACTAATATATACATATGGTTGCGCAAATTCAATGATTTTTCACTAATCAGTTTATGCACAAGATCTTCATGCATGGTTGTTTGTACCACAGAAATATGCAGTAGATGATGACAAGCTACCAATATCATTGAAATATACCGACGAGGAACTAAAGTCAGATTCGATCATGAGGGGTTCAAGTACAGACATAAAATCCTCCAACACAACAGGATCAGCAGATGCCGTCGTGCCCGGCAAGGACACTGACATTATCTCAGTTAATGGTCATGACGATGATGTTAGATCCTCAGTAACTGGCAATCATGTGGAGGCACCGGCATTCAAATTGGCCAAGCGTCTGTCCTTTAAATGGACGAGTGGAACTGGACCTCGTATTGGGTGTGTTAGAGAATACCCTCCACAGCTTCAGCTTCAGGCGCTTGAACATGTCAATCTGTCGCCTAGGACCACACCAGGACACTTTCCTAGCACAAGTCATGTCCCCATTCCTTCGCCAAGACCTACTCCAAAAATCCATCTTTCACCAACGCTTGCATATATGGGATCACTTCCTATATAGCCCAAGCTGGCTACGTGTTTCTAATTAGGGAAATTAGCTAGATTCATGATCGGGATTGTTCATAGTTAAGGGTATGTTGGGTTTGATCATGAGGTTCATGTGGAAAGTGGCGTTTAAGGACCTTGTATACGTGTTTCTGCTGCCCTTGATGGTATATTTACATCATGATGAACCTTGTGATCACTTTCCTAACAAGATTTGTTTCTTTTATGATCTTGTATTTCAAATGTTGTAATTCAAATAATACAAATGGTTCTTTCATTTATAATTTGGATATGATCTCTGATTTCTCATTTATAATGTCAAATAACAAAAGTTGAGATTGACATGATCAACACTTTAGAATTACCTTTGCTTAAATCATGTTTACAATAATTTATATCATGATATCGAGTTTGACAATTATGAAATTAAAAGAATTTGTATTCATACTTACGATCGATCATTTGAATTCTATGGGCGTATATAACAAAACAACGCGGTCCAGTTCCACTTTAACTGTTTAATTACAAAACAACGCGGTGTATCATGATAATAGTAAAAAGGCATGCAGGCCATGATACGTGTGAGGCTCACATCCGGTACTGATCCAGAGATCCTCATGATTTGCCATGTAAATCCATATTTATATATAAATAGAGAGAGAGAGAGAGAGAGAGAGCTTAATCATGTGGCTAACTACTTTCAATTCACTCAATCAAGAGATGATGATGAGAGCTAACAGCCTTAATTAAAAGGGGCCGGGATTCTTAATTTGTTGCCATTATCAAGGAATGATGATCACGATGATCAGGAGATATCTCATGTGTACGTACGTCATGGAAATTAGTAATGGGCAGGTTTTGGGGTATGGAACTTCATCCCATTTTATTTAATTTCATTTTATCTCATTTTATTTTATTTTTAAACATAATTTAAATATAAAATTTTTAACTAAAAAATAAAATTAAAAAAAAATAATTTTAACCTTTTCAAATTTATAAATAAAAATAATTAATATTATAAAATTATATTTTAATATTAATATTTTAATTTTATAATATTTTTTATTTAACTTTTTCTCTATTATTTCCTAAAATTCAAAAAATATTCAATTCATATTATCTTACTATTATTTATAAATTATCTTATTATTATTCATAAAATTATTTTTATCTCGTTTTATCTCAAATCTAAACTAAATAAGCGTGGAGTGCATGCAATCGTTAATTGCAAATTCAAAAAGCTATCTTAGCTTTAATTCCTTGTCTCATAAGGAATTAGATGATTACGAAAAGTAGTGCATCTAGACCGGACTTGGGCGAGGTCTACAATTAAAATTAAGTTTTGCGGGGAAAGAAATAGTAAGTCAAAACGACAGGGAAAAAAATAGTAAGTCAAAGAAAATATATATAAAAAAGCGGGTTTGGCTTGCATCCTGTGCCAAAACAACAGGACGTATCCTGTTAAAGAATTAACGGTGATGATTGTTTGTTGGAAACCCAGCCACGTGATAACTTTCATCTCTTGCATGCCCAACACATTTTGCCTCCTCTAAATATTTATTCATTAAATTTAATAACTTGTATCAAATATATTTATATCTTTTGATTTTATAATATTTATAATAAATAATATATTATATACCGGTACGTAATAAATAATCTAACAAATGCAAGTGCATTCTCATTGGTATCTTTAAACTTATTTTTAAGAAAATTTTGACAAAACATTTATATGACTAATGCTAGGTATATCTTAGAGTGTATAAATTTTACATATATATATTTTTTTAAACCAGTTTGAAAATTAAAAATATAATTTTTTTAAATAAATTTCAAATTTATCCTTTTTTTTTTCAAAAAAAATGCAAGATTTACATATCCCAAAATTAAAATTGCAAATATCATTTTTAAAGTTAGAGGGGGATGAAATATGTTGGGCACTTCATAGATGAAAGTTATTAAGTGATAATAAAGAAGATTTTGATTTGACCGAAATGAGTGCAAGTGCACACCAAGTGAAAAGAAAATAGGAGAAAATTGAGAGGGCTAGGATTGCTTGTTGGTAGCCAATCATGGCCATTAAATCTTTAACAGGAGTTTTCCTGTTCTTTTTGCACAGGAGGCAAGCCAAACCCTAAAAAAGCTTGGTGCAACCGGCGTCCATGCAAGAGCACTTCTAATAGCTGCACTTCTAATAGCTGCACTTCTAATAGCTTCTCTGTTATATCTTTCAAAATATATTATTAAAATTTATTTTATATATTTTATATATTAACTTTTATAATATAGAATTATTAACTTATCTATTTTTTTATTATTTAAATATTATATTTTTTATTCTTTTGTATTCATTTCAAATATTTTTAAAAATGTTTACACATGTGAAGGAAAGAAAAAATAATTAAAAATATTTACATTTGATGAACAGATCCTCTGCGTATAGATCCCGTAGAGGGATCACTGTCCTAAAATGTATAATGTTTTTATAATATAAAATTTAATGGAGTAGCATTTTAAAAACATTTGTTTATATTTGAAAGAACTACTCCCTTCATCTTCCCACAGAAGAACACAAAGCCTTCCTTCCAAACAGATGAAGATGAAAACAGGTTCTTCTTCGTGTGCCCTAAACCTTCATTCGTCTTCGCATTCTTCCCACGAAGCTGTGCCTTTCCATGAAGGGATGACTCTCCCTCCCTTCGTCTACCCACATACGTGTTCTCAATATCAACCGAGATTCATGAAAACAAGTCAAACAAGTTTACTAAGCACGAAACTGAGTCACATAATACAACTTCCCCTGTTGGAATGCTATCAAAATGACAAGTTCTATCAAAACTTTGACTCTGACAAGTTGGAAAGCACTTCTGGTCCCAATCGTTTGATTTCTAAATTTTACAAGAACCAGAAACACCACTCATTCAATCCCACGAAATTCATAATTGAACTTTAGTCCTAAACAAAATTCTACGCAAGTTCTAAAGTAGATCTACTCAAATACTTGAAAGACCACAAGACCAAAATCTGACCAAGGAAAAACTCAAACCCCAACAGAAAAATAAAAATTTAAATATTTCTACATACAAAATCATAAGTAAAAATTTCTTAAATTCACCGAAGATATGGCGAAAAGAAAGATAAGAACAAAAAACAAGAGAAAGACGAGACATCGGAAGGTTCAATTTTCGCTTTCAGACACTGTCCGGGAGAGAAAGTCCCCGAGAGAGGGAGAGAGAGAGAGAGAGACAAGACTAGGAGAGGATTGGTTGGTTTTGGTTCTTGGATACTCGTAAGGCAGGAGTTTCGTTGGTTTTCGTCTGTGGGAAGCGGTGGTTTTCGTATGGTTTTTTTTCTGTTCCTTTTTTTAAAAAAAGACAAAAAGGTATAATATATAGGCTGACGTAGCATTAGTCGATTTCCTAACGGTTTCCTACCACCGATTGTCTGTATCAGAATTAATATAAGTAAAAATTTAATTGCAAACATAATTGTGTATTAATATGTGTATTAATTTATTGTGATTAGTTAAAAAGTAAATTTTATTAAAAATAGTATTAATTTAAATTTTAAGTATGAAAGAATCAGTATTGGTATGCAGATTAGTTCGCGAATGTGCTTATATGTAGCAAAACTCTTAATATAGATAGAGCTTCCTTAGTTATAAGTAGATTTTGTGCACTAATTCGCGTACTGATCATTTTTTTTATGTAAAAAAATTTAAAAAAATTTTTTGAGAGGAAGAAAATTTTTTATTTCATGAAAATTATTTCTACATTCAATTCACATCGTTTCGTTAAACATATATCTTACAAATCAATCTCGGTGTACGAATTGGTGCGCAAAATATGCTTGCAAGAAGAATTTTACATATAGATAATGGTTGCAAGCAACATGCATGCATACTTGTCCTCATCAACAAGAAGCTAAATGTCTCGTTTGGTTATGCATTGATGAGATGGGATGAGATATTTGATTAAAAGTTGAATAAAATATTATTATAATAAAATTTTTTAATATTAATTTTTTTTTAAAATTTAAAAAAAAATAAATTATTTATTATATTTTATATAAAAATTTAAAAATGATGTAATAATTATATTAAATAAGATAGTTTTGTTTTTGAGATGAGATCAGGTATTTTTGCATCAAAAATTTAAATACCAGTAATTCTTACATACATATCATTTAGATCCGGTTTGAATATAAAAATATTTCATCTCAACATTATAATTTTATTAATTTTTTACATAAAATAAAATAAATAATTTAATTTTTTAAATTTTAAAATAATAATATTAAAAAATAATATATAATATTATAATAATATTTTTTTAAATTTTTATCTCATTTTAATTTACTGTTCAAACAATATATTATTATTATTATTATTATTATTATTATTATTTTCTATTATGATGTGTACTTCCTCGGCTTGGGATCAGGCTAATTAATGTGTGTATTATATATATAGTTGTACAAAATTAATTAATCATGTGCTAGCTAGCTAGTTTTAGAAGACGATAATGATGATGATGTTCTGTCATTAATTCAAGCTCTTAAGTACATGTTGTACTTTTTTTTTTTTTCCCTAAGCAAGCAAATTTTAAAGATGATATATGTTAAGGGGTGGAGTTTTCCAATAAATACTCCAATACAACAATCAAACTGCAAAAGTGATGGAAGAAGGAAGAAAAAAATAGATTTTGAGACCAATTTTTTTGTCACAACTCAAGCCTTACAAAGAGAGTACCGTTTTAAGAGATGTTTTAAAGGTAAGCCATTGTTAGAGATTGTATAAGTGGATACACTGCAGTCTATTTTCTTGAGATATTTTTTGGAGAAATCCATAGTCCATTTAACAAGATCCCGAATTAGGAAAAATGATAATCCGGATAAACCGGCATTGAAAGAGTAAATCTGCAACGGATGGACAATCAACCCGTGCCTCTAGAATAGTGCGTGAGGGCCACGCGCTGGTGGGATGGAGGTGGTCAGGCTCATCTGAAAGATCAGAGGGAGTGGAATCTGTTGGTGCAGCGTGTGTAGCCGGCAGAGTTGTCGAAGGGCTGCGATGCGTGAAGACCACGTGCGGAAACAAGTCTCACGTGCGGTCCATGAGCATACATTTTGGGCACGGTTCCACATCATCTCAATAGATCGGCAGTAGGAGAAGGTCATGGTAGGGCACGTGTTGACTTTCCACAATTGGAGTGTAGCATATCTGAAAAAATATGAACCAATGGAAAAAAAAAAAAAAAATTCTACCTTATAAGCATATTCATATATAGGTAGTGGAAAAGAAAAGAAAAATGAGTTAAAGAGAAAGGTAGAGCTGAGAATCATACATTTCTCTCTGGAGAAACTGAATGGAAAGAGAGTTTATTTCTAAAAAGAAATCAGAGTTTCTCCTTTTAATATAAAAGATAGAGGCAAGTACTTTACCGTATATACATGGGGAACTTATAAGTCATGAAAGGACATCAATAATTTATTTTGTTAAGTCTACTTAATTACTCTGAAAATATCATCAAATAGTTAAGGTCACTTTATTTTCATGAATAATCTTATTTTATCATTATAATTTTTTTAAATTCTTACATAAAATATAATAAATAATTTAATATTTTAAAATTTTAAAATAAAAATAATATCAAAAATATTATATGATAATAATATTTTATTTAATTTTTATCTCATCTTATTATATATATATCTTCTATATATAAAAAGTGTGTATGAAACGAAAAATCTTGTTTTAACGGTTTTTCTTGTTTTTCCGTTAAAGTTAACACCGTTTGTTTTAACGGTTTAGCATATAAAATGAAGATATAAATGTTGAGAGAGATAGCATTCAATGTTGTTATATGATTTATTAATCACAATAATTATAATACTTAATAGTTTATATAATAATAAATAATTAAATATTAGTTATTATATTTTTCTCTTTTTCCTTAACATATACACGTGTATTAGGTGCATAAGACGTGAATTCTTAAGTATAATATATGTGTATTATATGTTTCATTAACTCATATTATTGAGTATTCTAAATTTAAAAATCTCATATAATATATAATATAAGTGTGCTTAATCAAAGTGTTTTTTTTTTCTCCATGGTAGTAGGCCATAGCTTCTGCTAAGTTATATTCCACACGTGAGCTTGCTATGATGGGTACGTGACAAAGGCCGTGATCCTTGAGTTAATCAAGAAATAGTAAATTCGGCCAACAATTTTAAAATATATTTTAGGATTTATATATATGTTATATATAGAAAATATTATACCACAAATTTTATAAAAAGATTATGTTTTAACTTTATGTTGTCCTTGATCGACTCAACCAAGAGCAAAATAAGAATTTCAATGTTGTCTCTATTGATTGTTTACATGATGACATAAATTGATGAATAATAATACAAATATCAAACGACACATATTTTGGACTACCGTTTGTGTTAGACTTTTATTAAATTTTTCGTATACATCTTTACTAAAATTATGGATATTATAAACATGTATTGGATTATATGATATTTTGAAATAATTTTTTTATTTTCTCTAATATGCCTTAAATTATTAAGTGGCATCAATAATTTTTATAAAATATATATTATTTTATAAATAATCATTTTATAAAATTAGATAAACGTACTTTATACGTTGCTCTCACCTAGTATATATATATATATAAACAAAACAGACCTAAGAACTATTAAACTTTTGTAAATAAATATTTACTTAGTGGGCAATTATAACCAAATTTAAAGATTGATAGATCGGAATAATAAACTCTACCTACCTCATTCCCCCCCCTTTTCTCCTCTCTCTCTCATAAAAAATAAATAGCTCTAGATTTGCCGTAAGATTTCTATTACTTAATTTTATTTTACTTTAGTTAAGGTCAAAAAAGACATATTTATAACTTCTAGCAACTCTCAAGAGAGACACGCGGTACAAGCAGATTTATATATCTAAAATCGTTTGGAGGAAAATAGTGATTTTGTGAAAATCATAGTACATAATTCTCACGCGCACCACCCTTTCTAGCAACTCTTATTGATACAAGCATTAGATTATCAAACTCACAACAACCAGACCTTTCAGATTTAACTTTTGTGGCTGAAAATATATAAGTGTGTTGTCTTCAATGGCTGTCATAGATTCCAAAGTCTATCAAAGTTGGCCTAAATTGTAATCCATTTTTTTTCACATCTATCTTACTGCTTACCTGAGTTGTTTCTCAGATGTTTTTTTTTTCTTGTAGAGATTGAGTCATCTTCTTCTATGAAAGGTGAGATTAAGTCTCTGTTTAGGTAAAGAGTTCTCTTAGACACTTGTCTATAGAAAGTATCAGTAATGAGTAATGCTACATACAATCGCGGAATATGCAAGCGTCATACAGTCACTTTAAAATAAAGTAGAGTTCATTATTATTTTTTTTTCCCATATGGTTCCTATATTTATTCACTTTTTTTAAAATGATTACACGACGCTTATACACTCACGAATGTAACTATCATTTCTTATCAGTAATAATGAAGACCTCAACAGTCATAAAAGGAAATAGTATACTGGTAGAGTTCCAAATGTATTATTTTGGTTTATGACATCATATTTGATATAGGAACATTTTATAATATATCCGGTTATGGATGTAAGTTTCTTTGATTAATTAATAGTGAGAGTTTTCTTTAAAAAAAAAGGAAAAAGATAGATAGATTAATCCCAAAATCTAGTACTTATCTCATAATTTTATAAATCTACAAGCATAATAGTTATAGAAATGTTATTGAAAAGTTTTTACACTACACAACACAACGTTCAGGTTACATAATTTTATTTTAACTTAACTATCATTCAATTTTGAGTGATATAATATAATAATAGTTGTTGATTAATTGTAAGTATATTATTATCTCCAAACAAACAAAGAGGAAATGAAATTAGAGAAGCGAAAAAAGAAAGCAGTGTATCCACCCAATCACCAGTGGACCCAACCAAACCTGCATTTTGGAGGTTCCAACGGAAAAACAGAAGGTTTTAAAATATAACGTTATGATTATGGCTTAATGAAGAGGAGCGGCCCCTTTCATAAATTTTTCTTTTAAAAACAGAAAAGTCGTCTTCTTCATCTTCTACAGTTCTACTACTATCCGTTAAGGTGTTTCTTACTTTTTCTTCCCAAATTTCAAATTTCAAACTCCTCTCCCATTAATTCTTAAGCCGGAGCTCTTTCTCCTTAAACCCACAACCTAAACCCCTCTCTCTCTCTCTCTCTCTCTCTCTCTCTCTCGTCTTGCAGGAGATCAAATTCTCACTTCCCCCAAACATTTTCTGGGAAAACTTTGTTGCTATCTAACGTGCATCCGTTGTGTTTTCTCAAATGGGTGCCTCAGTAAAATGGATAAAATCACTAATCGCTTTGAAGAAGCCCTACACAACCACCAACTACGTGAGCCGAAACATCTCCAACCACACCTAGCACTTTTTTGTTTCTGCTTCTCATGTTTTCTTTGTTTTCATTCTTTCCCTTAATGCTATTTTCGTTGTTTTGTTTCTTTAGGAAAAGGCCGGGGATAAGACCAAGAAGAAATGGAGGCTATGGAGGAGTTCTTCAGAGGGCATGAAGAGGGACCACGCGGTGGGATCCCAGGCGTCCGATTCTTCCTCTCATTCTTTCAGCGCAGCAATTGCTACTGTGGTGAGAGCTCCGCCCAAAGATTTCATGGTGATCAGGCGAGAACGGGCTGCCGTTCAGATCCAAACCGTGTTTCGGGGTTTCTTGGTAATTGCCTACTATTTTATTGTCTTGAAGATCCTTTAGCTTCCTCAGACCACGTAAATACAAAACAAAACATAAACAAAACACAAAATAGAGTCTGTGGTTTCATATATATTTACTTGGTTTTCGGTTCTCGAAAGCAACGTTTGAGTTATAGATCGTAAAGTTAAGGTCTTTATGGTATTATTTGTTTGAATCTTAGTTAAATAATTAGTATCTGAGGTCAAAAGCCTCAGAAACACACAATTTCAGAACCAGCTTTTGGTACTCTTAATATCATACATTGAACTCTGTCTCCAGTAAATAGTTCTCTTTTTTTTTTTTTTTTTTTTCATTACTCTTAGCTACAGATGTAGTTTCTAAAGCTAAAAATTTCGAATGCTGATGTTTTTAAGCCACTGTGATTTTAGGTTTTGTGTTGTTCATGGATAAACTTGAGCTGAAACAGCCTAAAAAACCTCCAAATTTTAGCACAGATGGATAATTCCTTTAACTTAGTTTTCTATATTGAGATATCCTTAAGCCAAATATTGTAAAGTTCAATACTCTTTCACAAGTTTTCAACACTCTGTTCGTTAAAGACGAGTTTTATATCTCCCATCTATAACTTGGATAAAGATCTAGATTTCAGGGAACTATGGCATCTAAGTTTATGTGCTTATCTATGGAAATGAGCTCATGTAACTTAAGAATTCAAAATCAATTCATCTTACCTAGTAAGACTTTTGAATGTCGGGAAGTGGAATTGAGTTAATCGTACTAGAAGTTCTCTGTAGCTTTTAAGGTTGAATTTTTTTGTCCCACATCATTTTTTTAACCAAGTAGTCATACTCTTAGCAATGCACAGGGTCAACGTGTTCTTTCTTGAAGTGTTTTTTCTATTTCTTTTTTCGCTTTGTTACTTTTTAGGAAAATTGTGGACAAAGCTAATGGAGAAAAAACAATTTGAGTTTGTTTTAAAATTATCTGTTGCACCTGAAACAATATGATCATCTTCAAACATAGGTAAAATGATAATGTTTTTGCTAATAGAATTAGGTATATCATAGGTAAAATGATAATGTTTTTGCTAATAGAATTAGGTATTTCGCTCTTTCAAAAAAAGAAGGAAGAGGACATCTATATCTGAGTTACTCTATCCTCAATTTCCTCTGTAGTCTAGGCAGCCAAGCGGAGACTCGGATTATTTCCATCATCAAGTATCAACCCTGTGGGAAGTTTCACTGGAAACTGCCTCAGCAATGTATTTTGTGAGCCGGGTTGTCTTCGTCAATGTTTTCTTCCTTTCTTGTTTTTGTTTTTGCCATATTTCTTAAAAAGAATGCAGTGACGTGCTCTAATATTCATCTTTTATGCTTATAAATTACTGTTTATGCATTTCTGCTCAGTGGTTTTAATGACATGTTGCAGGCAAGACAAGCTTTGAGGGCATTGAAAGCAGTGGTGAGGCTTCAAGCTATATTCCGTGGTCGGCAAGTTCGGAAACAAGCTGCTGTTACACTGAGTTGCATGCAAGCTCTTGTTCGAGTTCAAGCTCGTGTAAGGGCACGGTGTGTGAGGGTGTCCCCAGAAGGGCTAGCTGTGCCCCTTGCTGATCCTGTGAAGCAAGCTGAGGTATTAATGTCAAAACATCTTCACATCTCAACATTTTATGTATTCCCAAGGGTGGGTCTGAAGGGCCTTGCCTTGGTGAGATTCCATGTCATCAAATAAATAATGAAAATACCATTTAATGTATAGGCAATGCTAACTCTATCATCAATGTTGTTTTTTTCTGATAATTCTCAGCAAGGATGGTGTGATAGTCCAGGAACCATTGATGAAGTTAGAGCAAAGCTGCAAATGAGGCAAGAAGGTGCTGTGAAGAGGGGGAGAGCAATTGCATACGCGCGCTCTCAACAGGTAATGAAATTGAGAGGACCCAATAGACAGTTTTTCCTTCAGTAAGATAGTCAGTGGACTGAATATATGGCCTAGTTAAAGCTACCTGGAAAAAGATTTATGCAGATCAGTTGGGATGCACACTTTTATTTGTTTCAGTATGTTGAACAGATTATCTTAGTATGTTGAATTTCTTGTTTTCAGCAGTCAAGATTGACTGCTACTCCAAATTCAATAAGTAGCAAACCAGTGACTTCTCTCAAGCATCATAGATTTGATAAGAACAACTCAGGATGGTGCTGGATAGAAAGCTGGATGGCAGCCAAACCCTGGGAAAGCAGATTGATGGAAGAAAATCATACTGACCCGCCAGAAAAGACTCCATTGTCTAGGAAAAGCAAAGATCAACTTCTCAATTTTCATTCATATTCTCCAGATCATGATTCAGTGAAAGCCATAAGGTACAATGGCACAACCAGGATTTCAGCTAAACCACTAACATCTGGTCAACTTAGTTCCTCATCTTCTGCCCCAAGTTCTGAATCTCTTTATGATGAGAGCTGTGCATCAACTTCATCTACGTCTGCATCTCCAACTCTAGCGTCTAGTAATGCACTCATGATGGAAACGCTAGGGGACAGGAATATCCACGCACCTAGCTACATGTATCTCACAGAGTCAACTAAAGCTAAGCAGAGAGCTTACAAATATCTTTCTCACAGTATGCAGAGGCATTTTACGGAGGATTTTATGTTCCATAGTAAACCAATGGTAGTTTCTAATGGAGATACAAGGAGCAGTGCGGGTTCTAATTTTTCAGTTAATTTGAGCAGAGATCAGTACCCTACATTGCCGTTAGGTACGCATGGGCAGGTAAGATATCAGCAGTACTAATTAAGACTTGTCATAGGAGGCTTAGCCAAACTACCATGTCCAAGTTCCTTGAGTTCAACAGCTTGTTGCGCCATATGATTCTGAAGTTGTTCAAGTACTAAGAGACTCACATCAATGGGGAACTGGTTTATATATGAACACCGGAAGTAGAGATAGCAACTGTGTTCATAGAATTGAAGCATGCCCCTATATATATAGTATTTCTGAATTTTGCTCGGTAAAGATTGAATGACATTGTCTTGTCTAGGACTTCAATTACAAGGTTTGTTTGTTTGTTGTATGTAAAATGTGGCGTGTATAGAAAATGATATTGCTAGCTAATTGAGATCTATGCATTCGAATGAACAAATAGAAATTTCAGGAGAAATAGCCCTTGTGATGTTGCTACTTAGAGTATGGATATTAGGGTGACTGCGTTCATGGAATTTGTTATGGCTATGTATCTTCAGAATATAGTCTGTGTTGGGTGGTTTAATGAATATTAAAGATTGCAGTCTTGAGCTTGAAGTAGTACTAGATTTATTATGGGGAGGTGCTAGAGCCACCGCTGGGGCTCCCCCCCCGCTTGGCTTAAAATTTTTTTTTTTTTTTTTTTTTGTATTTTTTCACATTATTTTTTAAAATTTTTAAATATTTAAAAAAAATAAAAAATTCACAATAACATTAAATAATTTTTTCTTAATCACTAATGATAAAAAAAAAAAAAAAAAAAAAAAAAAAAAAAAAAAAAAGAAGAAGAAGAAGCTGGGTAGCTCCCAGCGGGGGGATCTAGCATTATTCTTTATTATGGGTTACTCTGGTTTTTGTTTTGGAAAATGCCTGCTTCAAATGGGCTTTTCCCCCCTACTTTCTTTCCATGCTTGAGTTGGGCTTCGTGGCTCAAGTTGTTTATTAAAAGATACCGTTAAACAGTTTAAAAAAAAAAAAGAAAAACCGTAGATGTATGTGGTGGGAAAATGTACCAGAGTTTGTCACTCAAGCTGTAAGGGTTGACAAAAACTTGTAATGTTCTCCTTTTATTAATGAAAGTTTTTTCTAAATAAAAAAAAAAAAAAAAAAAAAAACAAGAAGATTATGGCAAGAGACATTGGATTCTCGCTTTTTAATTATAGTAATATCCATTGCTCACACTCTTATATTTAAACGAAAACAAGATGTATTCAAGGACGAGGAAGTTGGTGGTAAGAAATGGCACAAATATCAAAGAAGTATTAAATCCAAGTATTTCCCAGATATTATATGACAGCAAACAGATCAATTACAATAGAGGTTTGATTTCCCTCCCCCCCCCCCCGGCGGCCAATTTCAGAACATCACCCAGAAATCAACGAAGTAATTACAATCTCCATATGGAATAAGTAGATCACTAATGTTGTTCTTTCTAACAACTAGCAATTAAACGTCGATCTGGCCGTGGCTGTAAGTTTTTCTAGCTAGCTAGCTCTACCATAATAAATTGGCAAGGACCATGTACGGGTGCATGAATAACATATATATTCCCAGTACCCCACAAAAAGATATATACTCTTATCAGTCTCCCGCTATCAATGGAATAAATTAACTTTGAGTTCTTGCTCTGGAATTTGCTCCGAAACTCGGTTGAAATTTGGAAAAAGATATGTTAACGCTCAAATTTTGATGCAGATATGATTGTGTGTAAAGTCATTTCAGGAGCAGTTCAATGTTTGAGATTAGAATCAAACCTTTTCAATCAAGCAAGGAGCGCTAGGACCAATGTTTTGTGAAACATTCTTAACCCCACTTAAGAAACAAAATTGAGTGGCGTGCAATAACAACTAACAAGGGTTCCTCAAATAGACTGGCATTTGAGATGGGGCTGGGGGTGTGATATGCAGCATCTTAAAGGGTCCCAGCAGCATTCATTCTATTGCTGAAAGGACCACTTATATCATCATCGTCCTTTGCTATTGTGTGAATCACTTAATCATTCCATCTTTAAGAAACCAGAAGAGAAAATCGACCAGAAAATAATAACTCTTGGAAAATATGCATCTTCAAATGTAGACAACAGTACTGTGAACTGGTGTTTCATTTGTCGGTTTCAAAAATGAGAGACGCATACATACACACGCACACAGTTATAGACGTTTGAGACGATCATGCAGATTAATGCAGATCAGTTTAAGTTTGACTTTTTATCTACGGCAAGAAAGATGCCTTACGTACGTACTCGTGATAGGACATGATGATCAAAGATTACTCAAGCAGCCTTACACGTGGGGTGGCGGGAGGAGTACTGCATATTGCAGCACCAACAAAGGCAAGAAATCAGGATGCCACCAAAAGCTGTAAAACAAAAAAAAAAAAGTGTTAGATGTCAATGTTGATGGGATCCTGAATTGAATGAAAGAAAAAGGAAAACGGGATGCTTTCTTCAACTTGGAGTAAATATGTAAACTTTCTTTCATTGGGGGGTTGCCATGAAGATAAGGAAGGCAGTGTGGGGTCCTTCCAGGATGCCTATTTCTTTGTATATTGCTTTTTTATTTCTTTGACCCCACAATTTAGTACTTTTGTTTGCATCGCTTTATATCATGAGTAAATAAGTTTCATGTTTTTCTACTTTTTCTTCGTTTCCATTATTTGAATTTGGACCAATATTCTCTCTCTCTCTCTCTCTCTCTCTCTCTCTCTCTCTATATATATATATATATATATACATATATATAATTAATTAATTGTGATCACTGTGAATTATAATGATCGATTCATGAATACCTCAATTATTTGTTTATTTTGATCTCCTATTTAGTTGTCATTCAATTAAAAGATCAGGTTTTATTGTAGTTGGTCAACTTGGAAAGAGCATCATGCTGTCCTTCATTTTTTTTTTCCTCGTTGATGTGAATGACACTGATCAGATATAAGCTTTGCGAGTTAGGTAGAATCTTGTTACTTTTCATGTGCAAGCTAGCACCCTTACCCAAAAAAAAAGTTGTAAACAAGCATTACATGATGATCTTATATGTTATAACTTACTTAGCATTAATCCTTGAACCATTATACAATAAATAAACCTTTAAAATAGTTTTCTTCAAATTTTGGTGATCTTCTCACCCTTAATCTCCTTTAATTTGTTAATATATTTGAGATCATGAGTTTTAAGTGTGAGCAGGAGGAAGCTCATGCTACTGATCATGATCTCTTCGATCTTCTTAATTATTTGTTTCCTTTTTGTTGCATATCACGATCGATCGATCAAGAGGTAATTTTATTTGCCAAGGAAGAACAAAACTGGGAGTAGAGGAAACAAAATTCAAAAAGAAAGAGAGAGAAAGAAACAGACCCAAAAAAAAATAGACTGAAAATGACCCATACCAAAATCATCAATCGTCTTCGAGAAAAGACAAATAAAATAAGCTAGCTATTCTTTTATGTACTTATTTTGATTCCACATTAATGAGTTGGAGAAAAAAAACAAAAAATCGAATGCAATATCTTTTCATGTCCTTTGATCGCTCAACAAATAAAGCAAAAGAGAGCGGCCTGGTGCTATTAATTGTTGCATGTGCAACAATAAATCAGGAATCTTGTTTTGTTCTATTTCTTCCATCATAAGCATTCCAAACTCTTTACTTTTTCTTTCAGAAGCAACAAATAAGACGAAGTCGTAGATTCTAATTGGCACTCCTGTTCCAGTACCACAAGATCATCATCATCAAACCATTGCTTGCTTCTTTCAATTTGAAACTGATTTTCCTGGCTGGCCGGCCGGCCGGAGACTATATATCTATCTATCTATCTATCATCAACTCGTAGCTAGCTAGCTAGTGATCACAACAATTAATAGAATTATAATGAGGTTTTGTTCGTTGGAAGAAGTTGATCATCATCTCCTAGCTTCATCATACAGTAGTACTGATCGACATGAAAGGATTGCGCGCAACGATCTGGACTCATGTGTCAACATTAATATGATTCCAGCTTGGAACATTGACACGGCCTGGCCTACTTGCAAAATTGCAATTGATCGCATGAAAAAATGATATTCACATTCTAAGAATGTATAAATCATGTCTACTTTTAAAAGTGATAAATCTGAAACATACAGAAAAACATCATGTTTTTAATAATAGGTACTCCCACTTTTTTTTTAAAAAACATAAAAAATGGCGAGGATTACATCCATACCCTAAAACTGTATCTAATATTACTTATTGATCAGATATATCTCACTGATGAAGTGAATGTAATAGTGATCTTATATAATATAAAGTGTGGCTAATGGCTAGCTAGATCAACTTCAGTTAGCAACAGTTATTAGATAGTCGATGGAGCTAGCCAATTTCCAACTTAATTAGATGCAGGTACCTAGCTAGCTAGCTAGCTAGCATGCATGATTGATGAGAATAATCCTACTTTTGGTTATCGTAAATATTCACCAACCACAAGATCAGCGAGCGAGCTAGCAGCCAATCAACTCCGAGATTAGACAACAAATAAATATTAATTAAAGTGCTAAGTTCAAAGAGAACCTTCAACAGAATGTGAAGGCATATATTATATACTTTTTCGGGATTCTTTTCATCGTTTCAAATTACACGCAGGCCCATGCATGCATAAACAGAAGGCCTTTGCTCTAAAATTCTAAATATTCTCCCCCGGCCACCTTGTCCCCATTGATTACAACCTTTTGATGAACTGCTTTTATAAAAGTCTCTCTCTCTCTCTCCCTCCCTCTATATATATATATATATATAATATTAATACTGTGGCAAACGTATGCATGTTTAAAATTCACTTAATTAGCTAGTAATTAATTAATTAATTAATCTCTTTTAGAAAATTATAATAATACTTTGAAAACACAAATGATTCCTTGACCCAATTAGACCCACAAATTCTTGATTGCTATCAAGATAAAGTACTGTGTCAAAAAAAAAATCAAATTTACAAGCTAGCTGGTAATTATATATCCCAGTGGAATTCCAATCCGGGGTTTGTCTTGATCATCGATCTCATGTTATTCAAGTTAATTATATATGCACGTACGTACGCCCTGGGATTATTGATGATCCCGTTTGAACTCATTGTATCATGATCTTGTCTTCTTGTTCATGTTGATCGATCATAGCTATAGACTTTCATGTATTGACTCATTAATACTCAACTATATATATATATATAAATATATATATGCTGTTCACACCAAACTTAGCGTGCTTTTTAATTAAGTACCCATATAAAATATTTTCAAATCAAAAGAAAAAACTGAATAAATAAATGGTTGAATTATGTAACTTATTCAGCGATCCATACACTTCCAAATTTTGGTGGTGTTTAAATTTAAGAGCTGTCGTCGCGGTAGCTAGCTAATTAATTAGCTTGTTAACACGATCCAATTGTTGACATAATAAGAAGCCATTGGTTTCGAACTGATCTCCACTGCATGATGAGGTGACTAGCTAAAGGCAATTGCATGGCTTGTGTTATCATGTACTAGCTAGTCGATTGAGTATACATAACATAAGCAACGAATAATTAATGTACGTTGTCCTTTTACCGTTTTGATTCTCTCTGCCTTTTGTCAGGTAACTTTATCTATTTGTCTCATAAATAAAAGGATGTCTGGTATAAAGTTTTGATACTCATGATCACATTAATCCCTTTATAATAAAAAAATAGAAATCTTTATTTCTTCCTATAATTATTATTTATGTTACCTTTACAAGGAAAAAAAATTAAAATTAAAATCGTCTCAAGTTCTTGCTCAAATATAAAAGTCTCAAGAACAAACACATAAATAAATTGTATCCTATAATATAAAGTGAGAGAGACACATTTATATATACAGTTAACAATAAATACTATCAATTGATCAAACCCTCACATACGCGTGCATGTCTTTTCTTTCTTTTATTGGAAACCAGCTGCGCTAGACATGATGAAGATCAAGTAAAAGGAATTTTTTTGGGAAGGAGATGCTTGAAAATTTTATCTTAATTAGTGCAAGTAGGCTAGTTTTACATTAAATCCCTCAAAGTTGGTCTTCTCAATAATCATTACGATCGAGTAGAAAAGATGTTTCCTCCACCATTGAATAAAACCACCCTCTATATATGTATATATAATTTGTTCTCTTAATTCGAACATAAAAGACAAAAAAAATGGGGTTAGATGGTAGTACTACTACAACCACATGACCATAATTAATATTCTTATAATTGTTGTCAAGATCACTACTATAGTCTACTAATAATTATATAATTCCAAATTAGTTGCAGAGTGTTCAAAAATATAAACGACCCTTAAATATATATATATATTATTGCTTGGGTAGAGATGTCACGTTTTTCCCATATAAAATTGAACTAGCCTCTATTATGCATGTATGTAATTATAGACCTAAAAGAATATTAATATTTCCTCGGCCACAATCATGATCATCATGTCTGTCACTAGCTACATATATATCCTAGATTTTTGGCATCTTCTCCGACATCCTCGTGATCATCATCAAGACATCCGGACTTAGGAGACTTAGAATAATACCCAAATGAAGCATTATTAGATATCATTGATTAATATATGTAGATTAATTAAAATAATAATAATTATAATAAAGTGGTAATCTTGATCATTAATTGTTTTAAATTACCTAAGTTTGTTTCTTCATTTAGCAAAGATGATGATCACCTCGATTGGTACTATATAATCTTTAATTAAGGAAATAAAATATATTTACGTATGATGAGGATGATCATCTTCAACATCTAGTAGCATATATATTTAGTTAAAAATGCTTGATTAGCGGACGGTGCCCACCGACTGCATATATAGCCAGCATGCATGCAGCAGCTACCTTCTTTTTTAAGATTCTATAGCAGACAAGGAATTCAAGTCAGTCAATGACAATAATTTTTATTTTTTACTTTTACTTTTCTTTTCAAAACAATGCAATAAGGAATTTTACTTATATGTAGCTTCCGTCAACATTAACATTACGTACCAAATTCCATTTTTATAATTTTTCTTCTCTAAAAACGTCATTAATATTGTTTAATGCACCGACGTACGATTGTCATCGGCCTACCTCGTCGTGACGGCCAGGCGTTGCAACTAATTAACTGATCTTATAAAGATCATGTAATCAAATTAATTGTCTCTCCACCATCATTTTTTTTTTTTTTTTGCTGCTAAATGTTTATATTAACAAGTTCGAAATAGTTCCATAACTAAGGATCGAGTAAGGCCAAGGAGAGAGAGAGAGAGAGAGCCAACAGAGTTTTGCTCGCGGAACGTAATCTCGCTGGCAAAAGGCTTGTTTTTTTCCACAGATAATTTTTGTATCATCAACTAAGTATTTGCCACGATAGTAGATTTTGAAAAAAAAGTCGTGGGAAAATGCGAAATTTCTTGCAGTGAAAGTTGTGAAACCATGCATGCATGATAAACTTTCCTAAAATCTTTTCTCAAGCTTTTTGCATATCATAGCTCCGATCGAATCAAATGGTCAAACTGACGTCAGTTAATGATGAGTATAACCAAAGGTAAGTTGATAATAATTACATATAGGAAGAAGGTAAAGGAGAGGCCATTGGGATTAGTTTTATATTAATATTAATTTGTAATTAGTGCTGATAAAAAGGGAAGATGCTAAAAGTGGAAGAGGCTCTACCTTCTCCGACAGCTATTATTGACTAACATTTAGGGACTGCCGCCCTGCAGTTGTCCTGTTGTATGTAGAAGTCACGTACGTGTAATTAATTAATATTGATGAAACACTAGACCTTTATTTATATACTAACACATTAAAATCGTCGAATAAACATGCATGGCAAAGATCAGATCATCGTACGATTAAGATTAAACGGTTTTATTTATTTCCTTTCGAAAGAGATCATAAATATATTTTTACGCATGGATCCGATCCATAGAAAAGAAAAAAGTACAGATAAAGACGATTTACCCAGAAAAAAAAAAAACATATAATATATTATATGAAGTACTTGACGTTGCGGAGTCGTCAAATCGACGTATCAACAACCTTACCCTAAAAACTAAAAACAAAAAAAACTGATTTAATTTAATGACACCAGATTTTACAAGTAAACGACATGAACTGACGATGACCATGATTTTTTTCCTGTTTTTTTTTTTGTCCAAAGCTCGAGGTTCGGTACGTAGTTCTAGTACTAGTTCAATATCCAATCAAATAAAGATCGAATAATAATTAAACACCTACATGCAGCACCAGTACTTTGATGTAATCACTTATCCCTATGATCATTAGGTTACATTAGTAGCATTCACAAAATTTATACCATTACTGTCATCATCCAATAATATTGTATATATTATCTAATTAATATAGTATTGATCCAAGATGTACAGGCTGATCTTCGAGGGTGAAGCGTCCTGATCTCGATCATCGGTAACGTTGTCATGATTCAAAAACTGTTTGTTTGATCGAGAATCTCAGATATGTCCAAAGTGGTACCCTTCAAATTACACATCTGGACCCACTTCACTGCTGCATGTACGTACGTGTAACACGGGTCCTAGCTGCTAGCTAGCTAGCTCAAAGCCTGTACTCCGATGGTCCGACGTTGCTGCTCAGGTAACGAAGAAAGGATCGTTATGTATACGTCCATTATAAGCAATACAGCTCTTAGAGGAACACTGCAAGTTTTAGCACTTTGCTATAAATTAACCCTAACTGGGCCACAACGGTACCTCTCCACCATTAAATTCACAGCCTGATCAGTATACTCACGTCATTTCCATACTACCCATTTCTCTGTTCTCCTAGCTAGCTAGGGCTAGAGCTAGTTCAGCGAGCGGCCTTTCTCTGTTCTCCTTTTTCTCTCTATATGTCATCTAGTTTTTATTAAATACTAATTCCCCCGTTCCTTATTGATCTGCTATTGGCACACCAATATCACTGCTTTGAGAGGAGAGAGAGAGAGAGAGGATGGGACATCACTCATGCTGCAACAAGCAGAAGGTGAAAAGAGGGCTATGGTCACCGGAAGAAGATGAGAAACTCATCAATTACATTTCGACCTATGGCCATGGTTGCTGGAGCTCTGTCCCCAAACATGCCGGTAGAAATTTCACCTGCTGCTGATCACTCTCCCCTCTCCAAAATGATCGTTTCAGTTGATACGCTAGATTGCAGGTTAAATATTTTCATTGTTTCTTTTTTTTCATTTTTTCTCGTTTGGTTTTTCGATGCAGGTCTGCAGAGATGTGGGAAGAGCTGCAGATTAAGATGGATAAATTATCTCAGACCAGACTTAAAACGTGGGAGCTTCTCTCCTGAAGAAGCAGCACTCATAATCGAACTCCATAGCATTCTAGGAAACAGGTACCCTTCATCTTCTTCGATCCTCATCTCCTTTTATTCTTTTCGTCAATATCCTAAGCATATATAGATATTGCGGTTATAACGCTTTTCAGTATATAATATGCAAGAGTGACAATTTTTTATTTCGGACAGGTGGGCTCAGATAGCCAAGCACCTACCAGGAAGAACAGACAATGAGGTTAAGAACTTCTGGAATTCAAGCATAAAGAAGAAGCTCATCTCTCAAGAGCTCTCTCCTGCTGTAGCCACCTTTCCTGCTGATATCTGCTATCATGGAAACTCTGAAGAAGGTTTCTTCTCTTTAAATGCAAACCCTAACTGGATCCTCAGCTCTCAACAAGACCAGCTATACCTTCCAGCCAATCCAAACCCAGTGTTACAAGTCTTCGATCATGGTGATCTTAAATTAGAGAATACCGAATTCGGTGCCAACTTGGTTCATTTTCCTCCCGGCCTGGTGCCTCCACCATCCATTTCTTCTTCTAATGACCCCATGATATGGTCATTAGGCTATCAATCCCAACAGCTTGACCTCAGTCAAGAGCATCAAATTTTCAGCATAGGATCAGCAACCAGCAGACATTATCTTGGAGAAAAAGTACTTATCGATCCAACTATAATCACAGCACCGCATTATGAGAATTCATTAACAGTGCCTCCGATGCCAAAACTTTGTGAGATCATTGATGGGAATGTTTGTAGCGTTCCATATTCATCTGCTTCGCAAGATCACGATCTCGAACCGCTTGCTATCCCATGTTTTCCATCTGCAGGTTCCAACTATCCGCATGATCCACACGTGGTACCCAACAATCAAATGGAGTACATCGATGTCATCATGCCATCATCATCTTCTTCATCGCCATCTTCCTTCTCCCCATTGTCAAGTGGCCAACTGTCGCAAACCCTAAGTTTCGTTCAAGCTGGGACCCAGCTTAGCTAGACATGGTACTTTATTGGAGTAATTGGGTACCGTGCATGCATGTATTGATCATATATAGACATATATATAATTGATAGAACGCATTGTATTTATTGAGAAAACCTAAATGTTTTTAGGTCAAGGTGAGTAATGCTGGTGAAGTTCCATTCACACGTGCATATGAGTATTTTCTGGAGTTCTACTACTGAACTATATATATATTTGTATATCACTGAAAATTTCTACTTTATATATGTAGCAGCACCTGTTTTCATGATCATTTTACGACTTCAATGCATGGGTCTCTCTCTCTCTCTCTCTAGATCTTTCGATTCTCTCCCTCTCCATATATAAGGAGTTGCGGGTGAGGACATGATCAATAGAAGACAAATTCACAGACATGATCAATAGAAGACAAATTCACAGACATGATCAATAGAGGACAAATTCAGAGACGATACATAGTCAACGTGCGTGTAGAAAATTTTAAGCCATAAAGCTCCTAGAAAAGTGATACAGTCACCGATCGATGAGCTAGCGTACTTGTGGCGGCTAACATGATTGTACGGACCATTAAATAAAGCATACGGAAAAAGAATCATTCGATTGATCAAGGATGAAGGGTTACAGACAAAATTGTCTAATTATCAACTCTCATCAAATGGGCTTCATGTCTTCAAAACTAACTATATTGATTTCCCATGATATCCGGCCAGCTAAGCTGCTTGCTGTGAATTTTGAGGGATTAACTGTATACATCCTTTTACGTGTAATGACAATATTATATATATAATGACAATAATTCGAAACAAAAAAAAAAAAAAATCAATGAACTAATCCTTTTAAGAATTTGGTATATGGACGTTAAGTATATAATATTATATATATAAGCTGGCATGGGTCTATTGCAACTTAATCCATCAGATAATCTAAATTCTAGCCTTTGAGTTTGACGTATTGAAAAACTATACATGGATGGATCAAAGTGCATGGGCTGCTTCATTTGATGTGTTTGGTACGTTGCATCAAATTAAGGGATCGATTGATATCCCTCGATGATCAGCTTTTTGACCCTCCATACACCTTTGCTACACTGTAAGTTGTCATGATCTAATTTGTTACATAATCAAAAATTTTATCTATAATCATTTTTACTTACTTTTTATACACTCCACTAATGTAATTGGCTGCATTACTTTATTTTAATAGAAAATAACTATTTTGATCAATCATAAACATGATCAATGAAATATACAAAAAATACGTAAAAATAATTATATATAAGAAAACTTTTATATAAGTACATCATGATATATATATCTATTAAATCGCACAACTTGATCTCCTGATCAATGCATGAATTAATTATGGCGTTTAGTTAGTTGTCCATGCTAGCTTTATAAGGAGATCATGCAAGTAGTAGGTCGTCAATTAATAACTTTTTGAATGATGATGATCAGATCAATTAGTTCGACAACTTTATAAAATAATCATGATTTGCATGCTATTTATTTTTTATTTTTATTTTTATTTTTTGGTATTTTTTTCATGCAGTACTATCAGAAAACGACAACAACATTAACATCACTACCATAGAATTAATTAATTTGCAGTTTTTATGAGTAGATATTGTGAAGTAGTACTACTACTGATCATGTCTACCCATGATGATCTGTTTTTATGATCAGCTTCGTACGTACCTACCTCTAGAATAATATTGCTCACTAATTTGTAAATACTAAGATAAGATTCCAGTCTTATCAAAATTAGTTATCACCTTGGCCATCCAAATCTAAATTTTATGGCATGACCAGGACATCGTAAGTACTAAACCTAATTTACGTACTTAAGACCACTAGAAAATTTTGGTCAAAATTTATTTAGAAAATTCATTTTTATAAATTTAGTTTGTCATTTTTCAACAACATCAAATAACATACTCAATAAATTTATCACTATTCTATTAAAATATTAATTTTAACATTTTCATTTATTTTAATTCTAATTTTTATTTAAATATTTATTCGTTATTAAAAAATTACACATACATTTTTTAAAGTTCATATTATTCTAACGGATAAAATTTTCTAACAGTTTTTTTTTTTTTATAATGGACATATTTTTTCAACGATCATATTTTTTCAAGTATAGTATAGATGCAAATTAAAGTAAAAAGCTATACAAAGGATTAAATATGTTTAAGAAACAAAAACTAGGAAATGCAGCAGGTAAGAATCGAAAAGCAAGAGAGAGAGAGAATTTTTAACGCCAAAATAATATTTGGCCAAAAGCTGGGACACAACAAATTTGGCAAGTGAAATTGATTAAAGTTAAAATTACTGTAGCTTTGTTGAGTCTACTACAACTCACTTTTTATGCTTGCTAGTCAAATGTTGGCCAAATTTTGATTTTATTGAGCCCACTAGTAGTGCTCTAATAATTCTCTTATAGGAACTGAAGGGATGAAATTATTTAATGCAAATAAATTACTTCGACGCTCCAACGAAAGAAAATTGTGAAATTATTAATAGAACTCCACTTTGAATAATATATTATATAATATGCTATCATCGCCGCCACGATACATTCGTTTCCCTTAAATTAATTTGTAACCGAGCATTTTCCTAATTAATTATTATTAATGAGTGAAATTAGTATCCTCCTAAATACTTACCCTATAAATAGTAAAAGAAATTTTGACTTGGTTTTCCTAATTCCCATTATTACATATCTTTTAACATTAGATATACAAACTAATTAAAGAATGATCATGCCCATTTCAGTCCCAGCTCCATACGCCACGCATGCACACGTACAGTTACACAATGCTTCGACGTGATTTTTTTTTAATCGATTAATGCGTACAGACAAAAAAAAAAATTTAATCGATTAATATGTACGGACAAAACCTGGCTTTACAAACAACGTACGCAAGTGTGAGCCAGACAAGTTAAGGTTGAAGACTTAATGCATGTTTCCTTTTACTTTCAACTTTTTCCCGGGAACACAATCTGGGAAGGATTGCGGCACCTTCAAATCAAGCGCCCTTTGTTTCAAGTACCCTCGGATCGAAACATGCATGCAATATAATATATATATATATGCATTCCTTGATCATGCTCTTGTCACAGTAAGACATCAAACCAAAATCACAAATTATAACAAAACTGAAATTTACATGCAAACAAACTACAAACTTTCGCATGACTAAATCTTGAGTGACAAAAAAGAAAAAAGGCAAGGAAGTATATATATATATGTAGTTAACAGAAAATGAAATTTTACACATGAGAGTTCAAATCGTACTCAATGGCCTTGATCTAGACCCTTCTTACAAATTATAACAAAACTGAAATTTACATGCAAACGAACTACAAACTTTCGCATGACTAAATCTTGAGTGACAAAAAAGAAAAAAGGCAAGGAAGTATATATATATATGTAGTTAACAGAAAATGAAATTTTACACATGAGAGTTCAAATCGTACTCAATGGCCTTGATCTAGACCCTTCTTTCAGGTGCGCTGATCCACCACAAAAGGCAAAGATTCTTTCCAATTTGCAGACTTGCAGTCTTACCAAAATATAGGCCAAGCTTTAACCCTTTATTTTACTCAGAAGAGGCAAAAAAGCTAAGCCGTAATTCTTGCCCGGCCCTTTGCTATTCTTCGAGCAATGACTCTCCTCCCACCCTTGGTTGCCTTGCTGTACGTTCATGCAAAAAAAAAAAGTTCCTTAGCCAACATGGAAATCCTATATGGTTCTGTTCACAATTCTCTAAGGTAAGTAAAACACATGCCAGAAGCCAGAGATGACTTGACCGCAAAAAGATATCAATTCCAAACAGATTGAGTATAAACGAAAATTAAGCTCTTGAATCAGCTGATGTAACAGTATGTAACAGAATAATAATTCTACTTATCATCCCCATACACCACATTTATTTTATTTTTTTTATTTTTCCTATAACAAGTATGTGTATGGTATATGGATGATAAGTAGAACTCAATTAGTTTAAGAATAAAATAAAATAAAAAATAATAAATTAGTTTAACAAGAATAAAATAAAATAAAAAATATTTTTAAAATATATAAAGTGTGTGGTGTGGAATGATCAATAGCATCCCTTGTAACAGAAAGGCCAATGACTTTCCAAGAAATCCAACTATGTCCAACCAACCGTGATTCACACTTGGTCCACAGACTTTTCCAGTTTAAAGCTAGCTAGCACATTGCCATTTGTAACTCGAAAACCGTATGCATGTGTTATTATTTTTTCTTTTTTTTTTCCTTTCTATTTTACACACACCCACAAAGGGAGTAGAGCAGAGCAGAACGTACAACATACCGCGCAAAGAACCCATGATTCCTCTTACGCCCGATGAGGCTAGGTTGGAAAGTCCTTTTGGGAAATAAAAGCATTGGCTCATTTGAAGAAGAAACATCTCCTGAAGAAACAAACAACTACCAGTTATGCAGAAATCAGAAATAAAGGATGAAAATGAGGTCAATCACTAAAATTTTGAGCCAACTCTAGAAAGTCTAGCCAAAGTGTTACTGGGATATGCCTTTACATAACAGATTCCATATTGCTAGAAGATATTATATCAACACGTGTTTCATCATCACCTCATGATCAGTCACGCCATTTGTATATTTACTCGTAATATCAGCCCCCTAATGCAGCCTGATGTCTAAAAATAGTATCACCTCAACCTGTGTAAAGCCTATGTGGCACCACCATTCAAATTCCGAAGCCAACCTAAATTCTCTCTCATAAAAAAAGTATACTCATTAGCTATCTGGATACACCATCAGCTAGCATGCCCATATCATTCAGAAACGCAAAAGATCTTATAGCGTTTATCCTGTTGAAAAAATACTTAATTCTGAGAGAAGATACCAGAAGCAAATGTCTGAATTACCTTCAAAAAGGCAATAAGTGCCTCTGTATCAGCACCTTTGAAGCATGAGTGTTGAGATTAAAGGACTATCAACCGTTCCCAGTGTATACAAACTCTCAAGTCTTAAAGAAAAATATCATTCAACAAGTAGAAAAGACCAACAGCTGTCCCCGTTTGAGTTTATTCTTGCCTGCATAGGTTATGCAATCCTAGATAGCATTTGGCAGAAGTTGGGCAAAGTCTCCTTCAACCCGCTAGTGCAAGACTCAAATAGAAGCACCGAGAGCAGCAGAAACTAAGATAAATTTGCAAATTGCAAAAACTTTCTCCTCAATTAAACGTAATGGCATGCAGTTGAGGCTAAAGCAACTACCGTCTTCCATTTTCATTTCAGTGAGGAAAGATTCTATTTTTATTTATCAAAAAATAAAAAAGTGAGGAAAGATCGAACGATACTAAACTTCCATGCAAATTGGATTGCCTAATGCAGTTAATTACAAAAAAAAAAAAAAAAAAAGGTGAGTAACCAAACAAGCTAAATTATTCTCCAATCAAGTGGAATTTAGTGCTTATTCCTACAATACAAGAATGCCTATTAACTAGTGCTAGAAGCTTCACCAGAAGCAAGCAAGACGAGGTCTCCAATCAAGATTCCGCATGAGTACATATACAATGCTATATTATTCTCTTTACATAAATTCTCTCAGCAACCAAATCCAAGTTATAGACAACCTCTTTGAATATTCACCACTGATCAGTTTTCGAATCATTGGGACCTAATAATGCCTTTCTCATTTGGTTATCTATTTGAATATTTTCAAAGCAACCAAACAGAGCATTAGCAAAATCTAGTTCATCCTTGAATTTTCTCCGAAACCGAACATACACGTGCGTACTAACAAAGTCAGAGAGAGAGAGTACCATCCGGCAAGAAGAACCGAAGAGAAGGGAGGCCACAGGGGTAAAGGAATCCTTCAGAGGTAACTTTTTGCAGAAACTCAGCGTGGTTTTGCTGTGGCAAATGGAGGGAGGTCTGGAACTTGGAGAGTGATGGGAATAGCTTTGGACTGATATCGAGGCCTTCAGATACGATTCGGAGATTCGTATTTGGGTTCTGGTGAACAAAGGGGCTGGACGATAACCGATTCAGAAGAGAAGCTCCGGTACGGACCAGGTTTCTCGAAGCCATTTGTTTCCACGAAGAAACGGTAATAGTTCTTCTGCTAAACCCTAGAGAGAGTGACCCAAAAGGGGGTAGGGATAGGTGTGGAATTTTAAATATTGGGCCGTGAGCGGTGTTGAGCTTTAAGGCCATGTTTGGTTGCATGGGCTTCAAAATAGTTTAAACATAAGGTATAAATAATTATCTTTTTGTTTTTATTTTTCTATCGGTAGACCTTTTTATCTTTTTTAAAAGACAATTAATTCATCCATCAAGCAATTAACACATCTCCGCCTTAACAATGAATAGGTCGAATACATTATGAAATCACTCCATCGGCCCACTTACTTTGGTCACTAAGATTTCTTATTTCGAAATTCTCATCTCATTATTATAATTTTCTCAGATCTTCATACAAAATATAATAAACAATTTAATTTGTTATTAACTTTTTTAAATTTCAAAACGATAATAATATATTTCATTTTAAAACTCCAAATTTTCATCTCAAAATTCTCAATGGCCAAACTAAAGCAAGACAAATTTAGACTCCATTTGAAATTTGGACTGAATTGAAATTATTTTTTAATTTTAAGCTAAGTTTAATGTCTAAACACCAAACTCTTAAATCATTAAATGTATTTATTAAAAGTTGTAAATTTCATATGTAAAAATGTTTTGAGTTGAGATAAATTTATCTTAACTTATTAGAGATCCCAACTTCTAATAAATACATTTAAACTTATCTTAACATTCAAATACATCTAAACTCATCTTAAGTTGACTCCATAAAACTCATCCCACCATCTCAACTCACTATTATTCATAAAAAAAAACTCAATTCATCTCAACTCAACGTCCCAATGAAATTAAGCAAATTTTACTAAATAGTGAGCTGGTGAATTGGCCTCCCTTCTCGAGTAAATAACTTCAAGAATAAAAACACTTAGTCTCTAAAATTAGAAGAATCTGTCAAAATTATTTTCCTCTTTATATTTTTATCCAATTTCGAATTCATTCGTAATCTTCCTCCATTTATTCAAATGAAACACAACTACGGATCCTTCCATCTGTTTCATACCACCGATTTGTCTGTAACGGGAAGATTTTGCTTGATTTAAGATAAGCATCTTTAAGGGGAAAATTAAACTGAAAAGGAATAGAAAACAAGCTCAAAATGCTTGCTTTCTGAAAATAAATCACTTTCTGGCAAAACCCAAAGTCAGTCAACGTGTATATTAATTTGATAGAAATTAGCAGAAAGAAAGAAAGAAACTGTCCATTACAAAGCTACTCCAAAATTTTGCTACAGGAAAAATTACTGTCCCACCAAAAAAGAAGAATAAAACCAAGGCAACAAACTGGCATTTCTAAAACATGCCAAAAGGAAGCATTTGCTCCACAACAGAATCAAGGGATTATAGAACTTTAAATGGTGAAGAAGAGTAGGTCAAAAAATAGCGATTAAAAAAAAAGGCACAAATAGGAATTAATTGTTCACTTAATGACTAGGCTATCAGAAAGAACTGCAGACCAATACAAATTTAATAACACCAGAATTCCAAAATGTACACTAAATCAAGCTGGGTTGGTTGGGGAAGCTTTATTGCTCCTCTCCATGAAGTGCAGCTGAGATCCAATCTAAGGCAGCTGTTTGAATGTCCATCTCAATGTGTGGAGAAAGGGAAAGAGGAGTTACTGCAACCTGTCCCGCCAAGGAGAGACAAGAATAAGCAGCCAAGGAAACTAAAAATAGTAATATAAAAACAGAGAGGCAGAAAAGTATCTAATTTTCTTGAGACATGAGCATGCAAAATCCCCCCACCACCCCGGCCCACACACACAAAAAAAAAAAAAACATGTAATAATTCTGCCATAAGCTCCCTTCCAAAAAAATTAAATTGATCCATTATCCAGTAGCAAGATCATTTACAGCTTTCAACCGAAGCTGGCAGTGGACTTTATCAGTGCGTCACATAATTGGGAGATTAAGCTCTCTAACTCATTCTATAATTACCCCAAAAAGTCCTGTAGTAATTCCTCACTGACACTGGGACCCATAACATTAAGCCATAAAATAAAATATGAAAACAGCAACATTCAACCAACAATGATGGCATGCAGTCTGGCACTAAACACATGCATCATTACTTTTACCTTCACATTCTACATAACGCATAACTAGAATTTTCTATGATGGCCTTACCGAGACTTTTTCTTCCACCCCTTTCCAGTACAATCTCAATCATTCATGCAAGTGGAATCCACTCTTTCATTGGGACCCACTTGGACTTTATTACAGTTATTTGTACAGGAAGAGTAGTGGAAGAAACAAAAATTAGGGGTGGAACTTGGAAGGAGCTGACCACATCCAAATGATACTTGTGACAATCTGGATTCGGTCATTTAATTTCTAAATGATCAAATGACACGAACAAGAAAAAGGTCCTAAAAATCCATATTATCTACTTACAAATCCACTTTCAAGAGCTCTGAAATCCAGATCCTCATCATTCTCTTCCTGATCCTGATCCAGGAACTGCAAGTAGAAGAATGCCCATGCCTTAGTTCATCACTTCATGAAACAACTAAATACTTTCATATGGATGGGGTTTTCTTTTTAGGCATTTGGATCCCCTAGAGTTCTTAACTAAACTCTAGGATCTCGAGTGGGAGAAAAATAGTCATAAGAAGTGGACCCCACAACATTTATAGTTGTACGAGTAAATGTCTCGGGCAGCATTAAATGCTATGAGACCCGCTTTATAGGTCTATCCCTCTCACTCTAGACCTTAGAATTCTGTCAAGAACCCTAGAGGATCTCCATCCTCTTTTTTTTTTAGGAGGTGGGGGTTTAGTACCTGTAACCGGAAAAACTTCTTAACCCGGTTGAAATCAGATTTGCCTGCAACACCAACTGATTCAATCTCCACAACATTCTTCTTTTGTGTGGTCAAACGGCGAGCTGCACCCTGAAAAGCACAAAAGAATAGAATACAAGAATGAGCACTGAAAAATGCAGAGTATAATCCTTCCATTATTTTTTTTCATTTTTTAACAAGTAACTTCCTTAGAATTCCTACTTTGAAAAATAAATAAATAAATCGAAGATTCTCATTAAGAGCTACTGACTGCAGCAGATGCATCTCGGCCAAGCTGTGCAAGCTGAATGCCAAGGCTTTGTTGATTGGACATGAAATGTCCAGCAGGATACCGGTTAGCTGAAACAGCCTGCCAGTTAGGAGTGGATCTCCACATACTTTGCTTGGTCAATTTGAAGCCCTGTCAAGAAAAAGATTTTCACACATGTTTGTGAGGGAAAGTATAAAGAATAATAAATCTTAAAACGAGTTTTTTTTTATAAGTATAAATATTAAAAACGAGTTAATATCCTAAAAGCAATGATTTATGCAAACACCACTTGGAAGTGTAACAAAACACAAGCATCATAGCTCAGTTGACAAAGTCAATCAAGGGTTTGTGCCTGTGACCAAAATTGTTGCCTCAAGCAGGAAGATATTTTTCTTTCAAAATGTTGACCCAATGAAGATAACAGGGCTATACTAAAGCGCAATAACCGTAGAACTCAAGTGTAAAACTGAAAATAATGTTATTAGTTATTACAGTTATCACACATAAGTTTGCTGACCAATCCTTCAAATTTTTTACAGCAAAAACTCTAAGAATAGAGGCTGGGTAACATTTTATGGTGCGCAGCTGGGGTGAAGAATAGCTATATAAAATGATGAAGTATCCACATGTCTCACAACAACCAAGAATAACACGGTTCTATAAGTAAGACTCAAAACATTACCCCGATTACACTGCTACTGAAAATTGTCTGAGGCTATTTGTACATGCTTAAGCAGATGCAAAGTTCCATATGCAGATTTCCAATGTTCTGTTTTATAGTAGTATAATTTTTCAACTGCCTGATTACCTAGTACAACCACCTTTTTCTTCTAAGAAACAATAAAGGCAATTTTTGAAGTTCAAGTTACCTTAATTCACTAACTCACATAACACGACCAAGAACAAATCATTGGCTACTAGAAACAAGCATTTTAAAAAGATTTAGCTGTGTTTGGGTATCATTACTTTTCACTACTTTTTACTACTATTCACTACTATTCAATATTTTATCATTAATTTTTCACCTTACTACCCAAACGTAACTAGGTTTCTCACTCGTTGAATCTGAGAGTCTGGAACTACATGCATCCTGATTTTTTTTATTCTCCTCAAAAGTTTTTTTTATATATAATCATTGAAAAATAAATAAAGACCGCATCTAATAATCACTATCAAACTCTTTTCATACCCTTACACCACAGAGTACATCGCTTTCACTCCTAAAAATCCCTTCACTTAGCCACAGATTAACTTGCCAATGAAAGGAAATTTTCCTCATAAAGGTTTCAAAATACACCAAAAATACATCTATAAAATAAAAATAACGTATCAAAATTAGCAACATATATCCTTAACATAAAAGTCCCAAACCTTGTTTGTCAAAGGAGAAGTGGGAATCTCTATATTCAAAGAGCAGCTTTTGGGGAAAAGTCCTTTCTCAATATCCCTGATAGCTGCATTTATTAAAGGTGAACAAACAGCAACTGCATCCTTAAAATCAGTATCTTTACTTTCATCCTTCTTCCTGCAATAGATTAACACCAAAGGATTACTGATTGACATTTAAAAAATAAAAAAGCAGAGCTTCAATTCGTATATAAAAGAAATGTGAAGTCACCAGTTCAGTGATATTGACAATGATGGCACGCCACATATCATTGCCTCTCTAGCTCCGGCAACAACACCTGAGTAAAACCTGATTGCAATCTCAATTATTAAGTATCGTGGGTCTTCAAATAAGGGCTAAAAATCATGTGGAAAGAACGAAGAACACACATATTTAGCTTACATAACTCACACAAAAGTAGTCAAACATAAATTTTATATATTTACATGATTCTAAAGTTTACCCTGGTTAAAATAGGATAAAATTCAAATAATAATCATGCATACACTAACAACTTTCATGTGATGACTACTTAACAAAAAAACAAAAACTCACATTTGATGACCACAGCTTGATCCCCGATTAATTCCACTGATCACCTGAAAATCAGATCATTTATGAGTCTTCTAAACACCAGAATCTATATATAATCACATTTATGACATCATGTAGATGCTAACCAGAAGAGGCTTTGACCAAGAAAATAATGCCCCCGACAATGCTAGTGAGACACAGTCCACGGGAGTCCCTGATTGAAAGAATCGTGATTGAGCGTATTACCATCAGTAAAAGCGACAATACCACAAGACGCAGATCAAAGTTACATAATCTATCAGGCATGCATTGATAACTACGAATCGCCGAAGTTTTCCATCCATGCAATGACTCTGGCTCATAGTTAAGATTGAATATCATAGAACACACATAATGATTGCCCAAGTTCATACGCATAAATAAAATCCAACACGCAAGAAATAATAAATTCATAAAATCCACGAATCATTTTAATGGTTAAAGATCCAATCACATTGATTAAGAAAACTTGGAACATAGAGAAGATGAGATTTTTTTTTATAAGTGACAAAGAGAACAATGCATGAGAATATAAGAAACTCATACCTGAAACTTCAAAAGCCGTCGCACCATCAATCTCAGCGGAACTCACAGCAACAGTCTCTTGGAGAGTCACGGAATGACCTGACACTGATTTGTCCCTAATGGAACCGATAGTAAATTAAGAAAAAATGAACAGATAGTAAATAAACCAATAATCACAGAGGGCCGGAATTCTGATATGATTAACCTAATGGAAATAAACAATAAAAATAAATCGGAAATATCGCAGACCAGATGATAAGTTATAGGGAAACAATCAATAAAATGCAAAAAAAAAAAAAAAACAAAAACAAAAGAGAGAACCAGAAATTGAAAAAAGAGAACCCACGATTGCGGGGCGCAGACATGGACATTGTACAACCCTTCACGGACCAGAGCTTCGACGAGGTAAGCAAGGCCAGGGGAGTCAATCCCGTCGCTACTAGTGACCAGCACAATGGGCTTGGAACTGTCTATGGCCTCCTCATCCTCTACGGCATCAGAAACCGAGGTGGAAGAAGAGGGTTGGGTGGATTCTGCGTTGGCTTTGACTTGATCGTTTGTTTTGTCGGATTCATTGTTCTTCTTGCTAAGAACTTCCTGAAGATTGGAGACGAGGCCCGGAGGCAAGAAGTTGTTCTTGACGGAAGTGGAAGTCATATCATAGACAGGTATTTTGAGGAAAAATAGAGTGGGAGTGTGCGTCTGCACCTGCTAATTTTGGGTCAAGAAGGATCAGAATAAAAGAAACCCTAGAGGCAGAGATGCAGAGGAAGAAAAGGAGAGGAGGGGGCGGGGGGCAATAAAGCTAAGAGGAGAATGTAAAGGATAGAGAAGATGGACCGGTTCAAACGGCGTTATTTTGAAAGAGACATAGACAGAGAGAGACAGAGAAAGAAAGAGAGATTACTTGTGTGGTTGGTGTAACTTGCTATCATGAAAGACATTGGGGAAGAACCAACAGTACGCTGTGAGTTTTGCTAGGTGCATCAATTCGCATCGATACGAAAGGTATATGTTTAACATTGAAGATACGAATAATTTAAAATATTTTTATATTTTTTTAAGTAAAAAGATAATTGATGTTTGAATTAATATACAAACTTATTTATATCTAACAAAACTCAAATAATAATACTCTATCATCAATCAAAAGTAAAATAAAAATATTAATTAATTTTATGAAATTTACGATCGTTTTTAACAGTAAATTTCATATTTTTTTAAAAAGATTACGGGATATTGATATATTTTACAATTATACATAAAATTACTATTTTTAAATGTTTATTCATGTCATTATCTTATTTGATATTGGGTAATAGAATAATAAGTAATAAATAATAAATAATTTTACAATAATTTAATACAATATAATGAAAAGATGATAGCCAATAAAAAAAAAATGTTGTATAGTATTTCTCTTTTTAATTGTAACCTTATTGACAATGTTTTATTTATAACAATACATACTGTATAATTGGGTTACGAGGCATTGAGATGTATACAAGCCAAACAATAGAAGGGATGCGAATTTGTAGTGTTTTTGGAGGGAGACATGCAAGAAAGCTATTCCCCAAAATTTTGCCACTTTTAAAGGGGAAAATGCATGAGAGAGAGAGGACAAGCACAGAGTATTGAATCACGAGTGGAATTGTGGAAAAAGGATGGTTAAAATTACAGGTTGGTGGATTATTAACTAGCGAAAGGACGTATGCCGTGGATTAATGTCGACAACTATATAAGTTAAAGGACATTATTTTTCAACAGCATTTGAATAAAAAGGACTCTTAACATGCTGGTTATGAGAAGAGGGTATCAGATTAATATAAGGAATAAAAGAAAAAAGAGTGATAACCGAATATATTAAGAATAATTATATTATATGTTCAAGTTTCGTATAGATATTTTATAAAAATATAATTTTTTTTATAAAAAATTTATATATTTGAAACTTATCCGTGACAATATTAAGATATTAAAAGAGAAATCCACGTCGTATAGCATCTGTAATAATCGATCCCTCCAAGTTTTAATACAACTCATAACGCAATTTAAGTAATCTGGATTTCTTGTCGAAAAGAGGTTGCCTTTTTAACAGATCTTGTCGTGTTATGAGACATGTCTTCAGGGTAAACTTTTTTTTTTTTATTCTATTTTTTTTTATTTTAAATCCCATATCCAGATCAGTGTACTTGGCAAGGCAAGCTGGGATTTTGTAGCCGATGGCATCTCTCCGCTTGAATAAAAGTGGGAAAATAAAAAGAGAATATAAATAGTAATTTATCATCATTAATCCGTGAGAGAGAATAGAGGTTGGTGGAAATTTTATTCAAACCAACATTTTGCATTGACCCTAATTTTATTCATTGATTCCCCCCAATCAACGACCAAAAGTGCATGCCTTTCACGTTCAGGCAATAATAGATAGGAGTTGGGAAGCACTCTCCTCGTTGCGTTCCTTCAAGAATCCCAATGTATTTACTGATGTAGCGCTGTAGTTGGCGTTGGTAGGATTGTTAATTTAGCAGGATTGTGGCAAGGGGACGGCACCGACAAAGTGGTACCTCGTCTCTATATTTCCGAGCATTGATTTTCTTGTCCCATATGTTTATCAGATTATAATTACTCTGCATCCGTTCGATCTGCTTTACTTTTTAGCGACTTGGGTAGTTGCCTGGTGCAGGTAGATTATATGACTGACTGTATCTAAGAAAAGAGAATCATTAGAGAGATTGTACAGGGAAAAATTGGGATTCTGATCCTTGATTAATGGGGCTCATTATGAATTCCTGTAATTGTCCTTGATTCGTTTGGATCTGATAAATCATAAATGTCCCATCATTTTTTAGTGTACCTCGATTTCGTTCTGATCAGATCCAAGATTTAAGGTAATTTTAAGGTTTTGGACCCTTTGCAATGTCCAATCATATACAGGTAAAAGAAAGATAAATCAGAAACAGAGTGAATCCTTTGGCATTGTTTGGAACAAAAAAACAGCAATTATTCGGGTCAGCCTTTACGTTGTCCAATATCTTTCTGGGCTCTAAAGGGGTGTCCGATTTACTGCAGAAAAGAAACTGTCGAACACATTGCTTTTGACAGCAAAGAAAAGTGGAGGCCAGGTGATTAGAGTTATTTAAGCACTCACAGTGAATCTTTTGTCTTATCTTTTAAAATATATCATTAAAATTTATTTTTGTTATTTTACATACTGACTTTTACAATATACCATACATCAACTTATCTATTTTTTCTTCATATTATTTAAATATTATACTTTTTATTCTTTTTTATTCATTTTAAATATTTTCTCTAATTATAAAAAATATCCTTTTAACTTTTAATATTTACAATATCTCCCTATATACAAACTGTCCAGCCCCTCGAGAAACTGCTACCACGGCATAAACCTCAGCCCTACACCACCAAGACCAGCCACTGCATTTGAGTGGTTCCCGTCGCACAATCCGCCCGAAACACCCCATCCTCACTGCCAACAACCAGTGGCACCAGAATCAATCGGAAAACCACCTAGTTACTCCAGCCCACAGCCACCAGTTGCACCCCGCAGCCACTTCTCCTCCACGTTTTCAACCCACACGGCAACCCAGTGGCGGCAATAACCTTCATCCGTCTAACAATACCACATATGCTCTTTTAACAACCACCCAACCAGCAAGCAAGCCAAAACCGAAAACTTCCTCCTCCCCAGCATAACCCAGCCACTGCCGGTGCACCACCGCTGTAAACCAAAAGAAAAAGCCCCTGTTTTATTATACCCGAAACAGAGTAATACCCACCCCTTGAACCAGCCATCACCTATCTCGGGAAAGCCACCGCACGCCGCCAGCCCCCACCTCTTCGTCGCCTCCTGCACAGATGGTGCCGCCGAGCACCTCATGCCACCGATATCTCTCGGTAAGCCGAGCACTCCGTCACCTGGACACTCCTGCACAGACGGTGCTGCCCAAAACACCTCATCCTCACTACTAACAACCAGTGGCACCATAATCAATCGGAAAACCACCTAATCACTCCAGCCCACAGCCACTTCTCCTCCACGTTTTCAACCCACACGGCAACCCAGTGCCGGTGCACCACCGCTGTAAACCAAAAGAAAAAGCCCCTTGAACCAGCCACCACCTATCTCGGGAAAGCCATCGCACGCCGCCAGCTTGAAGAAGAAGACAACGGTGAGAGCAAAGCTTGAAGAAGAAGACAACAAAGAGAAACCGTGGGAATGATGAACGAGGGAGAGGGATGAACGAGGGAGAGGGTCTGAAATGAAATAAACGAAACTTGAATAAATGAAGAAAAATCAACGCACATAGCCGTGACAGCGGAAAGAGAAATGAATTTAAAACTTTTACATTTCTGAACAGTTTCCTGTACATGTAGAGTGAACACTGTACTAAAATGTAAAACATTTTTAAAATACAACATCCGATGGAGGGCATTTTTGAGCACTTTTCTTTATATTTTAAAGAAATGTCTGTTTTACAATAACCAATGGAAGTGCTCTTAGAAAGAGTTGGCAACTTGGCCGGCTTTGAGTAATACTATGCATTATATTTTTATTCTATTAAATAAAACATGACTCATTTATTATTATTATATAATAAAAATATATATAATAAATAATTATTTAATTATAATAAATATATCACATCATATTTAGTAGAATGAAAATTAAATAATAATATAATATATAAAAATTTTCCCTAACCTTTATAGTAGAATTGTGATCACATTTTGAGATGCAAATGTTCATCATTACTATTTGAAGGTGTGTGTTTGTTTATCTTCTGAATTTTCTATAAGAAAAAAGCTATAAGAAGTCGGCTAGTACAAGCATGGGGCAAATGGTGTTGACGTAAAAAAATAAAAAGGGCACCGTTTCAATGTTTGCCCCCATTTCCCCATACAAGATGACTCACCCTCCTTCTCTATGTTTCTCTCCCCTGAAGAATTGATTATGTGCTTTAAAACTCTGCTCGCATGGCTGACTGAACAACCTCAACAATTCCTCACACAGCCACATCGACGACGACAAATAAGAGCAAACCTAACCTAAGGAGGAGACTTGTCATTTCTTTCGCTGCAACCTAGATCCAGTTCTTCTTCTCCTCTATAACCAATATCGAATGGATCTCAACGCCCCAATTCTTGAAAACCTAAAAGTAAAATCATTAGAAGAACAAAACTCACTTACCATTGTGACATCAATGATTTTCCTATTCTCAGATGTCTAATACTCCCAACATAATTTTTTTATTTTTTATTTTTTTTTATTTTACGCAGAGGATCATAAGTATCCTACTAAAGAGGTAATAGAAGTGTTGAACCTAAAGTTTCAAGTTTTGTGTAATTATATATTTACACATGGATTTTGATGATAACAAATGAATTCAAAGAATGAAGGAGTCTCAAGCTCAATTTGTCCACACAATGGAGTCAAGCACATCAAGGAACCAAGCATGAGCAAGAAGGAAACAAGTTCACATTAAAGTCATAGAGAAATGTTGTAAATCTCTTAAAATTCGAAATTAGGATTAAGGCTCAAAAATTAATATTTTATCATAAAGCATTAAAATACATTTTCCACATGTGCATGAATATTTTGAAAATTAAATTTGAAAATTTTGAAAGATAATTGATTGTCATCTTTCACATGTGCATGGCATGATTAAAGGTTTGAATTTTGAAAATATTAAAGATGATTGATTGTCATCTTTCACATGTGCATGTTTTATTTGAATATTTTCAAAAGTGATTGATGCTTTTCTTGACTTATGCAAAAGGAAGATGTCTTTGTTTGAAAAATTTGAAAAGTAAAGTGTGCTCCTTTTGTCATATGCAAAAAATAAAAAATTGGGTTTGAAATTTTTGAAAAGCAAAGTGTGCTCCTTTTGTCATATGCAAAAAAAGTAAAAGATTAGGTTTGAATTTTTTGAAAAGTAAAGTGTGCTCATTTTGTCATATGCAAAAAGTAAAAGATTAGGTTTGAAATTTTTGAAAACCAAAATGTGCTCCTTTTGTCATATGCAAAAAGTAAAAAGATTAGGTTTGAATTTTTTGAAAAGTGAATGATGATGTCTTTGACATGTAAATCATTTTAAATTTGAATATGAAGTCCCATATGCCTATAAATAGATCGTTTGAGAGCTTCACGTACACAACACCAAAAGTATACAACATTCATTCAAAACTTTCATTCTCTCTTCTCTAAGCATTGAGCATTAACTCTTATTCATTTTGAGAGATATAGTTTGTGCTGTATTGTTCTTATTTCACTCATTGATGAGTGTTTTCTGATATCCTACCCACTATCAATTCTTGTATCAGTAAAAGGGGGTGTACAACCCTTGTGTGTGTAGAAAGTGTTCTACACAGGGAATAGTTGAATCACCACGTGTAAGGTGATTGCAAGTGTGGAGGGTGTTCTACACGGATCCTTTGTAACGGTGTTGTTCAAAGGTGTAATAGGTTTCTATCTCCACCTGAAGGAGGTTGAATAGTGAATTCGGGGATCCTCAAGGGGTAGCTTGAGGCGAGGACGTAGGCAGTGGGGTCGAACCTCGTTAACATACTGAGTTTGCTTCTCTCTTACCCTTACTCTTCATATTTATTGTTGTTTCATATTTTGTTTATATTTTATATTGTATATTTGATTTATAATTGTTATTTTTTTTAAATACAACTCAATTCACCCCCCTTCTTGTGTTAGTCATTTGGGCAACAAGAAGAATATGCCAAGGCTTTGGGATTGGCATACAAGCAGGTCCAAAGATGGTTTGTTGAGAAGAGGATGAGGGATAAAAGAGAAAATGGATTTATTGTACTATTTCATTCAGCTTTGATTAAGGAACATCCGATTCTTACTAGAAGGAATGGGTTTAGTCGTAGTATTGATGCTACAAAGGTTTCTAAAGGAGATCTCTCGATGCATATGGCGGAGACTCCTTCATCTTCCATATACAGGTGCCCATCTACGGCGAAAAGAAAGAAACAAGTCTTTCTTCTTCATAACTTGTTAACTCCTAACATTCTAAAGAAGGTGTCCTGCAAGGATGGTTCTCCCTTTGGCTTGGAATTTGACTCTCTTGAATTATATTTCATATTAACTTTTTCTTTTCTTAGAAACTTGAAAAAGAAGCCAAGCCGAAACTCACATTTCATCTTTCTCGCATTTTTTTTAATATATTGGTTGACGTGGCATCGTCAGCGAACTGCCCGTCGTTTGCAAGGGTTGACTAGCCCTATAAGGATTGTTTCCATAAAGATTCCGGATCGGAATATTTGACATCTAAACTCTAGAATATTGTACATAATTGACATAGAAGGTGACTACAAACTGAGCACTATGAACCCAAGTTTAGTAAAAATGATCCATAGTCTACAGATAACAATGCTTTACTGATGAGCATAAAAGCACATCTGAATCACTTTGCAATAAACTCTATATTTCGTTTGAATAATTATAGTTTCCTCTCCATGTGATTATTGCAGCGACAATTTTAGTACTGACCATCATCGCAATTTGAATAATCATTTCGCTTACGCTTTTTTATACACTTTGTTCCAATTTTCTTCTATGACTCTCCAACTTCATCTATCAAATAGTTGTACACGAGATACTTTACCTTATGTTCAAGTAACTTTCTATGATTCCGAGAATCTATCACATGTTCTTTTTTTATCTTTTTCCTTTTTTTATAAAGGGGGTGGGAGGCTTCTAACTCAGATTTTCTATTTAGATATCCGGATCATATGCCATTAGACCATCAGATTCTTAACTTGAAAATCTATCCCATCTTTTGAAAATCTATCTAGCATGCTTGCAATTTCATTCAAAGCTTCAACCTGTAAAGTTAACGAATAACTAAGCATCAAGTATAAAAAAACAAAACAAAAAAAAAACAGATCAAACAAACATATATAATGATGTACGGGTAGCCTAGTAAACATCAGATAGCCAGTTATGCAAAGCCTTACTTTTCCCTTAAATTCAGACTCAACGGATCATGTAAGCCTCCCTACAAATTTACGAGTAATTTTCTCTGCTATCACTGCATATACTCCCTCTCGTCCACGTCATCATCACCGTCCACGATATGAAGTCGATGCATTGATCATGACCACTCGTCAAGCTCAGATTGCATTTTGCCCCCAAGATGTCAACCCCATGATCATATGCACGGCTCTCTCTCCCATCTCTGCACATCCTTTGGGATTCCTTGAAGCATGCCAAATTGCCCTAAGGTCCGGTTAATTTTACAGATGATCTCAATCCATCTATATCTCAATATTTAAATATTATTTTAATACAGATAATTTTAAATATCAAATTATTATCTAATTATTATAATTTTTTTAAAACTTTTAAACACAATACAAAAATAATCAATTTTTTAATTAAATTTTCGAATCTATCTCCTTACTATTCACATATTTATTCTGATCATATGTTATATGTGTATAACCAAACAAGACCTAAGGCTCTGGAAGACGTCTTTCTACCTCCTTAAAACATAAGAGCACGGTCTTATAAACCAACACATGGATACCCCAGTGTTTCATTAAGAAATTTGAATGGAGATTTTACTTCCTATAGAGACATGTAGAACATTAACAAGAACTCGCAGTTCAACCAAGTCCAACATATAAAAAAAATAAAGAGAACCAAAGTCAATTACCGTGATAAATAGAGTTTAGACTTTATTAGACTGTATCTCATATATTTTTATCCTATTTCAATATTCAAACATCATTTGAATATAAATACTTTTCAATTTTAAATCTTAATTTTTTTATATGATCGTTACTTAATCATTACAAATTTTATGAACTTCTAAAAAAAATATAAAAAATAATTCAATTTTTTAAAATTTCAAAATAAAATTAATATTTAAATATTATTATATTTTAAATATTTTAATTCAAACAATTTCATTACTATTTATAAATTATTTTACTATTATTTACAAATTTGTTCATTTTATCTCAAAACCTAAACTAGGCGTAAATGTATCGTAATGATGAAAACAATTCGTATTGTAATTTTAGATTTTACAATAATTTTGACGTACTGAACGGTATTGTTGGGGAGATAAGTTTAGAAATTTCCAAATTACAATTATGGCACGACATTACACGTGAGCTTGTGACAGGCATTTTTGCACATGCTCTGCCGGGAAAGTTATAAACCAGAGCATTTGATCATGGCCGTGTGCATAATTTACGTGTTATGAAACAATAAAAACATTTGGTCACAAAAACTCTCATTCCGTTATCTATCAATTTGTTTTATAGTTGGATTATCTTAAGGAGATATCCTATATTAGTTACTATTCACCCCCACACCATACGCTGCTTTACGTATTTGTTTTTAATATCAAACCCATCATCACTTAACCCACCTACCTCTATCTCCTCAACCCCTCTCTCTCTCTCTCTCTCTCTCTCTCTCTCCCTCCTAAATCTGTCTCTCTTATCAATCCCCCTATCTCTCTCGTCAAGCTATCTCTCTTTTACCTCTCTCTCTCTCTCTCCCTCAATCAAAATTCATTTATTTCTATTTATTCGTTTCTCCATTTCTTGCTCCACAACTCATTTATTTTCTACTCCATTTCCTGACTGCTCAATTTTTTTCTATCTCTTCGTTTCTCAATTTTAGCCAAAAACCATTTCTTGCTCCAAATCCCTCTGATACCTTACCTACACCAGAAGATCCCCTTATTCTATTAGCCTTGGGCAATGGAGCTCTTGATGTGTTTTCATTCGCTTGGGGCGAGTTTTGAAGGGTCGAATTTTTTTGCTAGTAATTGGGTTTGACTGACGTGTAAGATGTGGGGGTATAAAATGAAATAAGAGACTAATAAAAAGAATAATTGTTATGTTCAGTTGGATTGTAAATATCAGAGTGCTCAATCAAAGAAAACACAAAAAATTAACCGATAGTCGACTCGTACAATGGACAAAGAATAGAGCCATTTAGTATTCTCTAGCAAATCGTTGGGATCCGCCTGGGGAGAGTTTGGCTCGATATTTGTTTGAGGATGAGAATCTTGGTTAGACTCGGGAAAAAAAATGAAATAGGAACTAAAAATGTTTGATAATTTGTTTTTTTTTTATTGATGAGATGGAATGAGATAAAATCAAAATTAAATAAAATATCAATAGAATATATTTTTTAATATTATTTTTATTTTAAGTTTTGAAAAAATAAAATTATTTATTTTATATAAAATTTTTGTAAAATTATAATAATTAAATGAAAAGAAATAAAATGGGATAATGATTATAAAATAAATCAGGCGTTTTGTACTCAATCCAGCACTGGAATAGAACTCTCTCGCGAGTGGGCCGACCGCGTTACCCAAAACCCTCCTCTCTCTCCCTTTATCCAAACAGGAGTATTACTCTGCCTAGAAATGCGAGCTTTATCGCTCACGAAAATGTCCTCCTTGGTCAAGAGCAATTACAGTCCCCAACTATCTTCAACTGCCATGGCAATGTGCTCCAGCTTTTGCCCTCAGATTCCAAACCAATTAAGAGCAAGACCCGGTTGCTCCTTCCCCAAAAAACCACTCTACGCCTTCTCTGTTAAGGCTTTCTCTTCTCAGACACCCAATGCTTCAGTTAAGGGTATTCTCTTTAACTATCTTGAGGCTTTTGTGTTGGGTATTCTCTTTTTTACTCTCCCTTTTTAAAAATATTTCAATGGATAAAGATTTCGGGGCCTAATTTGGGGCGGTTTTGTTGTTTAATGGAAGCTAGAAAAGCCTTTGCAAATTACTGAATTAGGGCGACTGTTTGATTCTAATTAGGCGCCATAGTATTTTGAAGGAATAAACATTTAGCATTTGAGTACAGTTGTAATGAATTATGCTCCTTCCTTTTATTGGCAATAGTTGATGTCGTACGATAACATTGCCGATAGATGTAAGTATGGTTGTGCGGCAGTAAAGGCGGGAAACAGGGAAAGGTATTGTGCTGAGGTGTGGCACGGTGATGGCATTTGACAATACTGATGACATTAATGGTTTTGGCGGTGGCTGCAAGGACAAGAACAAATTCAGTTTTTGTTTTTTTTTTCTTTTTCTTTTTGGGGGAGGATGGAAAATGGTGGTGATGCTGGTGGTTAGTAATAAGGATTGTGGTAGTGTGTAGTGGTGGTGGCAGGAGGCTTGAAAAATTGAATTGGCGAGATGGCAGTTACGGTGGTGGTGGTGTTGGAATATGGAAAATATTTTCTTTTCTTTTCTCACTCCAATTCCTTTTTTGAATTTACAGACAATGAATTGTCAGCACGGATTGGATTTCTAGGTCTTGGAATAATGGGTTCTCCAATGGCACAGAACCTTCTTAAAGCCGGGTATGACTAAAATTTTCCTTAATTAGCCGAGAAACCACCCCATAATTAAATTCATTGGAAAAATTTATTATGTCCATGCCATAGGGACTGGACTTCTTGAGTTGACTTGATTATTTGGCAATAATTTTCAAGGATTTTCTTTTGGTGACATATTGAAGTCATATTCTCGTTTGTGACATATTGAAGTTCATAACTATTCTGTATTTTAATCCCCTACATGGCATGTCAGGTGTGATGTGACCATTTGGAACAGGACCAAGAGCAAATGTGATCCTCTTATCAGCTTGGGTGCAAAGTAAGTATGTAATAGGCTGTCAAATTGATATCTCTATGCACTTTCGACATCATTGCGGAATACCCTCAATAGTGATGATCTCAATGTTACAAGTATTGGATGAGATTCTTGAGACTTGAAACTTTCACTACTTCACACTATTGGTTTGGCCAGGGATCACTATTGACCCACCCTAACGACTCGGTCATTTGGAGTAATGACCCAAGTCAAAGTCATGTTTAAGCTTACACTCCAAATGGATTGGTCAATATTATAATTGAAGTTCCTTGGATAGATTAGAAAGGCCAAGAACTTCTCGTTCTTATGTGATATTGGATCTCATTCACCACACCCAAGAGATATGGGGTGTTATAGTCTCCCCCACTCAAATATCTGATGTCTTCATCATGGCTCAAGACTTGATATGACTTAAATCTCACACTTTTGGTTATAATTGATTCTGATACCATTTGTAATGTCCTAAATAAAATTCAAGCCACATCTAAGCCTATATACTAGAATGACGAGAAAATGTTACAATTGGAGCTCAAAGAATCATTATAAAGGCCAAGAACTCCTCAGTCGTGGACAATATGGGATCTTATTCACCAAGCTTCCATTTACCATGCTTCCATAGATGTGAGGTGTTACTCCTATAAAAAAAATGATGTGGGGTCTTACCTTTGGAGCTTGAATTCCCCTCATGGAAAGGCATATTAAAAATTATTGGAGGCATATAAAAAATTATTGGCCTTAAAAGGTTGTGGTTTTCATATCTATTTCAGTAATAGTGTTTGATGCATGAACATGCATTCTCTAGCGTGTTGAATTTTATGTACCTGGACTAGTTTATCATTGACTGTTGTTGGTGCTTTCATCCGCAACTTCGCAAAACCCATATTGAGAGCTTTAATATGGGAAATTCTGTTACCACGATGGTTTTTCTTTTATGCAGATATAAATCAACCCCTCAGGAAGTAGCTATTTCTTGCGATGTCACATTTGCCATGCTTGCTGATCCTGAAAGTGCTGTGCGTATGTTTCATTTAGATTTTTTCCTTGCTTTCACTACTATCCCAGTTATAACAATTTATAAATACTCTTTATCAGGTGGAAGTTGCTTGCGGGAAGCATGGGGCTGCTAGTGGAATGAGTTCTGGAAAAGGGTACTATCTATTTGAGTTCCTTTCAAGTTTATGCATTTTCTCAACCATATATATCAGTCACTGCTCTAAGAACTGTACGATAAGGCTACTAAAATCCTCTCAAACTTTTTCATATATGTTTTGCCATTTGCAGGTATGTGGATGTTTCAACAGTCGATGGTGCCACTTCTAAATTGATTAGTGGACATATTAAAGCTACCGGGGCATCATTTTTGGAGGTGAATTTTTTTCAATATCATTTCAAAATCTTTTCAGTGCATTATAAAATGCAAATACCTTCTGCAACATATGCCTCAAGGACACGACAATTGTATTTTCTGCAATCTTCATTAAGTTTTTGCACTGTTTCTATAGGCTCCAGTTTCAGGCTCCAAAAAGCCAGCAGAAGATGGGCAACTGATATTTCTTACAGCAGGTGGGCCAGCTCTAATTTTCTTATCCAATGTATTCAATTCATTGATGGATTCCAGACTTGAGGTCTTCTTGTATTTAACACAAACTCAAATGTAATTATCAAATTTAAAAGTTATGAAATTCTATTTATTTATTTGTTGATAAGTAAGAAATCTTCATTAGAATATAATTTGATGTATTTGCTTCGTTCGTTCTTTATGTTATATGATTAGTCTGCTTCTAATTTCTGTACCATTTTTGTTATATCCTTTGCTCAGAATATGGCTTTCTGTATACATTGTGTAGTCCATGTCCATGATACCATATAGGAAACCTAACAGAAATAGACCATTGGCTGCATTTTTTCAGGCGACAAATCTCTGTATGAAATGGTTGCTCCAATTCTAGACATCATGGGGAAGGTATTATCGTTTCTAGTATATATGCTGCTGCTAACTTAGCATACTCTCATTACCCGTTTGAAGTCTGGCTGCCAAATTTTTGCTTTTTCCAGTCAAGATTTTACCTAGGGGATGTTGGAAATGGAGCTGCAATGAAACTTGTTGTCAACATGATCATGGGAAGGTTCTGCATTTGATTCCACAATAGTTCCTTAATAAATGAGTTTCTGTTGTTCAGTTTTAGTGAAAACGCTTCCTACATTTTGTAGTATGATGGCATCATTTTCTGAAGGATTGCTTCTCAGTGAGAAAGTAGGACTGGATCCAAGCGTACTAGTAGAGGTACAACTCGCCATATCTTGCTGGATCATTGGCTCCATGTCACCTTCAATTAAACTCCACCTGCATTGATTCTCTCTCTCTCTCTCTCTCTCTCAATGGGCTATTATCATTTAAGCATGTTGAGGAATAATCCTGCATTGCCTGTGGACAAGATCTTGGGCATATTTATCAAGAATGAACAACCCTCTTTTGTTGAACTGGTTTTATGAGATGAGTTAGGCCCATGAATTTTTTCATGGTATCAAAGCCTACCACAGGACGAATGGGGGCTACACTACTTATCTTGTGACAAAGACTAGGAAAACTATTAGCTTGCACTTGAGGAAGGGTATTGAAGAATAATTCCACATTGCCCGTGGACAAGGTTTTGGGCATGTTTATGAGGAATGAGCAACTCTCTCTTATTGAACTGGTTTTATGAGATGAGTTAGGCTCATGAATTTCTTCAAAGCATATGTGATTTTTGGTGGCAGAATAGTTAGACAGAGGCTGCCGTGTAGTTTGTGCTAGTTGAGTTTGATTTTATGCATACAATGTAGGATTGGTCACATGAGCCATGTCAAGTGTAGGGATTTGTCTATTGTTAGCCAGTTATATGTTTAACCCATTTCAGGGTCCTCCCACCACTTTTGCCACACTAGTAAATTCTCCTAATCAAGACTTTGACCTAATATGTGTGGTGGAAACTTTTTGGAAATGAAAAGTTGTTGCCATCTGTCCAAAGGGCCAAAAAAAAAATAAAAATAATAATAATAATAATAATTGCTTTGGCCTATTCGTTTTTCTAAGTCTGAAGTACGATAATTCTACGTACTCTCAAATAAGGCACGGCTTGTTAACACAGCACAGAAGTGATTTTTTTATATGTATAGACAAAAAAGAACGAAAGAAAAAGAAATCAGGTTTGATGCCACTGTATTTTATTAGTCACTGGCTTTTCAGGAAATATCGTCCCCTCGTGATGAAATTTTTTTCTTTTTTTCTTGTGTTAGGTTCTCTATAGTTGTAGTCCATGAACAATTACTTGCCCATCGTCTTTCCAATTAAGGAACTAGTTGCTATCCCGAAAGAAAGTTGTCATGAAGGTTTCTTTAAAATCTTTGCAGGTTGTCTCACAGGGTGCTATTAGTGCACCAATGTACTCAATGAAAGGACCATCAATGATCCAATCCCTGTATCCACCCGCTTTTCCTTTGAAGCATCAGCAGAAGGTTCGTAATTTTGCTGGACTGTCCCGCTAACACATTAACACATTCTCTGTTCTAATGGCAAGGTTAACGATGACAGGACCTGAGGCTTGCTCTAGGATTAGCAGAATCTGTTTCCCAGTCTATTCCAATTGCAGCAGCTGCAAATGAACTATATAAGGTTGCAAAATCTCACGGCCTTAGTGACCACGACTTTTCAGCAGTCATTGAAGCATTGAAAGCTAAATCGCAGAACTCTGCAAAATAGAAGAAGAGTTCATCTTGCATCAGGATTAATTTGTTTTACAACAGGTGATAAGAAAGAGATTATATGATATTTAGTTGTTCAAATGAAAATGTAGGCTGTTTTGTGGCGTTCTTTAACCTTGGATGCCTATGTGGTTTGTGTGTCTTGTAGGGGGCCACGACTGAATCCACTTGCGTATGCGTGATAGAAAAGTATTGCTCGGATTCAAATTCTCCAGAAATTTGGAACTTTCACTGTCCCATGAGACGTCTGAAACTTCATCTGTACAATATCTCCTGATATTTATGTTATTCAATAAATATATAAAAAACAATTCTTTTTGGAGTTGGGCTTTGCTTGGGAGTTCAGGGAAATGAAATGGAACGGAAAATAATATAAAGGAAATGAATGGAATATTTATTTTTTGGATGTTTTAAACAAAAAGGAATGGAAAGAAATGGAAAATAAATAATCTTATTTAGAAGCATATAATATGTATAATATAAATGAATATTTGTAACAGCATTACTATTGTGCCTTTAAAAAAAAAAAATTAGAATAGAAAAATTTTTCAAAAAAGAAAATTATAGTATTAGATGAGGATTTACTTCTGTTTTTATTAGATAATATATTAATGAATGGAATATTAAAATTAATAAAAATTATAACTTTTTTGGAAAGTAAATGTGCATGATCTAATTGCACTTAATGACTTTTTATATTTATATATTGAATTAAAGAAATGATATACTACACACTTTTAAAAATAGAAGGTATGCGAGACTTAGTATATGACATTACTCACATATTTGATATCTAAAATGAATTGTTAACAATAAAATAAAATAAGAAACCTTCTTATATATTTTAAGAGTAGATAATGATACCCTTATATTTCATTTATTACATTTTTACTATCAGTTATTTTTTTCCTTTTGTTATTTAAATCTGAATTAAAAATTACAGAATATGCCATTCTTACATAATTTAAAAGAAAATAAATCGAATCAATCAACTAAATCATGTAAATTAATTCAAAATAAATTCAATTTCATAAAAATTGATCCAAAGAGTTAAAAAGGTCAAGTTTTATAAAATTAAATTTATTTTTAATTACATTACATGATATTGAATTTATTTATTTTTAGATTATGTAAAAATATTATATTTTAAGATTTTAAATCCAAATTTGAAGAGTAAAAAGAAAAAAAATAGTTAGATAGTAAAACAATAGTGAATGAGGTGTAAATGTATCACTGTACTTTGTGTAATTTACTTGTGAATAGAGTATTCTCCGTATTTTAATATCAAAGAAATATAAATATAAATATTGGGCCGTGCACAACACGCTCTCTATCTGCAAGTGTGACACTGCACGCTCAGCATCATCATCATCTTCGTCGTATAAAAGCCCTTCGAATGTTGAAAACGTGAGGGGGAGAAATGCTCGCTCAACTCGGTCTCAATAATTTTCCCTCCCTCTTCCTCCAGTTTCCTCATTTTCTCTCTCTTATAGGGTTTGCCTGTTCCTCCCCTTCCTAAACAACAGCCAAAACGAGATAGGAAAAAAAGCAATGAGTAACAAGAAGGACAACTTGGACTTGTCTGATCTCGACTCCGCTCTCCCAGCCGCCGCCGCCGGTATCGCCTCACCTTGAACCCTAATCATTCTCTCTAAGCTTTGTTCATTTAATTTTTCTTGTTTTAGTGTATTATTTCCCCATTTTATTGTGTGAAACGCGTTGAATTTTATATTAGTTACAAAATCGAACATGTGTGTAAACTATCTAACAAAAGTGGATACTGGCTTTCTTCTACTGAACATGATATGAGCTCTAAGATATGTTTGTTTTTGTGTATAGCTCTTAGTGAGGAGGATCGAGCTGGTCTTGTTAATGCGCTGAAGGCAAGTTTTTCTTTGTGCAAAACAAACATGTGTTTGGTATAGTTAAGTTGCTTATCCATGAAAACGAAATTTGGTTTCTGTTTTGGGCAAGAGGATAATGAAAATGATGGCAAAAATACGTTTTGGTGGCTGTTTCTAAAATCTAGTTTTGGCATAAAAAAGACCTTCTGCTTGTTCAAAGAAGCAAGCGAAAGTGCCGGGAAAAGAACGAGTCCTTCCAGATTCTTTTTCGTTTCAATAATTTTTTTGGTACTTGGAAACGTATTAATTTCAGTGTCACACATTTTTTGATTCCTGGTTTTATTTTTCTGATGATGTACTTATAAAAAATATTTTTCTGGTAATGTATTGTTGGATACTTTTCAGGATAAGATTCAGAGTTTGGCTGTGGGGAACTCAGATATTCTAGAAACCCTGTCACCCAAAGTCAGGAAGCGTGTTGAGTTTCTGAGACAGATTCAGGTTAGCTTGCCTGTAAAGTCTATACGTTATTGGTCTGTCTGTTAAGTTATCAATCTTTTTTAAAAAAATATTGGACTTTGGTTCGCAGAAGTAGGGTAAATATCGTCCATAAAAGCATCATAAATATAGTCTTAATGATACGTTGGACAAAGTCTGCACTCTCAAGTATATCACTCAATTGACTTAATTGCATACTTCAGTATAATACTGGAACGACTAATGCAATGCTTGACATGTTGTTATGGTATAGCATACACACATACGTATATATTGCTATACTTGTTTTTGGGAAGGCTGAATATAAAAAAAAAATATATTTACCCCAGTTATTGGGCTACTAATGGATTAATTGAGGGTCACGAAAGTAAATTAGACTAGAGCTATTATCTTCTTGTTGATGTTTGTAACACCTATTCCAAGGCACTTGAGTTGGTGCCTCTGTGAAGCTGCCTCACCTCAAGTGTATATGGCATCTTGCCTCACCCAAGCACCTTGTCAAGCACCCAGTTTTCATTTGAACTCGGTGGTCTTTGTGTATGGAGTGCTAGCTTGAAACTTCAAACTTAGGGCTGAAGATTAACTTTGCATATTCATACTTTCCAGAGCCAACATGACGAGCTTGAGGCAAAATTCTTTGAAGAGAGAGCAGCACTGGAGGCTAAATACCAGAAGCTTTACGAACCACTTTACTCAAAGGTATCTATAATACTATAATACTACAATAAGTGAGTTCTGCATCATGGCAATTGGCATAGTTACATTATTCTTTATAATGTTCTCCAGGATATAGATTTATCAAAACTTCCTATTATCAAATATTTGGAATACAACTGAAATGGTGTTGATTTACAAAGTTCACATACATGTCCTTTTAACTCATTTGTTTATTTGGTCCTTGCAGAGATACGAGATCGTGAATGGTGTAGTTGAAGTTGGAGGAGTTGCAAAAGAAGCTGATGTGGACCAAGGAGGGGACAAAGGTGCAGAAGGTATCACTCAAGAGTTAAAATATTTTATCCATTTACAACCATTTCCCTTTGTACTTTATGTTTGATTTCATCTGGCAATGCAGAGAAAGGGGTGCCTGACTTCTGGCTTACAGCTATGAAGGCTAATGAAGTACTAGCTGAGGAGGTGAGAAGGTTTCATAAGCTGTTATCCCTGTTATTCAACTGTTGAATTGATTGTAGAGTGTGATTTACTGTTTCCTGGAGTAGATTACAGAGAATGATGAAGGGGCTCTGAAGTACCTCAAAGATGTCAAGTGGTATAGAATTGACAACCCAAGAGGTTTTAAGCTGGAGTTCTTCTTTGATCCTAATCCCTATTTCAAAAACTCTGTCCTTACAAAAACATATAACATGATTGATGATGATGAGCCTATATTGGAGAAAGCGATTGGGTAATGTAATCTCTGTTTTTATTACGAAACATTCTGTTCTCTTTCCCCCCCGACCCAAAGTCTCTTATCATGCCAGGGTGTTTTGTAGGACGGAGATTGAATGGTATCCAGGGAAAAGCTTGACGCAGAAGGTCCTGAAGAAGAAGCCAAGAAAGGGATCAAAGAATGCCAAACCCATCACAAAAACTGAGAGTTGTCAAAGCTTCTTCAACTTCTTTAACCCTCCACAAGTTCCTGAGGATGATGATGATGATCTTGATGAAGATACTGTAAGTTCGGTTTTCTTGTATAGCAAGATGCAAATGGAATTGAAAGTACAATAAAGCTATCGTTTTTTTAAAAGTACAATAAAGCTATTGTTTCTTACTTTCATGATGAATTGATAGGCTGAAGAGCTCCAAAATCAAATGGAGCAGGACTACGACATTGGGTTAGTCGAAATTTTTTATTTTATTTACTATTTGCTATTTATTTTTTTGCTTGGGCAATAGAACTTAATTTTCTAATAATGCCTCCAGGCATATCCATTGATGAGGCATCCTTAGGGAGAATATGTACTTTTAACATTTTGAGGTGTTTGTTGTGCATGTGATCAACCTGCTTGATTTCTTTGGAGTTTGCTGGGTTGGTTAGTCTGATATTGCTTTTTAAGAAAATGTAGTCATTGCAAATGAACAAAAACAAAACATATTGTTGAAACATATCTAGGTTGTTTACCTGATTGGTGACATAGGATGAAGTGGATGCTTCACATGATATATAAGACCAACAGAATTGTAATACTCATAAAGTTATATATTCTGCAGTTGAAGTGCTTACGTGGGTATTTAGAATGGGAAGGGGTATTTATTTTGTCTATTCTCTGACTTTGTTTCCGAAAATGACCTTTTGTTCATGTTTCTGTGTAGATCAACAATCCGGGATAAAATCATCCCTCATGCGGTGTCATGGTTTACGGGGGAGGCTGCACAGGAGGAGTATGAGGATGTTGGAGATGATGATGATGAGGGGGATGATGAGAATGAAGAGGAAGAGGATGAGGATGAGGATGAGGATGATGACGAAGATGATGATGATGACGAGGAAGAGGAAGAGAAAGGCAAGGGCAGGAAGAAGGTATAGATATCATCAAGATTTTTACTTATCCTATTCTATTTCAGTTCTTGAATACCAGATAGATTTTCTTTATTCTTTCTTCTTTTTTATTTGTTGTTGATGTGTTCTTTTTCCATCATTTCCTTGATTACTGCAGTTATCAACTGGACCCAAGGTGAGATTATCTAATGTCTGTGTTTTCTGGTGATTTGATGTGTGTGTGTCTAAGCAATTCTTATGTCGAGTAGGTGATAAATTAACTTCAGGATTGTTTTGCAGAAAAGTGGAAGGACACAAGCTGGGGAGCAAGGTGAGCGACCTCCAGAATGCAAGCAACAGTAGTGTATTTATGTGCATTTTTTTTCGTCTTTTCTCCCTTTCAGGCTTTTATGGAGTCCCTCACATTTATTACCCATAGCATATGTAAAATGCAATTGGTGTTATGACACTATTGATTACCCACTATTTGTATGGATATTAACTGATTGATTGCGCTGTAAAATGTTCGTAGTTTATTCGTTGGTTAGTTCCATCCAACATTGAACAATGGACCTTGTAAATTCACCAAAACAACGCATGTCATTTTACGCAAAGGGTTTATTATAATGGAGCTGAGGAGTATGTATGCGTGTATGTATATACGCGTGTACATTTATTCCTATGCGTTGAGATCTAGAACTGAAGCGTCCGGCGTTGTGAATTTGCTTATTGGAGGGAGGTCGGACCCTCCCTCCTTAACGTTTATCTTGGTAGTTGATAAGAGTAGCAGATGCCTTAAACGATTGCCGTTCACACGACGATGAATTCTGACGTTTAACAGCATTCGTGTCGTGTGATATAAAGCGGCTTGCTCGCACTTGTTCAAAATGTAGCAACCAAATAAGAGCAGTATACTATTTCGAATGCTGAAGCTACTTTTAAACATTCCTTCTCCCTGTAAAGAGTTCTTCTATTACACAGAGAATTATTACATACACAAAAAAATTATACAAAGTAAACTCATAAATTAATGTAGTTTTATGGGATGTTAGAATTATTTGACAATAAATAACTTTACAATTTGACGTGTATATCAGTTTGTGAGTTTACTTTTATATAATCACTTGAGTCTAAAGTATTTTGTATTTCAAAGAACTATTTATTGCGAGACACATTCCAGTTTGAAAAAAGAAATAGTTTTTGAAGAATGTGAAAAACATAGAGGGCCAGATTATGTTCCACACAATCCTCATATATATTTCATACAAATAAGTGTATGTACTTCTAATTAAGCTTCGAAAACATGCGAGTCAAGAGAGAATGACGTAACTTATAAGAGCAAAATGATATAAATCGGAATAGATAAATGATTTATTATTAGAATCCTTGGGGAGCTTTAGAATATCCCTCAATATACAGCACTCCTCTGGCCTCTACCCTTCTCTCTCTCTCTCTCTCTCCCTCAAATACAGTGTACAGAGCAAGAAGTTAATAATCAATAATTGATTTATGAATCTTTCAGAAAAGGCACACACTTGCATCCCTGTAAATATTACTTAGGTGTTTTCTGCGATATTTCAGCTTTATTATTATTATTATTTATTAAAAAATAAAATTTGCTTAAAATGATATTGCTCTCCTCCACACTTTCTTCTCTTGGAGCTAGGTAGATCTACCTCAAAGTTTCAACTCCAAATCGAGACGAGCTTTCTTCATGCTCCAAGCACTAACTGTGAATTGGACATTCTCAGTTCCATTATTGAAAACGTGCAAGTGGGCCCTATCATCAACTGCCAACGTGGGGTAAACTCTAGCCGTGATGCAAGCTTTTCCTTTTCCACCAAAGCTCTCCACAATGGAATGATCAATCTGGAGAAAAATAATTTTACATTGTGATGAAATTAAGGACTCCGAAACGCATCAAGATGGAAAATTCATGTTATTAAATGGGAAATGTAGACACGTATGGTAATGGTCAAACAAATCATTACTCAAAATGATTTGAGTATGAACATATTCTTTGAATCTTACTCAATAGAGGATACGTAATCTACTGCCAAATACTTAAAAAACGGATTTTTTCTACAAGGATCAGAGTTTGAAATGTCTTTAAAAACTTTGGTGGGCAATACTTGTATAGAGTTTCCCATCACTGCAACGTAGGTGAGGTCATGAACATTCAGAAAGTTTGACTTTCCTACAATGCAATGTATATAAATTGGAATATTATTTCCGAAGTTTCATAGAAACTTACCAAACTTCTGAGCGACAGCTTCTCGCGTGAAGGGTCCACATCCAGAAAAGCCCCATAATTCGTCTTATCATTGTTATCATTCAAGGAAGACCTGTCAGCGAGAGAAAAAAGCATTAAAAGTTAAAAGAAGTTCAAGACTTGGAAGTTTTTTTAGTTTGTTTTTATTTGGAAGTTTTGTTAAGACCTGCTTTGGTCGCTGCACATTAACACCACATATTTGTCTTGGCCTTTGAATATTCTAAAGAACACTGCTGTGTACTCTTGCAAGCCCTTTGAAGCCAAAACTAGCAGTCCAAATGGTCCCAAACCCCCTTTAACTGATGCCCCCTTTTTGCTACACAGCTCTTGTGGATTTGTCCAACTTGGGTTCAGCACTTCTGCTTTCTCCAACTCACTTATTCCGAATGAAACCTCAACATCAGCCTGTGGATGTAGAAAACAAAAGAAAATCACTGTTTTAGCACATATATAGGAGCACTAACGACAGGCAATATCATTACTTACCCAAAAAAAAAAATTGACAGGCAATATCATTGTATCAATCTATTAGTGGGTTTGAAACTATATCTGTAATTACACGTTCTAAGATCCCGTTTCTGAATTACAACCAAAAAGTATTCACCTGCACTGCTGTGACACCAGAAACTTCGAGTGCCGATCCTCCCTCAAGCACTTGCTTGGGCAAGTGGACTTCGTGTCCACGCAGCTTTTCAATTTCTCTTATGGGCCATTGTACCAATTGTTTTCCGGATGTATCCAGCCAAAGTGTCCTTGGAATTGCCTGCAAAATGTGCTCCAAAAAACAGCTTCGATTAATAAAGCTCAAACAAATGCTGATTTCTGCTATAGTCCAACTCTGTAAGTTGGTAGGCCTAGACCATTCTATATGGCAATAATTGACTGAATTACCTGTACTCCAGACCATCCCTTCTTAATATCATCATTGACACTCGAAGACTCATTGATCCAACCCAACAAAATTCTTCTGTTCTTTGCGCTGTCAAAGAAAGTTTTCGAAGCATAATACTTTCCATAATCATATCTCAACCCTGAATCGCTGTCCACCTGCCCCTTGTCTGGAACGTAGATATCCTTGCCAAGGTTATAAGTTCCAATCGTGTAGTACTCGTGTTTGGTGTCGTCCAAGCTCACCTTAAGCACATGTTTAACATCCGGACCCATGATTGATGTTTCAACACCAAGTTCCGATTTGACCAAAACCGGGAAAAAATCAGGGCATTCCCACATTCCGGTGTCCTTGGCCGAGTGAAGTGGGTGCTGGGATTTAACCCAACGAATGAAGTCTTTACTTCTATAAAGAATAGCTAATCCCCTGGTGTGCCTTTTACTTCCAATGATCACTCTCCAAGTGCCATCAGGGCCTAACCAAGCAGAGGTTGGGTCCCTAAAGGAGCTTGCATTGATTTGGTTAGCCGAAGTGGGTGCCATCAATGGATTTTTGGGGGACTTGACCCATTCCCTAAGGTATGGATCAGAGAGATTTTTGGGAATGGCCAAATTTTGGACCTGTTGGTTCTGGGTGTCAATTCCTGTGTAGAGAATAACTGGGGTGCCCCAGGGGAGGATTGTGGTGGAGCCAGACCAGCAGCCGTTTATATCGGACTGCTGTGATGGGTAGATGGCCGGCTCATGTGGGGTCCAGTTCACCAAGTCCGTTGATGTAGAGTGTGCCCAGACAATGTTGCCCCAAACTGCACCTTTGGGATTGTATTGGTAGAAAAGATGGTAAAGTCCCCTGTAAATCATTGGTCCTGCAGACATGAATCACAAGATGTTAAAAGAAAACCTTTAGGTTAAATAAAGAGGGGGAAAAAAAAAAACTGGAAGACCAAATGGGAAAAGAGCTTACCATTGGGATCTACATATCCAAAGACACCCATTTGTCCGTTCCAGAATCAGAACATGTCAATACGACAAAAACAAGGAGGAAACACAGTTAGAGATATGAAGTCGGAAAATGAGACAGCAAAGAAGGTAAAAACAGAAGGTCAAAGAAATACCATTGATCCAGTTTTGGGGGGGTTGGAAGTGATAAGAAGTTCTATAAGGCTGATGTTCAGAAGGAGATGAAGAAACTTGAAGGTTTCTGTAAACATGATGGGAAGCTTCAAGCTCAACAACAGCATGGCGGAGAAAGAGAAAACAGAAAACCAGCCAAGCAGAAGAGATGGCCATGGTTGCTTTGTGAGAATGAGAGGAGAAGTAATGAATACTATGAGTCTATGACTATTTATAGAGAGAGAGCTCTGAAGGCGCCGTGTATGAGAGGATGGATAAGGGGAGAAGGATCCACGAAATATGGGAATTATGTTAAGTCAAAAGTCAACAACGGTGGTGTGACATATATATATATATATATGTAAAGACACACACACACACATCGAAGACATTGATTTGTTAAACAACTGCAGATCAAGTTATGGTGGGATCTGAAGAACATGAGCTTAGATCCCAGGAGAACAATTGCTGTGGGTACAAAACCAGGCATCAAGGCAAGTAGAAAAATAATTAATTTTGTGTGTGTGTGTGTGTTTATGAGGGAAATAACAGGATGGACAACAAGCATCGTATTTACATTGCTCTATTTGATAAGATAATATAAAAAGCTTCCTGCATTTGGGTAGTATGTATATATATATATAGGGGTGCATACAGTATATATGTATACTGTTTAAACTATCCTATTGTCCACAAGTGGCTGGCAGGCTGTTATATATAACATCCAACTCGTGAAACTTGTTCTTCCCACAACATGAAAAATCTCCCTATAAAACATGCAGCATGCTCCTTCAAAGCTTGGTGCTTAGCCTGTTAGCTCATGACTAATCTTAGCAGCAAGAGTAGTGGTTCGTGATTTAGAAAAAAAGAGAAGAAAATTTGTCAAGTAGATTATTGATTGATGCCGACCATATGTCAGAAAAAGTATCCATAACCGACATTATTACAGTCTACAGTATCTTTGACTTTCCAAAAAATCAAATATTACACCTTATGTTCAATTTCTTTCTTTCTTCTAATTTTTGTCCAATGAACGATTATTTGGATAAGAAACAAAGACCATTCCTTTTTTCTTTTTTTCTTGCACTGTTGCATGTCGAAATAAGACTGTATGTATCTAAAAACTACAAAACTGCTTCTTTGATTTTGCATGCAGAAAAGAGAGAAAAATGCGCAGACTGGTTAAGACTAGTCGACCCATATCGATCGATCAATTATGGCGAGCTTGACCTACGTGCGTTTTAACAATTACGTGTTTGAATCCTAAACCACTTTCTCAATCATGTGTAATTAATGTTTACCTTAGAGATTAATAATTAACACAAGGAAATGAAGGGAACAGAACAGGTTACAGATTACATGCAGTAACATGGTATATATATATATATATATATACGGTGTCCCCGGATGATGCTTTGGCTGAAAGAATATGGTTGGTTTGGTTGAGCGAGCTACGTTAATATATCTGATCTTGATCATGATCTTAATTTGTTTCAATTTATTTGAGCTTTCTTCATGCTCCAAGCACTTAATCTGGTGATCCCAATATTCTCAGTTCCATTATTGAAAACATACAAGTGAGCCTCAGCATCATTAATGGCCAATGTAGGATAAACCCTAGCTGTGATGCAAGCCTTTCCTTCTGCACCAAAGCTCTCCACGATAGAGTGATCAATCTGTAACAATTTTAATTAAGGGATCAAATTCTGGAACATTAATGGATTAATTAGGACACAAAACCAGGAAATATGTATACATAAGATTAATTAGGAAGCAATATCAAAGGTACAAAAGTCAAATGGTCAGGTACATATATATCAGCTAGCAGTCCTGTTATATTCTTGATCACGTGTAAATGTGTAGGCATTGACTTCTAGGCATACATGCAGTTTGTTCACCCTAACCAAAAGTAGCTTTATTTGTTTGTCACTTATTACTGCCATATTCAATTTTAATACAGATGAGGTCGAGGGACACATGCCAAAGACATGTGGGGCTAGCTAGATCTTGCTTTGTTTAAAGCAATAGGCAATTGTTTTTTATAGTACTGCTCGACCATTAAAAAAAACCAACACATGATTTGTAGGAATATAAAACAACGTTAAGCTTTGTATTTAGCACTGGTGCCTTTATTTAGTTTTGATTAGACAGAATAGGTTTAAGTATGGAGGTTTTTGAAGGAAGAAATAATCCCAAAATAGACGTTATTCTTTTTGTTGTTTTTGATAAAATAGAAAGCAGTAAACGAAAAAAACCAGAAAGGAGGGGCTTGGTGGGTAAGGAAGACTTGATCAGAAAGAAAGGGATGATGCATACCAAAGTGGCCGGTGGCAGTTTTGGTAGGGCTGGACTATGAATTAAACATAACGTATACATGTAAAGGCGTGGAGAACATAATTACTTGACTTTTCATGATTTAGAAAGCAAAGATTTTCAAGGATATTATCACAGCAACTCACCAAGCTTCTTAGTGACAGCTTCTCCTGAACAGGGTCCACATCCACAAATGCCCCATAAGTGGTCTTATCGTTATCTTGATTCAAAGAAGATCTGCCACACGATTTACACCCAAAAATAATTTCAAAGTTTGAACTTTCCCACAATTTTGCCGACTTGATCAGACAGAGAGAGAGAGAGAGAGAGAGAGAGAGAGAGAGAGAGACCTGCTTTGGTCGCTGCACATTAGCACCACATATTTGTTATGGCCTTTGAATATTCTGTAGAATACTGCTGTATACTCCTGCAGGCCCTCTGAAGCCAAAACTAGCAACCCAAATGGCCCTAGGCCACCTTTAACTGATGCATCCTTTCGGCTACAAAGTACTTGTGGGTCGGTCCAACTTGGATCCAGCACTTCAGCTTTAATAAACTCGCTTATTTCAAATGAAATCACAACGTCTGCCTGACAAGGATTGACGTTTAGGAAAATAATGATCAATACATGCAAAGGGGAAAAATAATAGCGTTTGTTTTGGCCTAGCTAGTGGGTTTTCCAAATAACCATGAGAATACAAATTTACCATGCTGCTTTAACAGCTTAATTTGTGTTGTGTAATCACATTACCGAATTAAAACAAAAGGTTCACCTGTGCTGCTGTGAGACCAGAAACTTCAAGCACTGATCCCCCACTTAGCACTTGGTAAGGCAACTCGATCTGGGTTCCACGCAACTTTTCAATTTCTTTGATTGGCCATTGCACCAATTGTTTTCCAGATTCATCGAGCCAAATACTCCTTGGAATCGCCTGCAAAATGTGTCCAGAAACAGAGAAAAAATGTCGTTGCCTACTAATATTACAAGTCGTGATGGTTAATATTCACATTACAACTTGATATTTAAAGCATTCATATAGAACTAGAATTACCTGAACCCCAGACCATCCCTTCTTCATATCATCAATGACACTTGAAGATTCATTTACCCAACCCCACAAGATCCTTCTGTGGAGTGGGTTCTTGTTGTCAAAGAAAGTCTTTGAGGCATAAAATTTTCCATAATCATATCTCATGCTCGAGTCTTCATTGAAGTGTCCGTTATCCGGAATGAAGATATCCTTGTCCTTGTTATAAGTCCCGATCATGTAGTAATCATGTTGTATGTTAAAGAAGCTCACCTTGAGCACATATCTGACATCCGGACCATTACTTGAAGTGTCAATACCAAGTGGGCTTTTGATCAAAACTGGATAAAAATCAGGACATTCCCACATTCCTGTGTCCTTAGCAGAGCAAAGTGGTTTTTCAGCTTCTTCCCAATGAAAAAAATCATTACTCTTAAAGAGAATTGCCAAGCCCCGTTCTTTCTTTTGGCTCCCAATGATCACTCTCCAATTCCCATCACGGCCAAGCCAAGCAGTGGATGGGTCTCTGAAAGAGGTTGCATTGATTTTGTTCTTGAAATTGGGTGCCAGTAGTGGATTATGTTTGAACTTAACCCATTCCCTAAGGAATGGGTCAGAAAAGTTCTTGGGCGCAGCCAAGTTTTGTACTTGGCGATTCTCAGCGTCAATTCCAGTGTAGAGGATGACCGGGTGGCCTCCGGGGAGGATCGTGACGGAACCCGACCAGCAGCCGTTGATATCGGACTGCTGTGATGGGTACATTACTGGATCATGTGGGGTCCAATTCACGAGATCCGTTGATGTAGAGTGGCCCCAGATAACATTGCTGCCCCAAACTGCGGCTTTTGGGTTATATTGGTAGAACAGATGGTAGATTCCCCAACGTAACATTGGTCCTACAAATATTACATTACTATGTAAATTACATTGTCCTAATTAAATTAGCTTGAATAGAACTCAGCAAGGAATAGACCCAAACTTGACCTCTATTGTTTGTATTGTTTGCACTCCGCATACATTACATTGCGTTGTAGTTTAGAAGAACTTGAACCATCTTCTTTAAAAGATTAACTGCTTATATGGTTTCTTGGTTTGGTTGATGATTACCCATACCCAAGGATGATTTTCCAGCAGGTAATAATACTTTCCAAGTTGATCAAAAGAAATAAGAGTGAAGATAAAAAGAGATGAAAGAAGCAACGGTGAGGAAATTTACCATTAGGATCTGTGCATCCAAAGACACACCCATTTGTCCATTCCACCATCACAACATGTCACAGGTGAAAATCAAGATGCGAAAAAAAAAAAAAAAACACTGTAAGAGCTATTAAGCAGTAAACTGAAAAGAACAAGAAGTTGAAGAAACAGACTAAAATGTAAACCAAAGAAAAAAAAAACGTCTTTGGGTTAAATATTGAAGAAAAGGGAAGAGGAAACTCGTTAGGTGAGGAATACCATTCATCCAATTGTTGGGAGGCTGGAAGTGATAAGAAGTTCGGTAAGGTTGATTCCCAGAAGTAGAATATTGTGCAGTTTGATGTCCGTTTCGGCAAACGTGGTGGAAACCCTCAAGCTCAAGAACACCACCATAGCCAAAGAGGGAAAAGAAGAACATTAGCCAGATACAAGACACAACCATGGTGGCTTTGGATGTAATTCTAAGCTATTTATGAGAGTAAATCAAGCTGGCTGTATATTAGCAGAGTTTAGAGGGGGATTTGAATCCACAAAATATATATACAATGAGATGATTGATCTTCACAAGATTTTGCCCAGAAAATCTGAAACTGTATTCAAAACGATCGAAGAATCGAAGTTCTTAGGAGAGATCCCCCTACAAGTTTTGTGTCGATTGTCGAGGTAGCCGAAAGTCAACAAACAAAAGAATTAGTAATTTAGTATGATGTCGATGAACAGGCAAACTTGACGTTGAACTACATCGTAAACGACATAAACACAAATTTTCCAACTAAAAAAACAGAATATTTATTCCTGTTAAATCAGCTACTCAATATAAGCTTTTGCCTACCTTTAATTGTAAATATTATTTTTTATATTTATGTAGTCATTTTTATCATAATAATTTTTGTTTTCATTTTTAATTAGGGCAGAAGACAAAAATTATGGCTTTAAGCGTATTAAACTCTGGTATTTATCATTTGCAGGGTCTGATCTGGATCTCTCATTATTGTATGCATAAAGTTGTGGGCTACAGCTAGTGTGATTAGTTGTTATTATTAATAAATTCCCATTTTTAATGGGGAGAATCAAATTTAATGTAAAAAATTGTAAGTAGTGATGTCTATATTTGAATTAGAGGACAACAAGATAAATATTAAATCCAAATATAATTTTATTTTATCCTATAACATGTTTAAAATTACCAATTTCTCAATATTAAAAAGTGTCCCGTCAAGAACTTTGAAAGCATTGAGTTTCAATCAAGAGAAACTCTTTCGCTCAGGACAAAACAAATATGTTGTGTCAAAAGTTAATTGTTAAAAGGGGTTGGTTGAAGTGGTAGTGGTGTTTGATGTGATGGTACGCTACCTTTAAGTTTACGGTTTAAATTTTTTAGGTGCAAATAATTGTAAGGATTATTGGATTTAAGATTATTATTATTTTTTGAATGATTTGAACTATACTTACGGAAAGCTCATTAAAAAAATCTGTACTTGAAATTAGTTGGAACGTTGTTCTAGACACCAGTATCGATCAATTAAAAAAAAAAAAAAGTTAATGGTTAATGAAAAGGAAATGTTAAAGAAAGTGGTAATTCGTAAATATGTAAACTGTGGGGTGGTTCTTGTAATTAGGCCCTTCATAATTGTTGCTATTGAAGGTGCTGGGTGTCATTGCGTTTTCAGTCATCGATTCATAAATCTGGAAACGCATGTTATATTTGCGACGGCGTCTAGACGAACAAAGGCAGGCCAGAAATAGATTTTCTCGGATTCTTTCCTCAGCATCCTATTCCATTTGAACCCAAAAGACCGACCTTTTTGAATTTTGAAAGCAATACCACCTTTTCATTTCCGACAAATTGGAAGCTTTATATCAGATGGTTCTATTTCTGGGCACAATTTGCCCTTCTCCTTCTCTATCCTGTTTTGCCCTTTACAGACGCCAAATCTTGCGCAAAAGTTCTGCCATTTCGGTTCCCAGAAATGGGTTCTCTCCCTTCAGACGAATCTTTCAGGCTTCGCTTCAATCTCGTAAGTTCAACCTTATTAAGCGTTTTTCAAGAGCTCCCCCCCTCCCCCCAACCCCCTGATAGGGTCACATACAATCTAATGGGTATTATGTTTACTGCCTGAGTTTTTATGCATTGGATGATCTCTGAACAAACTAATGTTTTATGGGCATTTGGAATGTTGAGCAGTTATGCTCTTTTTGTTTGAATGATACTTGTTTGGTTGGAATGGGTTTCAATCTTAATTCATGCCCTATGGCTTTAGGGAATTTAGAATTGAAAGTTTGTTTGGAGAGAGCTTTTCTATGAACTTGGTAAGGCAGTGAGTTCAATGGAAAACTCCGTTTCTGGGTGTTGATGACTTTGATGCATGCAAAAGCATTGATCTTAATAAGGCTGATGGTACTGTGAAGTATCGGCATTTCCAATAGATATGCTAACTCCGTTTCTGGGTGATGATGACTTTTTATGCATGTAAAAGCTTTGATGGATTTTAGTAAGGATGATGTAGCGATGAATTGTGGGGGCATTTGGGACAAATATATGCATTGACTAGGTGTAAAGTAGTTAGTCAATTCACTTCGTAAAGTTGACATTTTTTTAGCTATCTATCTAAAAGAGATTTTGATCACCTGAATATTTTTTGCTTCGATGAGTTTAAGTCGGCTTACATGGTTAGTATTGTGTTTCAGTAATTAACAATTTAGGTTTATTAATACGTATCTAATAATGTTTCTTTGGTTTTCTATAACACAAAAGCCTTATGGGGTTTTGAAGATTATCTAGTTTCAATTTGCGTTTTGAAAATCTTATGTTGAATGTGGTAAAAGGTGGTTGACTTTTAAATAATGTAGTTAGCATGCTAGGTCATTTTTTCAGGACTTTTTGTTTGTTTTTCTTACAAGTTGTTTAGGTTTGGAGCTGTCAAGTCATGGTTATTATTTTCTATGGATTTGGATTTGTTTTGAACACTAGCAAAACCTTGTACCATCAAGTTGCCAATAAATCGACATATAAGGAGAATGATAGATAATTACAATGAATGCTATGGATTTGATTTGTTTTTTCACGTGCTCACATCTTCATTGGGTTTCCAAAACTTACTTTACATATGCTCACGGTACTGCACGAGATATGAGACTCTGATTTGTTTTCTGTCATTTGTTTTAGCTGACCTCATGTGGGTGTTAGTGCGACAACTCTAAGCCCCTTCTTCCCCGCCCAGTTAAATAAATATTGTAATTTGATTAAATGTTTTTGGTTGAGGATCTATGCTTCTCCCAAACATGTTACTATCAGGAACAAATATCAGTAGGCACCACATGGAGACTTTATGATGGTATTTATAAACTTTTCGGGGCTTTAAATGAACAGTGATACTGTTTTGCATTACAGATTCCACAAATGAGGATGCTGGATTGCAGTTACCTGCCGACCTATCAGAAATCATATTTATGGGGACAGGAACCAGTGAAGGGGTTCCACGTGTGAGCTGCCTGACAAATCCTTTAAAGACATGTCCGGTATGGTTGCAGAAGTGTAGTGCTTAGAAAACTTTGCCATTTGATTGGCTAAAATGTGCTTCGATTGCTTAAAGTTCTTTCCAAATACATATTTGATTTTTCAAAGAGCTGGAATGCTTTTTGGTTATGGTAGGTTTGCTCAAAAGCTGTGGAACCAGGTAATAAAAATAGAAGACTCAACACAAGCATCCTTATTCGTTATCCCAGGGCCTCTGGAAGATGTAACATTCTCATAGATGCTGGAAAGTAAGGAAAATTATTCTTATTCTGACTATGCTTATGTTTCTACAATGGATAATTTATTTTTCATTAACCGTCCTTTTACTTTAATACCACACAGTGACTTGTGGAGAAGGTCAGACCTGCACACCTATTGCATATTCACAAGTTGTATCATCTTTCTTGTTCATATTTGCTAGTTTAGAATTGAAATTTATCAGTCCCTTGCTCTCCAGGTTAAGTCAACCGTAGGCCTTGTTGCACTTTGGTACTGGCTGGCTCCATTAGGAAATTTCTAGCTATTGAGTCTACATTCTCATTAGCAGTTTTATAAACTCTGTTGGTTTAAAGCTATCTCATTAAAGTATTAATGTATAGTAGTAATAATAATGGTATTAGTGAAATAGTATTGATGATAATTAAGTGATGTAAAATGTTGTAATTTTATTGAAGTTATTATTAGTCATTCTCATGCTGACAATGCCTGATGAGAATAACCTCATGAACCCTAACTTTAAAAAAAATGTTGTAATTTTTATCTATCAAAATGAGGAGAAAATAATTGTTGTTCCTCAATACTGAATTTTGTGCTATGTAAAAAATAGTGCAAGAAAGACTTACATGTGATGAAAGGAGATAACGAATGATTACCTTTTTTTTTTGCTATTTCCATACCAAATACCTTTTTAGTGAGATTTTTCTCCTTTTCTTTCTATTTTTAATTTTCAAATTCTGCTGTGCAGGTTCTTCTATCACAGTGCCCTCCGATGGTTTCCTACCTTTGGGTTAGTAATCCTCTGCTTCAATTCTTTAGGCTCTATTTTATCTAGGCTTTAAAGTAGCAAAGTCATATGTTTATGTTTGTTGACTGTGTTACTCTGCGTTATATGACTTTAACTTGGAGAAGAACCAGATACTGTGTTAAATTATTAAATCCTCCATTTAAAAAATAAAGGAAAAGAAAACTAGGATGTAGATTGTTATCTAGCAGGTTTTGAACAGAATATGATTCAATGATGAGCATGATATTTTTTTCATAAAACAGATAAAGAAGCATTTTAAACTGATTTCATTTGGTTAAGGATGGACATTTATTTATAGTGGGTGGCATCATAACTTATGGTCAAGAGACAATTGATTTTTGTGTGAGGTTTCTATATCATTTGTTATTTAGTTGCATAAGACGAGTATAATATTTGGGTTTGAAAATGGACGGCATATGTACATTTCGTGGGTAATATATCCACTTTAAGCTTGGCTGCTGTGATTTAAGCAGTAAAATGGTTGGGGTTTTGTATTGTAATTTAGGTATTTCATGCAAATATGAAGTTTTGCCCTTCATATGTTGGTGTCACATTTAAACACTCATTATCTTTTTCTAATTGCACATATTAAGCAATTAGATATTCTTGAGTGTTCTTCTCACTTGAGTGCTTTTACATTTATTGTGCTACAGATATTCACCTGAATGATCATGGAAACATGGATCATTACATTAACTGGCATTAAACTCTGAATTAAAATGATGCACTAGAATACAAGAATAATCTGACTTCTATGAATGATTTTGCGGAGTAAGTTTTGTATGACATGCTTCCACACTAATGAGTGGTTGGTGGTTGTGTCTATAATATCCGACTTGGTGACCAACTTGTCATTTGTTAGAGTCTGGCCTTGAACTATTTGAAAAACAATAATATTTTTTTACTTGATTGCATGTCTTTGGTGGTCTCTTCAACAATTTTTTTTTTTTGGGATAATTATCTCTTTGACAAATTATTCCAAAGATCATTAAATTGGCAATGCTTTTGCATATTCTCTTAATATTATATATGTCTATTGTCAGGTATTTGCCTCTTCGTAACTAGCTGCATTTCTGTCAGGATAAGAACACTTGATGCTGTTATTATTACTCATTCTCATGCTGATGCAATTGGAGGTCTCTGACAGAACACTTTCTACTGTTATTCAATGAATAATTACCAATCTTTTGTTAGTGCGTCATTTTTTTTTCTCTTTTTCTTTTTGCATCTTTATCTTTTTAAAAAAAAAATTAGAAAAACACATTAATCTAGTACTGAAGTCTCTCTCTCTCTCTCTCTCTCTCTCTCTCTCTCTCTCTCTCTCTCTCTCTCTCTCTCTCTCAGGCCTTGATGATCTTCGTGACTGGACAAACAATGTCCAGCCCTACATTCCAATTTATGTGGCCCAGCGCGATTTTGAGGTCCAACCTCCAGCTCTCTCTTTCTTGCAAGAATTTCAATATGCATTATGTTCATATCTCTTTGTTGATATTAATCCCATACAAAATCACTTCACACAACTTCTTGTCAGTATGGACCATTCTCAGTATTAATCAGAAAAATAATTACGAACCATTTGCAGCTTTGTTTGTCCTTCTTAGGTAATTATTAAATAATTGCAGGTGATGAAGAAGACACATTATTACTTAGTGGATACAAGTGCTGTTTTACCCGGTGCTGCAGTCTCAGAATTGCAATTCAATATCATACATGAGGAGCCATTTGTTGTCCATGATCTAAAGGTCAATTACATTAAATGTTTTCTTATTACTGAACCCTGTCTTTTCAGCCCCAAATTATGCACGTCCCAAACTTTCAATTTGTAAGGTGTCTTAGCAGATAGAGGTATGTGATCCCCTTTTCCAACTTACCTGCCCTTATAACAATGTAGTGAAACAGATATTATGAGTTCTTTAAAATCTGTGACTACATGTGTGAGCTGTGTTAGGTATTTATGGGGCAGAATTGGTGGCAGTCGGAATTCTGCCATAGCCGTATGAGAAGATTCTTCCTTAGTTTTTACTTCAGAATATATATTTTTTTGATTGGCAAACAAAATTTTATTGATCAAAAGAGAAGACATATGCCCAAGTATATGGGACATATACAAGAGCAACGCCTAGGTGTTTACTTCAGAATGTAATGCCAAAAATACTTATCAAAAGAATATAAAGCTAAATGTCCAATAAAATTGAATGACCCATATCCTCATCCAAAGTAGATTTACAGCAGAGGTGCATATTGCTGACCACATTGACATAAAAGATTAGCGCAAGCATGTGCTATATCTCGTATGATGTAACTTGTAAAGAAAAAAGCCCTACGATGTGAAAACAAACCCAACATATTACAGTCATACCTATCTGTTTTATCTTTCTCAATTTTGTATTTCAGTTTACCCCTTTACCAGTATGGCATGGTCGTGATTATCGTTCCCTTGGGTTTCGTTTCGGTAACATATGTTACATTAGGTAATGCTTCTAAGTATCATTGGTATGTTTTTATTTCGAGAGTACACCAGGTTGGAGCTAATCTTTTATCGCATTTACAGTGATGTTAGTGGGATACCTGAAGAAACTTATCCACTTCTGAAGGGCTGTGAAGTCCTGATTCTGGTCTCTCTCTCTCTCTCTCAAAGACAAACAGATTTATCTGTTTATAATCATGATACTCAATTATAGAAACCCAAGATGAAGGTTCTTATGTGGTGTATTATTAAATGATTTTTCAGGATGCTTTAAGGCCAGATCGGTCTTCTTCAACACATTTCGGACTTCCAAGGGTAATGTTCTTTTACCTCTTTCAGCACAAATTTGTATTTGAAAATCTTGAGATTTCATTTACCCCTATCTCAGGCTTTGGAGGAGGTACGGAAAATCCAACCAAAGAGAACACTTTTCACTGGTATGATTAGCCTCCGGCCCTCTGTTCCCTGCATAATGTTTTTGCTGTTGCCTAGGAATTCTAATTTCTCAGTAGCTTGTAGACCACTTTCACATCTTGATAAATCATTCAATCCAGTAAGGTTTGATATCCATTAAAGGTTGAAAGGGTTTCAAATGATTTGTCATAATAGCATTTGGCAAGCCCAATAATCATTCTCAGTTATAGCATTAATGTTTGAAATTATAGATGGTAATATGCTTCGTTTCTGCAATTGGTGCTTGTGAAGGTATGATGCATTTGATGGATCATGAAAAAGTGAACGATTATCTTAAGAAACTGATGGAGACAGAGGGTCTTGATGTACAACTGAGCTATGATGGACTCCGCATACCAGTAACGCTCTAGCCTCTCTCCCCTTTAGACTGGCCTCTATTCTACATGGCCCATTTTCTTCCCTTGATAAAACCAAGCTTTGAATTTCATAATTCAATTGATCTTTTTTGAGATCATGTAGCATCCGTATGGAATTAGTATCCCCCCTTTAGCTCTTGTGCAGTTTGCTTCCGATGTACTTCATGATTTGTTAAGATGGCAATCATTTGAATCTGAATAAAACCATTCATCCTGTTTCTGTTCCTCACAACGTTTTCTTGAACCAAGAAATTCCAGGATACATTCATCAACTGAACTGGGGTTGTTCATTGATACATGTAGATGCACAGCCCAAAAAATATAGTTTGGAAATTTATTTTTGCAGGCAGGTTAAGGAGTGGCAAAATATTCATTGTTACTTGCACCTTGTGGAAGATGAGCTGTGATTTTTATGATAAATGAAAGAAGTAATGCCATGGACAGGCATGTTGATTTCGTTTTTATCTATTATGTGATCAACTCGGGGCATGCAGGGTATGCTTGACGTATGCACCCAGTTTGGTTAAGGTATGAATCTTGCTTGCTTGCTTGCATGACCGACTTGTTTCTTTTAATATCCCCCTATGTTAATGCTTGCTCAAACTCATAATATTTCACTCAACAAAAGCCCTGTCCCAGTTTTTTGTCCCCAGTCATCCCAAAGAAAAAAGAACCACGTGGGGAAAGATAATTGGTTTCCTTCAAGCTCTTGCCAAAATTCTCTGTTCAGCATAAAAGAGGATTTTTGTCGAATAGACATTGTGTGATTCAGTCATACCAAAACTTTGAGATTCCTGAGGAAGGGAGGCAAGTCCAACTTTAACTTGACATCCCAGATGTTATATCAAGATGAAAAAAAAAGGAAAAAAAGGAAAAACAGGAAGACTTTGGCAGCGTGAACTTGGGAGGAGATATTTTCTATAATGTTTTGAAGTGATTTTTTAATTTAGATAAATGGAGGGGCACAATATGTAAATCTTGATGTATTTAATGCTGAATTTTACAAAGTCTACAAGAAATTTTTGAACTGTTTATAAATTATATTTTAACGGATCAATTTATTTTGATTTGAATCAGTAAATATTAAATTTAAATTCGTTAATTTCCTATTGTATTTATATTAAATTATATATTGTCATATTTATCTTAATTCGAAATAATATTGAAAACCATTTTTAAAAAAAAAAAGAGTGGAAATTTTACTGGTAACAGGTGTCAACAGGAATATGGCCGCCTGATCCGACAAGGAACTTCTTGTCAAACTGGGAGAAATAGGGAGAGGAGAGGAGAGGAGAGGATCAACTCGCTCGCCTTGCATGAGTCTGTCAAATTGTGTCCAGTCATGAATGGCCACGAGGAATTGTCGGGTCAAGGACGTGTCTTCGAGTTGTCCTTTTCACGGATGGTGTTGTTGGAAGGCAGCGGGTGGAATGCTGTAAGCGTGTACAGTAACACACACCCCCACACTCATCGCAGCGTGGAGAAGAGGATATTTAGGATGCTCCTCCTCTTCATTCTTCCACATAGACTCTTCGCAGTAGAGCCGCTCACGTGGGGCATCTTTCTGACTGTTCACACGCATCATTTCACGACAATTTCAACGCATTGTGGTCCATTGAGAATGATAGAACTCATCATGTGCATATTCTAGTCCCCTTACTTATCTTGGTGGACCCCACCAACATCACAATCATATATATATCATGGGACCCACTGAGTTTTGCATATGCCCACTCGTGAACCCTCCTTTCCGCACCCTAATATATATATATATTTATATATATTATATACAATAAATGCACATGATTAGGACTCCAGAACCTGATCATTAAATTCCCCTGCTCTTTTAAATTTTACCATTTGTTTTTTCTCAATTTTTGTAAAAAGTTGGGCTCCCAACTTGATCGTACCCCTCTCACGTGAGCTTGTACTTGTTATGAGTTCCTACTGTTAGTCTGTGAGCATGCCTTGCATGGCCCCTGTACTGCCTTGGCCTTGGAGTTGCATGCATCACATGGTTAATCTAATTATGAGCAAATTCTTCTGCTATATATGCATGACAGCCCAACAACACCAACAAAAATTAGGATATTTTAATTTAGGAATAATCTCTCTAAGGCTTCGTTTATATATTAACAGTATTCAGAATAATAGTAAAATAAATGAATAATTTGCAAATAATAATGAAGTAATTTGAGGGCTTATTTAGATGTTAAGTTAAGTTGATCAGTTCTTTATAAATAGTAATGAGTTGAGATAATGGAGTGAGTTTTGTGGAGCCCACTTTTAATGAGTTTATATGTGTTTGGATGTTAAAGCTTATTCAGATGTATTTATGATAAGTTGAAAAAGATTGTAGATTTTATGTGTAAAGAGATTTTGAGTTGAGATCACGAGTTTAGTAATTTGTGAGCTGGATGTTTGAACGTTAGATTCAGTTTAAAATTAGACCGAATTAAATTGATTTGATCAGTTCAGTCTAAGTTTCAAACGGAGTCTGAGAGTATTTGAGAACAATCGTGTTTCCAAACAAGCCCTAAAACAATTGTGTATAACTATATATCATCAATCTCTGATCTTACAATGATCAGTAATTAATGTTATTAATGAGGATAAATAATTTGTGACCTTGTTCTTATATAATATCTGATCAGCTTTCTAGTTACCATCAATAATTGCATCAAAATTATGTCACACGCACGCCCGTACTTCTGTTTATTCATTTTATATCATGTACGTCAATGAATAATAGTTAACACAGGTGATGAATATCAATATTACTTTATGTTAAGTATGTAACATGATATTCTAGTCGAGTGATTTCCAAGCATGCGTCTAGTTGATGCGAAATCATGACATAATAAACTAGTACATGAAGAACTGTATATAAACCTTAAATAATATTAATATTTGTCAATTTTGACAGCCACACATGATGATGAAGGCTTGCTTAGCTTGCTCAAGAATTCCACGAGCAGCAACGTCGACGACTGTTGCTAGGAAAGAACTGGCACCTAAATCCCAGATCAACTACTACTACAAGACAATCGTGCAGTGCAACTAGCTAGGGCTTCGTAGAATAATAGGGTTTGCCTAATTACTTTCATGTAATGCTTAATTGTAATTTGACGGGTATGATTCAAGACTTGACCAACCGTACACAAAATGACAGAAATTTATTTATTTATTTTCTTTGTGCATTGACAGACAGGAGCACTTTGTCTATTCTGGCATAAAGTCACGAACTTTGCTTGGGGCTAATTAGCCGCCCCATGAGGCTGGCATAGTCAAGATCAGTTGGCCGTGGCGGCCTAACCCTAGACCTAACGAGTTGCAGACTTGCAGCCACGTACGGCTACCATATATCAGGTCCATGGTCAAGGTTTTTATTAATCTGGCATTGATTTTTAAGTCATGGCAGAGATAAGAAAAAGGAAAGATCAGGATAGAAAGAGTTGCAGGATTAAATTATAAATGCTTAAATGAGCAGTACTACTGTAAGGATGTTACTTTTCAGATCAGTAAGCTTCTAAGAAGCTTGATAGGGCCGGAGAGATGCTTTTAGCAGAGAAAACAAAAATCTGAGGAGTTTAAGAGCTCGGACTTAATCTGTATAAATTGCGTGAATTTGAAGGGCAACATACATGATAAAATAATATTTACATACATATATAAATGTGCGCGCGTGTGCATGCATGCTGCGCAACGAAAGAGATGTGAAAAATGCCTGAAAATGACAAGCATCTTGAAATGTTGTTCGAGTATATATATATATATATATATAAGGAGAGATCGTATAGGGGGGACCTCACACCGACAGATTCGATCCCGCGTACACAGGCAACCGAACATAATTCCATTTATCTTGCCTAGCTAGTGAAGAACTCTAATTCCATATATAAATCTTCATATTCCTTCCTTGAAGTTTTTTTCTAATATCTACAACAGACCGAAAATAATATGAAATTTGAGGTTTTGATTATCAACTAAGATTGTTATCTCGTGTCTGATTTCTTATATCAGCATTATATATAATGTTTGAGTGATCTAGCTTATCCCATCAAAAGCTTGCATGTCTGCAAACTTCTATAAGATTTAACATATATGCCTTAGAAAGAAAACAAAATTAGTAAAGGAGTCCATGCATTAATAATCGAGTGGCATGCATGGAAGTGGGATTGGGATGCGAGATCAAGATCAACACTTACTTAATGACAAAAGAAGCTTCGCAGTAAGCCCTCAAGGCTCGTACGTTGTTTGATGTTATGATCACATTGATCAGGACCGAATTAGATGGGTTTAATTACTAAGAAGCTTCTTTCGCTACGGACCATGCATGCAGCTAGCATTACTAAGCAAAATTAAATGATTCGAGATCGGCCAACTTTTTATTTGAAATTAATATATGTTTGTCTTTTCATAGTGCAGCCACCTAATACAGAATGCATGTCGTTTATTTTATGATCATGGATTCATGCATATGGTTGGTTATATTCCATTAGTTTTCAGCAGTACTCTAGCTAAGCTACTTGACCATTAATTATATATATATATATGAATCTTTTAGCATCCAATTCTTATATATTCAGCGCGACAATTTGATCGAACATGTGATGTGGTCACGTGCAATATGTGGTATATATCTTCAAACGTAATGATAATTTGATCAATTATCGTTAATTTTCACAAGGATTCGATCGGATGTTTCACATGTGCTAGCGCACAAGCATATCCGTTTAAGCTAGCAAACTGCAAAAGTTAAACCTAACATATCAGTCCAAGAAATTGTGTCTTTACGTGAGTGTGTCTGTGTTTGTGAGAGATCAGAGAGAGAGAGAGAGGGAGTAGTATGAATTAACAGAAGATCGATCACCGATATGATCTATGAGCATCCTTAGGAGTTTTTCCCTCCAAAATTAACATATATATATATTGAGCTAGCTAGGTTTTTTGTTCTGAATTTACCATGCAAACAATCCTAGATTATACAGCTCAGTAAGATAAAATTGAAATGTTGATCATGCATGCCGATTAATTTGATCAGATCTATATGTAACTAGTGGTCCTGAATTATATGCCAAATGCAAGGCACCTGTTAGCATAACACTGAAGCCTTGACATTATACCACAGGCACGAAATCGTTCCTCTCATCATATCTTATATATAACTTAATTCGTACATTATTTTAAGGCGCAGATGAGCTGGGAAAGCATATTGAGACTACTGTCGAGAGAGAACCCATTTCAAAAACTAAATCATTGAAGAATAAAACAAGAAAATGACAAAAGGAAAATGATTTTTATATCCTTTATTTAACCCTTCTCTTTTGTGGGGGATCACAAACTCATCGAAAACATGAGCGAACAGAAAGACAGTGTAGCTCCAGATTTATATTATATGTACCCACGCTATTTATATTATATATGTAGGGCTATGGGCGCATATATACAAGTATATTCATTCATAATAAACTATCCTTAACCTACTTTCCTATATATATATATATGCAACGTCCATGAGGCATGGACGTTCTAGGTTTATTAACCAAAGAAATTTCTCATTGCTGCACTACAAAGTAGGGGCATTATATATTCCATAAAGAGTACTCCCAATACATTTTTCATAGTATATTAATCAAATAGCGTGAAGCAGTTTAGCCCTCCCCCACATGCAATGCCTTCCCTGGTGTTTGTGCCTGCTTAATTTTCAGCATGTATTTCATTTTCACTGCTAGCAAGGAATTATTATTTACATTTGTCGAGTCAGTCAACAGAAAAGAATTACATATAACGAGTACTGAATTAATAGGTTTTAATCGTGAACATCCTTGGCACTGGAGTCAAGTGGTATATATTATCTTCTAATTTGGTGGCTCTTAATATCAAGTTTTTGCTTGATTTTTGGTCTTGGACTATATTTATTTAATAATGATGCTGAAATGACGATGTCGACGACAAGTAAAACTAGTCTTTCTCTGCTGAAGATACTGTGATTAAGAGAGGGAGAAAAAAAGGAAGAGGAGGAGGTCAAGCATTTGTGTGCGGCATCGGGGTTTCAATGTCTAATCCACTGTTACTTCTTTAATTATTATTATTTATATTTTGATGAGCCATGCAAAAAGGTCAGATTTTCAGCTTTTTTATTAGGAGTAACAGCGCGCGAATGATAATGAAATAAAAGATAAAAGAAGCAAAAATGTTGTAATAAAAAGGGTTGAAAGAGCTTTTAGCCATGTGGTTAGAAATTAATCAAGGGATCAATCATGTCACTGTGTAGAAAGCTGGGAAGGATCTCCTAGCCATGATGGAAGACAGATATATATATATATATATATATATAGATCTCTCTCGGCATAATACTTTCTTTCTACATGATCTACATGGTTGCTTTCTATTTTTTTTTTCCTTCCTGATTGCTTTAGGAGAGATGGGAAATTAAAGGTAGGAGAGGGGTTGATTGAACAAAAGGTTTTGTTTTTTTTTTTTTCTCAGCGATTGAACAAAAGGTTTTAGCAGAAACTTAAACTTTTTTTAAAAGCAAATATGCAATAAAGAAAAGGAAAAGATTTTTCTGGGGTTGGGAAAGATAACAGAGGAAAAGACAGAAAGTGCAACGTCAGAGTTAGCCGTAGGGCTCCATGGGTTGTGGTTTTAGGGTGTTGTTTTGGACTGCTTGAGGATTACAGAAGGGAATCCGTTCTCATCCACATCTCTCTCTCTCTCTCTCTGTTTTGAGAACTGGTTCTTTATTTTTTGTTCATATTTGTGTGGCTAGCTATTGTTGTATTTTCTTGGTATTAGCAAGCTTGGATATCGAACCATGAAGGAGAAAAGTTAGCCAGAGGATCTGGTTAGGTTCTCTCTCTCTCTCTCTCTCTCTCTCGGCTTGGTTCATTTTAGCTTTCAAAAAACAAAAGTTGTCTCTTGGGTTGGTGCCAAACCAAGAAGAAACCATATTCAAGGTGTATAGCGGGTATTTTGGGTTTCAGACACTATTCTTAAGAAATACACTTTTGCCTCTATTGGGTTCTTTCTCCCAGTACTCTTTACTTAATTTAGCTGCTTCTTTGGTTTTGTTCTTTAGATCTACGGCTCATGATGGAACCTTAGGTTATCAAGAATTTCTAAGCTAAAAGAAGATGATAAAAGGTTTGATGTTCCAACAACAGATACAGCAGCCAGTTCTGGAGGAAAACATGTCTAATTTGACTTCTGCGTCTGGGGATGCAAGTGTTTCTTCAGGCAACAGAACTGAGTTAGGGAACAACTATTCTCAACAATATTTTGCTTCACCGCCACCCCAAACTCAGCCTGCAGCGAAGAAAAAGAGAAACCTTCCAGGCAACCCAGGTCTTTCCAAATCCATATAAACACAAACCCCACTTGCTGAATTGTGTAATACTGTATTTATGCTTTGATATAATTTTCGTTTTTCTTACCTGGGGTTTCGACTTTCTCTTTGGTTTCGAAACAGACCCAGATGCGGAAGTGATAGCTTTGTCTCCCAAGAGTCTCCTGGCAACAAACAGATTTCTTTGTGAGATCTGTAACAAAGGGTTTCAAAGGGATCAGAATCTTCAACTTCATAGAAGAGGGCATAATTTGCCTTGGAAGCTAAAGCAGAGAACAAGTAAAGAGGTAAGGAAGAAGGTGTACGTGTGCCCAGAACCTAGCTGTGTGCACCATGACCCATTAAGGGCTCTTGGGGACCTGACTGGGATCAAGAAACACTTCTGCCGAAAGCATGGCGAGAAGAAGTGGAAATGTGACAAGTGCTCAAAGAGGTATGCAGTTCAATCAGATTGGAAAGCTCATTCCAAGACCTGTGGCACAAGGGAGTACAGATGTGATTGTGGAACCCTCTTCTCAAGGTAACTAATTCCAAATCATTAATTTTAGGGCATGAATTACATGAGTCCTATTTAAAGCACTAAAGTCAGATCTCCTCGTTAACGGAGGAAGGGATTTTTGCATATCCCAGATAAATATTAAACCACAAATATACGTAATGTTTCTGGATAATAAATTTACATTCTTGATCTGATACGTTGAAGAACCATGACTGTACAGTGTACATCTACCAAACTATCCTACTGTTACACCCAAGGTAGAGGGATGGAGGGAGGGAGAGGGGCCGGGGCGGGGTTTTGCTTAGTGTGTTGAATATTTAATGCACTAGCTAATGTGCACTGTCTGTCCATGGCTCCTAGAAAGCCAAAAAGAATGGTTGCAGAAAGAAATAGAGAACTAGAGAAGCAACGAGAGAAAGTCAATACTTTTGTCACTTTGCGTTGTCTTAGTAGTTAGTGACATTTCGCTTTTGTTTTCTTGTGTCTGTTTCTTTTTGGTTTTCAGGAGGGATAGTTTCATCACCCACAGAGCCTTCTGTGATGCATTGGCAGAGGAGAGTGCAAGAGCCATTACAACAAACCAATTTCTGTCCTCTCAACCTGGCCCTTCAGCGTCTCACATAAACCAGCTCCCGCCCCAGTTCAATCCCCAAGACCTCCACGCATTTTCTTTGAAGAAAGAGCAACAAAGCTTCAGTCTAAGGCAAGAGATACCCCCATGGCTAGCTTTTCCTGGCCCACCACCTATTGATATCTCCTCATCATCGTCATTCTTCTCCACGAGATTAGATCATCAAGAATTCGCACAGGCTCACCCAGATTTAGCCCTCCATGAAACGCAGAACTCTAACCCTAGTCTTGGCCCCACTCTCCCTCCCTACCTACTAGCACCCTCGCCACACATGTCAGCCACTGCATTGCTGCAGAAGGCAGCTCAGATGGGTGCAACCATGAGCAGCAAGACTGGCTCATCACCAACCATGATGAGGCCCACCCACCAGGCTCACGTGCCTACTGCTGCTGATTCTGGCAACAATACAACTGGTAAGTTTGGCTCGATTTTGTCCTCACGTGAAGAGATGGCCACTGGGTTTGCCCATGGCTTGGCTCCTTTTGGGAATAAAGCTGCAGGCCCTTCTGCTTCTGCAGCGACCACTACTACAGGAGCAAGTACTGGTGCAGCCCCAGGTGTTCCTCCTTCCCTTCTTCATGACATGGTTGGACGTTCTCTTTCTTCTTCCACTGGGTTTGAAGGAACTTCTTTTGAGGATGCATTTGGAGGGCATGAATCTCTCTCAAAAACATCCACCACCAGGAACCATCTTAGTAGGGCTCGTGAAACTGGCGGGAGTCATGGTGGTGAAGGTTTGACTAGAGATTTTTTGGGTCTTAGAGCTCTCTCTCACAGTGACATTCTCAATATTACTGGTTTCGGTAATTGCATGAACACTTCCAACCAGCATCAAAATCAACCCCAAAAACCTTGGCAAGGTTAGCTCCTACATATATATATATATATATACATATGAAACTTTTCTTCTTTTTTTTCCCTATAATTTGGATTATCTTTTCTTGTGCTATCAATCTTCCCAAAGGGAAGGACTCCTTTGAAATATTATTATTTCGATGCCGTATGTTAGCTATTATATGAATATTGGTTGGTATTTTACATTAAAGCTTTGTAACTTTCAAACATTCTATAGTTTTAAAAGATTTATATATCCGGAAGGGAAACCCTAGCTAGCCTAGTTGTTTTATTTTTCATTAAACAGTGATAGCAAGCAACTTCAAGGAGAAATTAATGGCTTCTCATGAATGGAAAACATGACTACTACTTCAAGAAAGAAAGAATATCACTTTGTTTTCATATTATATATATATATATATTAAATGTGAAAGGAGTTGTTTGTACTTTAATATTCTAGCTAGCAGCTGCTAGTTCAGAATGTTCCGTATGTGGACCAGTTTTAGCTCATCACATGTGATCCTAATATTGCTACTATATATGCAATATTGATTACTTTCTGACTCACGTGAAACATATATCTTCGATTGAGTTATAACGTATAGTACTACTTTCGTGATATATAATGCCAAAGACAATTTGTTTTTTCTTAATTAAATTTACCATCCATCCCAATGATTCATTCATGCATGCGATCATATATTAATAATGAAAGTTTTTAATAATAATATAATTAATTATTAAGGTTCCGATTTGAGATTGAATTAAATACACTCATGCATCGGTACTTAAGCGAGCGTTTCCTTAAAAGACTCCCAGTTTTTGTGGGAATAATATTCATCCATTTCAGTATACAGACGCGACCTTTGGATTATGTGAACATAATAAAAAGATCACACTGTCCACTAATAATCATTAATATATAATAATGAATGCATGGAAACAAGAAACTTCAAACATTTATAACTAATTTTTTTGGCAAAATGAACAATATTGCATGTGTACTTATAAATTACGTACTTTGTGACCAGTATTATGCTAATTCTATATATGATCTTTTATCATAGGAATTAATTTCATTGATATATATATATATACACATTAATTATTGCATGGTTCTAAAACTAAGTAGAATTACAAAATAATCACTTTGAGTACAAACAGATTATTATATATATATATATAGCTTATAAATAAAACCAAAGCAAGCAATATCCAACTGACCCACCATATAATGTCTCTCTCCTTGAAGTGTACATGTGAGATTTTGAATATGCCAATGCATGATACATGTTTGTGTGAAGTTTTGAGGGATATACAGATGAAGGCTAGGGTACAAAAAGCATTGGATTCTCTAATGGAAAGACTCGTGAAATTATGTGCAGAGATCGATGTGCAAGTTTGCTTGGTTTAGATAGATATGGCTGTTTATTCACGAAACAAATAAAGAGATGCCCTTTGACAACTGATGTGGGTCCAGATCATAGGGATTCAATCCCGAGGAAGAGGATTTCTCATGATCATGCCCGTCGGCCGGCTATATCTATATATATATATATATATATATCTTACCTCTTCTATATAAAATTATAAGAATATATCAGATCTATTTTCCCCACTTCTTTTTACGAGTCGTTTCAAGTAGTCCTCATGTGGCTCAAAAAAGTAAATTAATCGGACGACAAATATAACATTTGACAAAGGAAATTACTTTAAATAAAACAGCCAATGGTATAATTGGGTTATTTCTAGCTTATAGGATGTTTCAGAATATATATATATATATATACATACTTGGTTAATTTATACGTACAATGTATGTAAATATGTGAAAGGTTCCTGTCTGTGCATGTGACTTCTGAACAAATTTGTGACTACCCAAATGCCTCTTATATAGTTCTGAACTTTACAGCTTAGAATAAGAGAGAGAGAGAGAGAGAGAGAGAGAGAGAGAGAGAGAGATTAAGCAATAAAAGTGTGAGTTTTATCACATAAGATATGATATATGTATCATTAGCCTATCATCAGATAAAGTGGTACTTCCCGTGAGACCTTTTATAAAACACGATCGAGGCATGATAAAAAGATGCTCATCCCAAGCTTAAAAGATTGCAGTGTTAGGTCAATGGGGGGAGATGTAAGCACTAGCTTCGAAAGTAGTGTTGACATCTGTCAATCAGTGCCTTTAATGGACCAAAAGTTCAAATATAAATAATAAAACAATTCCTCTGAATCACCCCACTTCTCTTTATTTTATGTTTTTCAAGTTTTTTAGCGACAGATAAAGAGAGAATTAGCATATAAGAGAGAAATATTGGATGCATGCTTACGATAGTCTCTAGCTCTTTTTTTCTCTCTGAAGCTAGCTTCATTCCTGGGGTAGCAACCAATCCATAAACCCTTAGAAGAATTTAAATATAAATAACCTCATTTAGAATGTGAATAACTTCTAGATCAGCGAGTAGTACTTATCATTGGCAGGACAAATTACATAATGAGGAGGGAGCTAGGTAGCTAAGAGACTGAAACCTGCAGGCGGCCTGTTTGCCATTAAACAATAAAGGTTTCTCTGAGTCGACATTGAAAAGATCTATAATGACATGTTTGTTTGTCTTTTTATTCTGATGATCTCTCCCAAACTAGAATTCTGATCTGGGGAGAATAAATAAACATTGACGTTTGCAAATTCATAAAGCTCATGATACATATCTTTCACTGCATGAGACAGGAAGGTTATTACAGAAAAGTAGTAGGGTGGTGGGCTACAGCACAGTTCCTAAACCCTTCGATCGGTTTTTGATAATCGGTGCATGCCTTGTAGGGTGCTTTTTGTCGGGCACAGTTCATGGGATAAAATATATATATATATATATATATATATGGTGGTATCTCCAAAAGCTGATCATCATGCATGATCATCAAAGCTGCTGAGTGTTGGGCAGATCAATGCATGGGATATTGATCATGATGAACATGAATTGGGTTTTGTTTGTAGTTTGCGTATTTTTATGGTGCAGGCACGGGCTGTAAAGTACCAGTTGACTTGTCATTGCAAAAGATGCTCCCCTCCCACCTTTAGCTAGCTTGCTAGCCGCTAGGTTAATAATGTTACCTTTTATATTTGACCTACCTCTTAACTCTCTTACCCCTCACCTCTCTCTATATTTTTTTAGGTTTCATTTTATGTATAGAGTGCCATCCCATCCCCACGAAAGCAGCCTCAAATGCTACTTTTGTTTTTGTCCTGATCTATTGATAGAACGGATGGTGCATAAAAGCTAGCTAGCTGGAGTAGTACTACTACTCCTTATACGTATTTATCATATATAGCTTTCAAATATAATATCTTATAGATTAGTGTTTAAATGACATGAATACACACAAAAACACACACATTAGGCATTATAAGAAAATTACTTATTTACAACTAGTTATTTCTAGCGAAATGACTATTTTTAACTAAAATAAATCACAAATAATCTTTTAATTACAAAAAATTAGTCACAAATACCTATTTTTCTTGTAACGAGGGTTCATAAAAAGCTAACTAGCTACAATAATTAATAATTATATTATTAACAGATGCCAAGGTGGTTTTTTCCTTAATTTGTATCTTCAAGATCATCAGTATAATGACAGGGACTATAATTAGGTTTGTAAGGCATTTGCCAAAAGAATAAGGGCATAAATACTACAAAAAAAATTGTTTATTTGTAAGTAGTTAATTTCTATAAAAATGATTATTTTATATTAAAATGAGTATATTTTCATTACAAATAATCATTCTCGTCGTAAATAATCCGTCACAAATATTTATTTATTTATTTTTCAGTGCAATGATATTAATTAAATTAAAAATTAGGGCCATTGATGCTTATCCATGTCATTGACATTGAGTAGGAGCTAGCCAGTCAGTCAAGGTCCTCTTTGATCTTGAAGCTATATTGGGAAGAGCTTTTAGGAAAGTGGGTTCGTTCTATTTTCTTGATTCATGAATTAACAACACCAATAAACTCGTTAGCCAATAAACTCGTTAGCCGACTCTAGTCATGTACATCTAAGTCTACCATCATTACGTTCGAATTGGGCTCTGAGAATAGCCCAATTCGCTTTCAATAGTACTAGGCCCATCTTTATGTAAAGGCAGATAATATCATTCTACATATGAAAATCGAGCCCAAAGCGATTATCTAAGAAAATCAGGATGAGAGCCTGTTTGGGATTGCGTTTAAAAGTTTAAAAAGTACTTTTAATTGTTTAAAAGTTTTTTTAAAGAAAAAATGATATGTTTGGTAAATTTATAAAAAGTGCTTTAATTATCTAAAAAAGCTGAAAATCTACTTTTTTAAAAAGCACCAAATTGAAGCTTTTATCGAAAAGCTCCTGCAGATAACTGTATATTTTAAAAAAATTAATATAACTAACTTTAAAAGTATTTTAGAAACATGTTACCAAACAATAAATGACTTTTTAATAGTAGAGCTTATTATTTAAGTTATAAGTTATATTTCCTACCGCAATCCTAAACATGCACTTAATTGAATAATATTGCTAACAAGATACAATTTTAAAATACGTAAGTGTCGTGTATTATTTTTTAAAATAATAATATCTAATATTAAAAAGTAAATTTGTTTTATAAATAGCAAATTTATCTTTTTTTTTATTTATTTATTAAAATGCACCAAACTAGCTTACTCTAAACTTAAAAGAGTAATAATGTATTTATAATTTTTTTACAACTCATTTTATAATTAATTAATACAATTATGCTACTTTATTATAAAAAAAAAATTTCTAAAACTACCTTCAATTTCACTTAGAATTTAAAAATAGACGTAAGAGAATGGAATCACTTTCTACTTTAAAAATAATTTAATATTATTATAAAAATTTTATATACAGTTATTTTTACGTATTTTTCATACACTCTATTAATATGATTGACTGTATTATTTTTTAATATAAAATACTTATTTTAATCAATTATATCAATAAAATATAGAATAAATACATACAAATGAAATAACATAACTCGTATTATTAAAGACTAAAAAGTTAAAAACGTTTTAGTTGATTGAAAAGAAAGTCCTCTGCCACCAAACGGGCCAACAGCCCCAAAAATCGTTTTTAGATGATTGTGGCCGAAATAACAGGCATCGCATTGGGTGTTTACTGTGACACTCTCAAGTCGTCGACCTCAAAAATACTTGGCAATGGCGAGGAAGCGAAGCTCAAGATCCACGACCGCCTTCATCTTCTTCGCCTTCCTATCTATCATAGCCTTTTGTGCCTTCGTCCCTGTCTTTGCTCCTCTCCCTTCTCTCTCCTCTCACCCCAACCAATCCCGCCACCACTCTTCTCGGCACAAGAAAGTAGGCTCTTTCTCTCTTGCTCTCTGGTCTTGATATTGTGATTTTTTAATGCAATTCAATTTCCGGGGTTTTTCGAAAAAAATTCCTGGCTCAGTTTGTCTCGTTTAGAAGGAAATGCTTTAGTTTGAAGGGGAACAAGTGTGTATTTGATTGATGAGAAAATGAAGGAAATTAAAGGAATTTGGATATTGGATTATAAGATATAGTGTTTTTAAATGTGATTGCACTTTTATATTTCTGGGTTTTTTACTTGTGGCTTAACCTTATGCAATCGATGGAAATATTTGAACTTGGCGTAGGAGTGATTTAAATGAAAATAATTTGAAATTTCGCTATTAATTTATCAATCAAGAAAAGATAATGGCTCTAAATTTGAAACATATATTCAGCACAAATTTGCTTTATTTGCTTCTTTTCTTTTCTTTTTTCTTCAGCTAACAACTTGATTCTTAAAACATTCGAGCTTGATCATTTGCACCCAAATCTTGACATTGTGATGCCTACCTATTTCTGAGCAATTGGACAGGATAGTGTTTTAGCCGCGAATCAGAGACTTTTTGCTGTTTGTAATGTAAACCGCACTAAAGTGTCGTACTGATTTTGCAATTATTCTGTTGGCACTGAAAGATGCCGTGAGTTTAAATGATATGAGACTTTTATATGATTGTTGTTATCAGGTTGTGGCTCGAAATTTCGAGATCTCCAATGACATGTTCTGGAAAGATGGACAACCTTTCCAAATTATTGGGGGTGACTTGCATTATTTTCGGGTTCTTCCAGAGGTATTTTTAGCAAGATTTTCAGCAATTAGCACCTTATAACTTGATTTGTATATGATGGTGGTATGCATTTGTTATTTTAGCTTGTAATAGAAGGTACTTCACTGATCAATGATGTAGAATAAGATGCTGAAGCTTTATGACGCAACTGAATTCAACTTAACCTTAATCTCAAATAATAGGGACCGGTAATAAGATACCAAATATCTGTTAAAAGAACAAAACTATAATTTTATAGGATATGGCATAGAAAGCTGAACTCTAACAAGCTTCTGTAAACTCTTCACTTGATATAGTAAATGTAGTTATTCAATGTTCCCATGCTGAAAAATCTGTGGAGCTCCCCAAGTTTCACATCTGTGCAAATACTCCCTCGATCTTCTTCTGAACTATTAAGCTTTGTGGTTATCTTATTTCATGGACCGTCTTGTTGAACACAAAATATTCTTATTAGTTTAAGTAAACCTTTTCTTGTTATGATGTGGTGTTTGTCTTTTATCCCTGCAGTACTGGGAAGATAGATTACTGAGAGCAAAGGCTTTGGGTTTGAATACTATTCAAACTTATGTTCCTTGGAATTTGCATGAACCAAAACCTGGAAAGCTAGTTTTTGAGGGGCTTGCAGATATAGTTTCATTTCTCAAACTCTGCCACAAACTTGGTTTCCTTGTTATGCTTCGGCCTGGACCTTATATATGTGCAGGTCAGCCATAACAGACAGATCTAGGAGCTTTATGATTTGTTATTGATTTATGAAGTTCACTGTGCATGACCAGGTTACTAGGTGTACATATTCAAATCCAATCATGATATTACCAGGAACTTATTGCACATTGAGCTAGATAATCTTATTAGTGTTGTGAATCCCTTTTTTCATAACAAAAATGCGTGTTTGCACAAAATAGCTATTAGTTTATGCCCGCTTGGGAGATTGAATGCATATTATTAGTTTTTTGCTTGCTTATAGAAAATATTAGCTTTTTTCTTTATTCTCTTGTTGTTTTGAAATTGATGGTAATATGATACGTTGTTGGGATGATAGTCACCTTCAAAATATCTTTTTTTGTTTCAGAATGGGATTTAGGGGGTTTCCCTGCCTGGTTACTTGCCATAAAGCCAGCTATCAGACTAAGATCATCAGATCCTGATTTCCTTCACTTTGTAAGTTTCTTCTGTGTGTTTTATTTTACAAATTAATTGTGTTCCATAGACTTTTGGTGTATTCAAGAGAAATTATATTTCAAAATTTTGTGTATTTTTATGTGCTATGATAAGGATATTGTGAATAAGGCCATAGCCTAAAATGTGTGGGTCATGGTGATAGGATTGCTTTCCTTGAAGGGGTCGGCTTTGGACCTAACTTTCCATTAACGACTATAGCTACACGCTTGACCTTCCTGTAGGGCGAAAAGCACTTGCGCTAGACTAACAAAAATGATATGTATATAATAAATTGAAATTAAAAGGAAGACTTATAATGGATGCCCTGATCCTATGTAAATATTTGGTGCTTATTTCTCAAAGTAAAGAAACCTTTCAAGCCAAGCCTCCATTTGAGCGGCCTTACCCTCTTCCTAGGGGGCTGTAACTTGCTGTACTATTTGGGGGTCTTTGTTTGCAGCTTCGCTTGCTCTTTGGCTTGGGCACTACTGTGCCGGAAATTTCCAAACAAAATTGCTTGGGAGATTTTTTTTTTTTTTATTTGTCGGTGAAACTGCTTGGGAGGATTGCTGCTATCATTTTTAGATTAATACGTTTTACATGCTTGTTTGTAGTTAGTTTCCAAGATAAAAATAAAGTAACCCCTTTTTTTAATGTCTGGTCTCACTTAAGAAGAAATTTAATATGTCAGTTTTCTAGTTTCTAAAATTTACTGTTTCTGTCTTTCAATTGTTCTTCACAATTCAATTTTTTACTAGTAAATAATATCTATTGTGAACTCTTTAAGGTTGGAAGATGGTGGGAAATCCTACTTCCTACTGTAGCTCCTCTTCTTTATGAAAATGGAGGCCCTATTATAATGGTTCAGGTATGTTGAGTTGTTACTCTCTGACTAGAACGCAACAAGAGTTAAATTTCCTATTTGCAAACACTGAACGGCAGCTCCTTTTAAGATGGAAGGTGGTCCATTCCAAGTCCGGGGAATAGTGTAAAATAAGTTCAAATTTGAGGCATTCAATTTCATGTATGCATGGGAAAATTTTAATGATTATAGTAAAAAAAATTAGATTTTAAAAAAATAGGATTTCATTAATGTGCAGTGAGGTTATGGTAAAAATAAAGATCAAGAGGTTCATGGAAAAATTGAAAACTGTTTATAAGATGGTTTAATGGATGTAGCTTATCTATCAACTTTTAATGATAAACCTCATCTCTCTCTTATATGACCAAGAAAAATATCATAAGAGGGAATGGAAGTACTTCCAAATGATAATCCTAAATGGTGAGCGCATTGTATATAATGGATATTTCATCTTATTTTCTAAAATAGAATCAGAAAATTTATGAAAAGAATCATAAAGATCTTGATCATCATTAACATTTTTGTAGAACTCAAATTTGTTCAACTTTTACAATTTTAGGCCTCGTTTGGTTACACAGATGAGATGAGATAAAAGTTGAAAGTTGAATAAAATATTGTTAGAATATAATTTTTAATATAATTTTTGTTTTGGGATTTGAAAAAATTGAATTGTATATTATATTTTGTGTGGGAATTTAGGAAAATTGTAATGATTATATGAGATGAGATAGTTTCATCTGTGTAACCAAACGAGGCCACATTTATAAGGTTCTAATATACTGAGATTATTTTGACAGATTGAAAATGAATATGGGTCATACGGAAATGACAAAGCTTATCTTCATCACCTAGTCACCTTGGCACGTGGTCACCTTGGGGATGATATAATTTTGTAAGAGTTTTTCTCTCTTTAGACTGACCTTCTTTGTTCTATACAGAAATATGCCAGTTTAACCTCAGAAATTTATGTATGCATTTATGAATTATCAATCTTTCCTTTACTTGATTTATTGATTAGTACCTTCCATTCAACTTATGGTTCATTGGCCATTGCATTTTCAAAAGGGTTATATTTATCCTTTCCTTGATTATATCTTAATGATTTCAGATATACTACAGATGGAGGTTCTAGGGATACACTTGAGAAAGGAACCATTCGTGGAGATATTGTCTTTTCAGGTAAAGTTCAAGATCAAAATTTACTTGAATAATAAGTTAGGAAATTAATCTTTCTTATTTTTTTCTATATTTTTTACCGTTTATTTAATTACTCTGTCATCAATACCTATCGAACCCATATTTCTGTGTGTTTGTATCTGGGTTATTTATATATATATTTACAATCATCTAAGTACTCATGACCTACTCTTTCTCTGCCGTTCAGCTGTTGACTTCACTACTGGTGATGATCCTAGGCCAATATTTGAGTTACAAAAGGAGTTCAACACCCCTGGAAAGTCACCGCCACTTTCAGCGCAAGTATCTTGCTAACTTTCATTATTCTAATATTGTTCTTTGGTTTCATGTCCAATGATGTTTGTTACCTCAGGGAGTTTTACACAGGTTGGCTTACGCACTGGGGAGAGAAACTCGCAGAGACTGATGCTAAGTTTACTGCAGCTGCTCTGGGAAATATTCTGGCACGAAACGGTTCTGCTGTGCTATATGTATGCTCTCAAATTCCTACTTTGTTGCTATTAAGTTATCACTATTGTGGTAATATTTTGATCTGCGCTTTCTAATTTCCAGATGGTACATGGCGGTACAAACTTTGGATTCTATAGTGGGGCAAATACTGGTGGAGATGAGACTAATTACATGCCTGACCTTACGTCTTATGATTATGTGAGGAAAATATCGACTTCTTTGTTATAGAAAATTGAATTATTGGTTTGCAGTATACACACCTAACTAATGCTTGTTTCCCCAGGATGCACCAATTAGGGAATCTGGTGATGTGAACAATGCAAAATTCAAAGGTATGATATTTACCAACTTCCTCTTTAGAGCCACAAGTCCACTCAAAACTTTTGTTGCTAATTATGATCATAAGAAAAGATGTGTCTACTGCTTTCAGAACTTCGGAAGGTTATAAAGCAATATACCACAGCGTCTATTCCTTCAGTGCCTTCCGATAATGAAAAGACAGGATATGGCCTTATCCACTTACAGAGAAAAGAACTTTTCTTTGATATCCTGAATAGATTGGATTCCATTGAGGTGGTTGAATCTGAAAATCCGATTTCAATGGAGTCTGTGGGCCAGGTGAGTAAGAATCATGTCCCATAGCTTATACATTATGTTGTATACAGCTGCGTCATAAAGATCCCAAACTGCTAAACGCCATACACTTAAAAGTTTGAATGTTCTTTGTGTTCAGATGTTTGGTTTCTTACTATACGTATCTGAATATTCTTCAAAGGAAGATGGAAGTATTCTATTCGTACCGAAGGTGCAGCCTTCCCTTAATTTTTTATTTAAGCTGACTAATTTGATATGTTCAATTTGTTGCTATGGAATCAGAATATGAGGCGTTTCTTCCTTTTATCTGATAAAAGCTTTGGAACCTAAGAAAGTACACAAAATTTTGACTTCTCTTACATTTATTGACTGCAGGTGCATGACAGAGCCCAAGTGTTCATATCATGCTCTTCTGAAGATAATGGTAGAAGACCAATATTTGTTGGTACAATTGAAAGATGGTCAAATCGAAAACTTGGCCTTCCCAAAACTAAATGTGTCTCAAACATCAGCTTATATGTTTTGGTACTGCCCTACCTTGTTTGAGTTGTTACCATTATAATGATCAAACAATTTGACTTAGGGTTGTCAGCTTATCAGTGAAGTGTTATGATTTGATGCTTTTAATCACAAACTTTTTAATAATTCTAAATCCTTTCTATTCCACTTATCAAAAAATAATTCTAAATCCTTTTTATTCTTGTAGGTTGAAAATATGGGTCGCATAAATTATGGGCCATACATGTTTGACAGGAAGGTAAAAGAAGTTGAAAAATAGAAAGTTGTGTTGTTGCTTTTGCATATCTGATTTCTGAGTCATAGAGTTATCATTTTATTTGACTCCTAAAAATATAAAACTCGTTTCATATGCATGATTGTGGAGATATGAATTCCAGTCACACTTGAGGTCAGTTTACTTGCTCAGAAAAACAAAAAAAGAATGTAATTTTACTTCGATTATCCATAAGACTGCATTCTGGAGAACTCCTTGACCTAACTATAATCCTTTGTTCGCTGCCGGCAACGCCACGAGAAGTCCACTGAACCTTATAAAAATTCTTACTTATAAAAACAGAACTGTAATCCTTTGTACTCGTTTATGTAGGTTGCCAGAGAAACCTTGATGGGTTAATTTCTCGCTGTGTCGTGATAATCTATATTACTATTCATCGATAGGTCTGTAGATTTGGACACTTAAAACAAGACAAAGAATGTGTAAGGTTAAGAAACTCAAGTTCGAGAAAATTTGGTTCAAGTCTAAGACATGCTGCATTTTAATGAAATCTGAAGGCAATACCCATATTAATACCAAACAACAACAAAAATGGAGTCATTTTTTTACGTGTTTTAAAATTATGTGAATACTTTTAGTAATTCTTTAGATAAAGTTGCTGATATTAGTAACAAAATATGGTATTTTAATGATGTAAGGTGTTTTAATGATGTAATGATGATATGAGTCATCATCATCCTTATTAATTCTTTTTGTTTTTTGATAAGTATCATCCTTATTAATTCTTTGGGGGCAGTTGTTTATAATTGCTGAACAAGTTCCAAGTTCTACTAAATATTAAATATAACTGGGTTAAGATTTTTAATGATGTAAGGTATAAGTAGGTATGACCTGGTCTCTGTTCAGGTAATTCTTTCTTAGCTCCCTATCTGATATCATAATATTCCACTTTTCTCCCTCTCTTGACATCTATAAAACAGAGTGCTTTCTTGCAGGGTATATTGTCTTCTGTTTATCTGGATGGGAGAATTCTGCACCAATGGAAAATGGTCTCAATTCCTTTGAACAACCTGAACAAGGTCCTAAGAGCTAATCCCATCATTCAGGTTGCATATTCTGAATTGACAAAAACTTCAGCCCGCAGAAAAGCCAAAGGTAAGTTAAGTCTATCTGTTCTCAGATAATGATAAAAAATAAAGAATAATGCTCTATTGTACTCATTGATTTATTTTCTTTAGCAACTCTCCCTAATTATATTTTGTTTTTATGAGCACAACTTCGATCCATGTTCCAAGCATGTGTTAATTAGTGAGGTTATGAATGATGGAGACAAGACAGTTGACGAATTGCCAATGACTTTCCATATGCAGAGAATGTTTCAGAAGAACCAGCATTTTATGCCGGCCATTTCTCTATTGACAATGTAAACCATGTTAAAGACACATTCATATCATTCAGAGGTTGGGGTAAAGGGATTGCATTTGTCAATGAATTTAATATTGGAAGATATTGGCCGGTAAACTACAATTTCACTATGTAGTCTTTTCTTGTGGTTTTGTTGCCTGGTTCGGCATTATGTCTGTAGTAGGTGTTACATTTTCTGTGAGGATTAATAAATGGTGCTTTCTACAGATGAAGGGGCCACAATGCAACCTTTATGTCCCTGCTCCAATTCTTCAGCATGGGGAAAATGTTGTGGTAGGAGATGCCAAAAACTGTATCTTTCCCCTGTTGTTTACCGCATATTAGTGTTTGCCTTGTGATTGTTTTCCTGGTATATAATTTAGACTTCAAATTTTCTCTACTTTCATGGTTAGTCGTTGTGGTGACTTCATTTATTTAACATGTATGTTTTATTGGTCATTTGCTTTGGCTCTTTTTTCTTTCTTAATGAAAGAGCTGCTTATTTAATCACAGAAGTAAAACAAGTCAAATAGATTTTTCTCTGGCTTGTTTTTGGTCATAGAAAGAAAGACCCCCCTCCATTGCTACTAAAGAAAAGATTGCAATGCATATAATTTTCCTCTCTCAGATTAGGATATACTACCAACTCTTCTGTACATGTTTCTGCTTGAAATTTGCAATGGTACCGTTTACAGGTTTTACTTGAGTTAGAATCTCCAAACCCTGGGCTTGTGATACATTCAGTTGATCAGCCAGAATTCACATGCGGATCAAGTATAGCAAACGTGCGCCAGCTGTAGCACCCCAAGGAATACAGAAAGCCCCGGTCCTTGTTGAACGCCAATTTGAGAATTCTGAAGCTCCTGAAGATCTATCCCACTCCGAGGACGTCTCTGCAGCTTGGTTTTTGCTCTCAAGTACACCTAAGCCCAGTCAGGCTCTTCATATTTTTTCCTCTCCTAGAAGTTGTCACTTGATTGAAAGGATACTGCACATGAACATCCTATCCTGGAGTAATTTTCCCTTTAGACTGTCAATTGCGGTCTTTAGCTTTGTGGGTTTTGCTTTTACTTTTTCCTTGCTTTGGTAATAATACCCCTTAGCCAGAGGAAAAACTTTAATGCACCATATTGGAATGTATTTTGGATGTGAATTTGTGTGTATTGTAAAGTTTTTAAGATTCGATTCGTCAGTTACAAGTGATGTCAACGTATTGGGCTGGCTGGCTCATTGTAAAAATGTCTACCAGGAAAGGTCTGGTCTATGTTTTCCGTGCTCCACCAATTCATCTCCCACCATCGTCTCTAAAAATTACAGGTAATCGTTCGTTGACAATTGCTCACTTCACTGTTTCCATGGATAGCAGAACCTGGGAGTGCGTGCAACAGTATTGACATCGTCAAGAGATTTTAGGGGAAAGAAACCCCAACGAAAATCCCAAGTTTTGTCCGCTTGGAGATGTCGTAGATTGTGCAATTGGCTCTTCCTCGTTCCCTTGGAGCTAGAAAGGAGCACCGCCCTGAGAAGTGAAATTGATTATTAAAAAATTAATTTTTTTTACATAGATTTTATGTTTATTCACTTAGTTTAAAAAGACTGTATGGTGTTGCATTCTATGATTGTAAAAAAATATATATATTTACAATTATAAAATACGGAAGTATTGTATATTTTTTTTAAAAAAAGTGAGTAAATATGAGACTTGTATAAAAAATTAATATTTTTTTAATAGTAAATTTTACTCTTTTTCAAAAGAAAAAAGTTATGGGCCTTCGGTTGTGAAGTGCATTTTTACAGCAGACCAATAATCACGTGCTATGTAGGCACTTTATGAAAATCACAAATAGATCCGCATATACCCAATCTCCTTTGTTGACTATGAATTGACCATGAAGCTACCCCATCTCCTCTGTTATTCACTACATCTGAAGCCTCCCCCTTTCTCTCTCGACGACGATGACGACAACGACCCACATGTCTTAAGTTGTCTTGAGAGAGAGAGAGAGAGAGAGGGGGAAGTTTGCCAAGAAAAAAACAAAAAGATAGAATTTTTATCTCTTGGCATAATCCGTCTAAAACAAAAATGAAAATCTTTGGGGGAGCGGAGAGGCAATTGGCTTTTTTCAATCCAGCATCTTTTTTTCTGTGTCTTTCTCGTCACCTGCTTTTCCAACCTCTATATGTAATTCACATGCGAGTATTGTACACAGAGTCACCATCCTTTTTTGTGGGTGCGGTTTGGTATATGCAATGGATGTCGACAAAGATAAAGTGGGGTTGTGATAAGAAGAGTTCTGTTGTGGTTTGGTGCATGAACATCCTTATCTAGGTTCTGGTTTGTTTTTCTTCCTGTTGACAGTATGGACTCGGATGCTAAGCACAAGAGGCTCTACAAAGTTTGGAAGGGAAATAATGTGAGTTTCTCTACGTTTGTAATCAATTGGGTTCACATTCATAAATTGTGTACTGGGTATTTTTCTCCCTTTTGAAGAGAAGTTCATGATTGTGATTTTTGGAAGGGAAATAATATGATTTTCTCTACTCTACAAAGTTCATGATTGGGCATTCAACATGATAAGTGCAAGAGGCTCGACATTTTTCAATCCTAATCATTGTTGTCGTCACAGTTGAAGCCAACCGGAGCAAGAACTATGTTGGTCGTTAGCTTGAAATTAGCTGTAAGGTGTGGGATTGTTGGAGAGAAAGGGGGAGGCTTGGGATGTTGTGAATAACAGAGGAGATAGGGATAGCATCGTGGTCGATTCAGAGTCAATAGAAGAGATTGGGTGTATGTGGGTCTATTTGTGATTTTCATAAAGTGTGTACATGGTATGCAATTATTGGCCTGCTTTAAAAATACGTTTCACAGCCGACCGACCTGTAGCTTTTATCTTTTCAAAATTAAGAAAAATTCATAATTTGGAAAATTATGGAAAATTATGGAAAAGGAGCACAGCACCGTTTGTACAATTCATAATGGAAAATGCTAAATGTATTTATCAAAAATTTATAAAAAATTTACTTCTTCATATATCAGTTATTGATACATTAAAAATTATGAAATTTGAATTTTAAAATAAAACTAATAAAATTAACCTTGTAAGTAAAAGTATAAATAAAATTATAAATACATATAGCATTACTCATTCATAATTATATCTAACATTATTCTTACAAAATTATTCCTCATCTATATTTAGCTCTAGAGCATTCTCATTAGCTTGGCCAAATGAGGATGTTGGTCAAAATTTAAATTATTTGTATAAAAAATATCTATATTGGAATGGGCAAATCTAAAATATTTTACATTTATGCTACAGTAATTAGCTACAGTGATTAGCTAAATATGAAAGACTACGTTCATTCACCAAAAACTAAAATACTACTTTTTCATCATTATAATATAATTTAGTAATTTAAGTATAATATAAAATATGATTTTTATATGATTTTGAGAATTAAATGACTCTTGAAAATATGATTTTTTTAATATTAATTTAATTATAATATAATCATTAATAATATTAAGTTGGTAGAATTATAAATTTTAAAAAAATATATTAATTTAATAATATTTTATTATTATATAGAGAATGAATAGCTAATTCAATGTAAAAATTAAATTTAAATAGAATAGGTAAATATTGGCTAAATTTTATAGATGAATTTAGCCAAGCAAATGAGGATGCTCGCAGAATTCATGGGACAAAAACGACGACGTCGAGTATGTGGACCCCACTTCACACGGCGCAACCAATCCGACAGTCGAGTCGCGAGCCTTGTAGCTCTTTTCATGCAGTCTTGCAACGACGTCGTGTCTTTATATCTAGCTAGTCATCCTCTCACTTTCGCGTCGACCGGCAGCATAGATTAGCAGAAACCCTAAACATCCCAATTATTGTACGCCGGTGAGCTACGCAGAGAGTGCGAGCGAGAGAATCAGAGATGGACCATTACTCAGGAGGAAGCTGGACTATGATTCCGTCCGTGCCGACACACAGTAACACCTCTACACCCTCAAATCAAGACCATCTCTACCTCAGTCACCCACAACCACAACAGCAGCAGCAGCAAGTTCAACTCCAACAATTTCAACAACAACGTATCCTCCAACAACAACAGCAGCAGCAGCAGCAGCAACAGCAACAACAACAGCACCATCAGCACCAATCACTGGCGTCTCACTTTCACCTCTTACATGTACCCAATGAAAACCCTAATTTATATACATGCATTTAGTTGTTTTTTTTTTAATTTTATTTTTCTTTTGTGATGTGGATTACAGATGGTGGAGAATTTAGCGGACGCGATCGAGCATGGAACTAGGGATCAGCAGACAGATGCACTGGTATGATTTTTTTTTTTCTCAGTTTTTCCTTTCGCATAATTCCATGCCTCTTTTTGTTCAATTTTTGGGATTTATTTGTTTAACTAATTGCGTAATTGTTTTCAAAGGTCAGTGATTTGAACAACCACTTTGAGAAGTGCCAACATCTGCTGAATTCAATCTCGGGTTCAATTAGCACCAAGGCTATGGTAATTGCCAACTCCTAGTTTTATTAAGGTTATCATTTTTTTATGTGAGTCATATATTATGAAAATCAGTCGTGGTTTTAGATAATTGATTATATTGGGTGCGTTGTATGTTATGCACGTTTTAGGGTAGACAAATCCGTTGTTTGGACTGGAAATTTGGAATGAAGTAATGGATCCATTTTATATCGGGTTACAATGGTTTTTTTTTTTTTTTTAAAAAAAAAACAAAAGTAAAGTAGAACTTCTAGAAATAAAACACTGTACGCCAGTAAAAACCAGAGTCATAAACATTATTGGGTTAACATGTAATGGTCTTGTTCATAATGATAAGTTTCTAACCAGATTCATAATCAAATAATGTAGAGTCCCTCAATTTTCGTAGGAATATTCAAGAATGGCCTTCTTTGATAATCATTTTCGCACAATCAAAGATTCCCCTGAAGTTCATTATAACTTGTGCTTTCTGGAATGTTGAGAGTTTATTCATCTATAATAATGACTTTATCTTGCATGCATCTTTAGTTCCAGAGGTGCTTTGTTTAATTGGGGAAGTTTCTGGGTATTGTTTGCAGACAGTTGAGGGTCAGAAACGGAAGCTAGAAGAAAGTGAGCAGTTGTTGAATCGGCGAAGGTATTTGTCCCTTGTATTTGGAGTTTTTTTTTTTTTTTTTTTTTTTTTGCATTACGTGCTTTGCTTGTTTAACATGTGTTCTGTTTTTTTTTTTTTTTTTTTGGAATAATTTCATTACCAGGGATTTCATTGCAAAGTACAGAAACTCTGTTGAAGAGCTTATCAAGTCTGAGCCATAAAATGGCCGTGCTTCCATTATGTGGTAACAAAGACATTACACTAGTTTAATGACCTCTTGTAAGTTGCCAATTCTATTTGGTGGGATTACTTATTAAAAAGAAAAAAGTTGCCTGTTCTATTTGGTGGGATTGGGACTCTTTGTTAGGTCTGTAAGAAATGACAAAAGGTTGACAGATTGAGTGGAGCCTTGAGACTTCGGGTGTGTAAGAACAATCTTATCTGTCTGGTCTCACCTAGGAGTGAATTGCTTTATGCTGAATGTTGTCGACCAACATTTTATAAGCCATTTTGTGGGCAGACTCCATCAATATCATTGAGAGACTTTGAAAGATTCTTGTGTAGAAAATATGGTTAGGGTTCCCTTTGCATTTAAAACATAATAAAATTTGTGTTTCCCTGGGATGGTTCTTGGATTTAGTTGTTTCTTATTTCAAATTCAGATATATTTCGCTCACATAAATCTGGTCTTGGGATGATGTATATCATTTCTCTGCCCACCTTAGATCTTATGCATGTGTTATTGAATCCAACTGATCGAAGTAACTCTTTGGCTTCTTGGTTTCAGGTCTAGTTGCTGTCAGAACGTTCTGTACTACTCCCAAGTTCTAAATGAAAGCTAGAGGTCCTGGAATGTGGGTTTAGATTAGTTTCCATGGTTCTTTATATACAATATTGTTAGTGTATCATACTTGAGCCTAAATATTGAGCATGTATGGCATCTCCTATGCATTTAAGTCATTCTTTGATCCAGTTTTAACGAGACCCACCAGTGCCCTCAATAGACTCCCTCCCCCTATTGCATCAATTTATTCTGCCGAATGTGCTTTGCAAAAGTTGAAGAACTGTTGTTGCATTTAGCGAATTATGCATGATACTAGCTGATTTAGAAGAAGAATTGCAGAGTTTTCTATTGGGATGAAGGCTCATTCCTGAAGTGGCTGGAGGAATATTAGGAGCACTTTGTCACTGCTTCTGCATAATAGTTTTTACTGTTGGAAGAATGTTGTGACTCTATATGTTTAATTATATTAGTACTTTGATTATAAATAAATAAATAAAAATCACTATTTAGTAACAATCAGTGTCCAATTGATATCCAAATAGGAGCCCTGAATTCGAAATAATTGATATCTATTTTATCTCTCAATTTAAAATTAAAGAGTCATAAAATCCATCAAGTTGTTTGATTTTGATCCCACTGGTGGATTATTTTATGCGATCTAGCATTTTGATATTTGAAAAATATGAGACAAAAAATAAAGAGTATCACCAACAAATTTTTTGATTTAGATCCCATTTCTGATTTTCTATTGAGCAGTGCTACTATGCCCTTCCAATTTGCCCACTTGGTGTGCCTCAAGTGCAAATGTACTTTTATTTTCTTTTCTTTTTTAAATATTTTTTAAACATGTTTAAATAATTTTAAAAAATAAAAAATATATCAATACACTAATAGTCATTTCCTTAATCAGTAAGGAAAAAAAATCTAAAATAAAAATTAAATGCATGAGGGATTTAAATAAGGAGCAAGCTAGATTTAATCTATAATATTTTTATATTTTAGAATCAAAATATAGAGTATTAATGCCATACAAATTAGCTGCACGGAATGAATCATTCAGTTAAAGGTTCTAGATTGCATTTCAGTTTTGACTCAGTAAACGTTATCTACTTTCATGAGATGATTGTATTTCCTTTCCTCCCAATGCAAACGAAAAACCCATATGTAACTTTGATTTTTAGTTATTTATTTTCTCAATTAATTGGTGGTCAAAATGAGAACACTTACAATAACAGGGCATTGATGACATATGGCATTAACATGACTTTTCCCTTCCAAATTAGGAAAAGTATGAGCAAATTACAACAAATCCAATATTGTTTTTAAATTTAAAGAAGTTGTATATATTTGCAGTTGACATTTTCAAGGTACATTTCTAAATAGACCTCTTTTAACACATTACTAACCCATCTTAGAAAAAGCTTAAATTCCCATGCATCACCAATTCATCATATATAGCTCTTGAGTTGGTTAGGATCTCTCTCTCTCTCTCTCTCTCTCTCTCTCTCTCTCTGTGATGATATATCTGTCTCCCTCTCCTCCCATTTCTCTCCATCTCCCATTTTGGTTTCTTGGGATCGAGAAAATAAGGGAGAAAAGGCAACAGAGAAAACCAATCCCCATCAAGCAAAAAAAGCTGCACTTACCATCCCCGCCGGAAACGCAGTTGATATCTCCACCCCTCCCAATACCAATTACAACAAAATAAACAACCCAACGTCCCTACAAAAGCATGAACATTAATCCTCGACATGGTAACGGAACCACCCAAGCTTGTGCTGCATGTAAATACCAACGCAGGAAGTGCGCGCCCGACTGCATTCTCGCCCCTTATTTTCCTCACGATCGCCAAAGACAATTCCTCAACGCCCATAAATTGTTCGGAGTCAGCAATATCACCAAGGTCATCAAGAACCTAGACCAACCCGACAAAGACGAGGCCATGCGTACCATCATTTTCCAGTCCGATATGCGTGCCAATGATCCAGTCGGCGGCTGTTATAGAATGATCCGAGACTTGCAGCGTTTGATAGATTACAACAAGGCCGAGCTCGAGATTGTTCTTCACCAATTAGCCTTGTGTCGAGCTCAGGCTCATCATCAACAGCCTCAAGTCCAAATGCCAGAAATGGCAGATCCAATATTCAACTCCGAGAATCATGTAATTAATAGTGCTGCAGATCCTTTGGGTTCATACAATAATGGGGTGCAATGTCATTATCTAGGACCCCCCCATCAAGAACAATACTTTGTTCTTAATAATGATAATTTGCAAGAAGATGTTAGTGCTTGGGCTGTGCAAGAATCTGCGTCTAATTTGTCATCTTTGCACGTTAAGAATGTCGACGTTGGCGATGAATGCGATGATATCAAGCCGATTTTTGAGAGACATGCATGTGAACGAAATGAGATCAAGCTCGGACATGATGATCAAGAAAAAGTTCATGAAAGGAGGTTTGTTCCATCATTGCACTTGTTCATATCGTCCAGGTTACCTGGAATTGCATTTGAGTTTTCGACATCATGATAAGAATCTCAATAATTTTGCATGCATTTTTTTATCTTCTTTAGAATTGGCCTTGGGATCGAGTATATATATATATATAGGACATCTTATGTCGGATGCATGACATGATGAGTAGTACAGGGGATCGATCGATATGGTGTCAAATATAAAAATACATCTAGTTTATGGTACTATCAATTAAAAATTCTTATTTTAAAGTAAGATGAAAAGTATATGATAATTTATTGGTGAACATTATAATAACGGATATTTATTTTCAGAAGCTACGGGAAAGACTACTATATAGACACACACACACAAACACATATTTATATGATCATATATGTAAGTACTCTAGATCAATCAAATTGTTGGGTTTCTGTGGTAAGTCTAGGATCAAATTGTTGGTCCCTGAAGACCTTCGATCTACATTTTTGTCTCAAACGATGGATGCATGCAGGGGAGTTTCAGGAGATCAAATTAAATTTTTTAAATGTTTTAAAAATAGATGGAATTTGAAAAGAGTTCAAATTTTGAAGTATTTTAGATGAGCCTATCTCATTGCATGCTATACGATCATCTTGATCAATATTTGCATTTCAGGGTTTTACAAAATTAATTAATTGCACGTTTTTAAAATGTGATCGTGTATGTGTCTCCAAGGATCAAAATATTACATGTTTACTTCTAGGATCCATTTATAAAATATCAATAGTGTTCTACGAGAATGCTAAAGAAATTAAACACATGTTCCAAGTATACACGCATGGACGTAATCCATTCATGCCTTTGGAACAGTACGTGTAGATCAGAAACAGTCTAAGTACTTGATCTTTCGCTTGGTAAAAGTCTCTTACAAAGATTTGAAATCTTATCATAGTATGTGCCATGAATATTGTTGCATGCCTTGATATGAAAAAGTCCGATTGATCTAGCCACACACGTACACACACACACCACTCAAGCATTCCAACAGAATTTTCAGCGTTTCAATTCCTTGTTTGTTCATAAAAACATCACAGAATCGTACGTCGGACATCCTCTGGTTCATTGTTTTTTTTCCCAGCTAATCTTTCTGAAATCCAACTGGAAATTTGCAGTTATGAAGCAATGTTGAGGATAGACAATTCGATATTAAAAGAAGAAGATGGTTCCATCCAACAAGCTCAGGACCACGATCTAAAAGGTGCAGCTACTTTGTTTACCCTCACAAATTGTAATAGTTGAAGAACATATACGCGGTATATCAAGTCATCATAGAGTAGCAAACATCGATGATCTTCATGTATATCACTTTTTGTCAGTGGGATCAATGGATTTAGGGTTTTGTTGTCAGTAGATTTAGCAGAATGAGGAATGGTATTTATACGGTATACCTTAATTAGCAATATATGTTCCCCGGCTACATATGTATCTTTTTTTTTCAACATAATTGATAGAGCTTTACCTTTTGGTATGACAATTCTCTTGCAATGGTTCCTGATCTCCAGAATGTTTGACAAATCTTGCAATTAAATATGATAATTAAGGTTGTATGGGGAATGCAAGGTCAAAAAGAAAACAGGAAAAGCACCATGTTGTTGTACTTGTAATTTTTGCTCCTATAGGTTAGTTGTGAGGGAACTGTTCTTCTACGAAACATATCAAGGGTTATATTTAAGAAGACCTAAATTGTGCATGTTTTACAATGGCATCCCTCATCTCTGAGCAAAGAAGAAGGTCCTTCCATGGAAAACCAAGTAAACTAGATCTATTTGTGACTGAAATATTCCTAGTAGCTAGGAACATTGATGATGTTGTGACCAAAAGCAATAGCCAGCCTCCCATTACGCTACAAGCATTAGTTTCGTTTCCTCATCAACATTTTGTCCAAAGATGCTGTTATCAAGTGTACTGCATTCAATTTCCATTTGAAGTGCCAATTCCTCAAGGATCTCATAAACTTTCTTCAACCCTGGTTGCACAGCTTTCCCTGCTGAGAACACGTGAACCTTTTTCTTTAACTCAATCCAACTCTGGCCAGGGATTTTCTTCAAACCTTTTGTCTTTGCTGAGACTCTCACCCTTGCAGAATCCTCCCATCTGCCACTTGTAGCATAAATATTTGAGAGCAGCATGTAGCTCCCAGTTGTGTCCGAATTCAGATTAAACATATAAGAGGCAGTCTCTTCTGCAACATCTGTATTTTTGTACATCCTACAAGAATTCAGAAGGGCTCCCCAAACACAATCATTGGGTTCCATTGGCATGCTTTTTACAATGTCACTTGCTTCCTGTAAAAACCCTGCACGCCCAAGGAGGTCAACCATGCAAGAATAATGCCCCATCTGGGGTTCAATCCTAAACTCTTTAATCATTTGATTAAACAGCCTACGACCCTCATCAACAAGCCCAGCATGACTACAAGCAGAAAGAAGCGCAATAAAGGTGACACTGTCTGGCTTCAATCCAGATTCAATCATCTGATCAAAAGATTTCAAAGCACTTTCACCAAGTCCATGCATCCCATACCCTGCAATCATTGAGTTCCATGAGATCAAATCCCTACCATCAATTTTCTCGAACACCAAATGAGCTTCCTTGAAACTTCCACACCTTGAATACATGTTGATCAAGCCATTTCCTACCAAGATGTTACTGTCCATCAGAGCCCTAACCGCATGACCGTGTACTTCCCTACCAAGATTCAGTGCCGCTAACTCTGCACAAACTGATAAAACTCCAGAAACTGTCACACTGCTAGCCATAACTTTGGCAAGCTGCATTTGCCTAAAGAGTTCCAAAGACTCCTCCCCTCGTCCTTTGGAAGTAAATCCATTGATAACAGCGCTCCAACTTATGACATTAGGTCTGCCTGTAGAATCATCATTTGCAGTCTCCAGCTGGGAAAATATTGCAAAAGCCTCATCACATAATCCAGATTCGGCATATGAGGTTATCAAAGCATTCCAACTCACTAGATTCTTCATTTCCATCTCCAAAAACAAATTCTGTGCATTCTTTACATCTCCAAATTTCCCATACATGCATATTAGGGCGTTCTTCACAAACAAGTAATCTTCAAAACCACCCTTTATAACATAACCATGAAAGACCTTACCCCTGCCAACTGCAACCAAATCAGCACATACAGATAACACAACAGCAAGCGCTTCAGCGGTAGCCCCTGTTCCTCTCGTCCTCATTATACCAAACAACTTTATGGTTTCTTCTTTACGTCCACATCGAGCATGACTTGACAACAAGGACGTCCATGTCACAGGGTTTGGCTCCAACGCTTCCAACTCCATCCGCCAAAACATCTCTGAGGCACCATCACAGTTATAGTTAAAGGCATAGCCCGAAACCATAGTATTCCACGAAATACGGCTTCTAATACCCATTCTATCAAACAACCGGCGGGCATCTTCCATTCGCCCAATCTTCCCATACATCCCTATCAATTCATTCACCGCGTGAAGATGATTTTGGAAACCCATTTGTAAAACATGACTATGAACATTCTTGCACAAATTCAAACTGCCCATAGATGCGCATGCCCTTATAACCAAAGGCAAAGTGAACCCATCAGCCCAAACCCCAAGTTTTCGCATTTTATCGTAAAGTTTAAAACCGTCTTCATAATACCCATTCGAAACAGTAGCTCTAAGAATTGAATTCCACAAAAGTAAGTTGGAAAGACCCTCAATTGGGGTGGCATCAAATACTTTCCGGGCATCGGTAACAATCCCGAAAAATGCATAAACTGACACAAGCCGAGAGGCCAAGAACGCTGACAGATGCGTGCCAGAGACGACAATTTGGGCGTGAACTTGTTTGCAGAGGCGAACTGTGGAGCACTGTAGAAGAAGGTCGTTAAATGCATCAAGAAGCTCATCATTGGTGATAAAGGCGAGGCGGGCTTTACGGAAACATGCAGAGATTGGTGAGAGACGTTGAGAGGAAGCATTAAGCATGAAGGTGAGGAGCCGTTGACATAAAAGAGTTTTGTGGCGGGTTGGTAAGCAAACCTAGGCAAGTCTAGCACTCCCTTAAAAAAATAAAAATACAAAATACAAAAATTTCTATTTATAATAATTTTATCTCCGTTAATATAATTGATTTCGTTACTTTTTTTTTTTAATATAAAATAATTATTTTAACCAATCACATTAATAAAATATACAAAAAATACATAAAAATAATTATATCTAACAAAACTTTTAAAAATATATATATATATAATTTATATAAAAAAATTATTTTTTTTAATGATACTTGTTTTAAAAAGAATACGCAAAATATACACACTACTGATTATATCTAACTTATTCTTTCAGATAATGAGTTTCTATAATTTTCAAATTTAAATGCTTTTCATAATTTGAAGAAACATAAAGACGACATGTAGGATTTAGTGAATTAACATTTAATATTGTGAACTGTGCTTAAACGATAAAGAATTTTAATCCATGCCATGATATGATGCTCCAATCACAACAGTTTTTACACAGTCGAATATTCTAAAATCGGACTTTCATTCGAAAGAATATTCATTTCCAATAGTGTTCCAAAATCTCATTTTTCTGTGAAAAGTCAAAACAAAGCTTGGGGCTTCGGAACTCACTTTTGTTTTTTGAAATTTTAGTAAATACATGAGAAAAAGGACCAAAAATTTGATATATTGCAATGCAATTGTGTTTTAAGAATAGTCCTCTTCGCGGTCCATATCATAAAAAAATTTGGAAACCTGCGGTTGAATTTAATTTTAAGAGTGGTCAGTGCTTCTAGTAGCCCATATCATCCAAATTTGGCATCCGGCTCGGAGGTTTGTGTTTCTCGTCCTGATGATCCACAACGGCTGCCTCAGTTGTTGTCAGTAGCAATGACACGCTGTAAAACAGCAAGCAGCAGCAGATTGTTAGTTTAAGAAGAATGAAAACAATAGCCAGATATTGCATCGTTTGTTCATATGTTCTTCACCTGGCAGCATCTACCAGAGCCGTTCTAACAACTTTGAGAGGATCTATTATTCCCTGCTCCACCATGTTGACATATTCACCTGTTTTGCACAAGGACACCATTATTCCCTTTAAAGTAGCCGGGAAAGATTATAAAAACAGCTTCAAATAACCAAACTTTATGTTGTCCAAAATGTTACATGACTTCACTATGGAAAATAGAAGAAAAATAAGATCCAAGCGCAATAAATTAGATAATTCAAACTTTGAAATGATAATTATCCATATCACACTGTTCGAAATTTGAGTTTTCCCGTTATTTGATAGAAAACTAGTACTCGGCTGGTATAAAACTTGTTCCACTGTGGCACTCAATGTCAATGATAGACCAAACATAACCACAATAGAGAGGTCAGCATATAATTGAAGCCCAACACCAATAAAAAAGTATTATAAAGATTTACGGTGACACCTAATTCTTGTAACAACTAAAAGACCAACCTTTAGCAGCATCAAACCCAAAATTACGATCATCTTGTTCCAACAATTTGCCGATAACAACAGCACCATCAAAACCAGCATTTGAGGCTATTGTGAATGTAGGTGCCTATAGCAAAACAAGATGTCCACTGTCACTAAAAATTCGACCGCAAATAAACAGTCAGGTAACTGCAGGCTAAGCAATTTCAACAAAGAACACCTTAAGAGCATTCTGGATTATCTTTATTCCTCTCTTCTGGTCTTCATTTTCAGTTTGAAGGTTTTCCAAAACTTTTCCAGCATACAAGAGGGCAACACCACCACCTAGTGATAGCAACCACGTTATAATTGTTCTTAAAGAGGTTTACGTATGTATAACCTAGATGAATGACAAAAAAAAATTACCTACCTGGCACAATACCCTCTTCCACAGCCGCTCTTGTAGCATTTAAAGCATCGGTTACCCTATCTTTTCTTTCTCCAACTTCTGCCTCACTAGCCCCTCCAACCTGAAAGATTAGTTGCATATCAGGGCAATCACTTGCCACAATGTAGCAAGCCAGAAAGGTGACTAACATACCTTGAAAACAGCCACACCACCAGATAGCTTTGATAGCCTTTCCTGTGCTTTCTCCTTGTCAAACGTGGCAGTACTCTTCTCAATAGCTGTTCTCAGCTGAAAAACATCATATAGCATCAGCAGTTGTTATCAGTGTTCTCTTTGTTCACTTCATTTTTATCTTTTAGAGTCCAGGTTAAGGTAATCTCATTTGAATAACTTCAAAATTCAATTGGTCTCTTTTCTAACTAACAAGAAAGAAAATTTATTTCTACTTGGAACAGAAGTAGCTTGCATCTTTTTGCTCATCACTATAGTTGATTTCAGGATGTATATATATTTTTCATTTTGATAAGCAATGCAATTTTATTAAACTTTGAGAAAAGAAAATGTAAAATTAAAAAACAGAAGCCTCCTGCATACCTGCTCACATCTTTCTTCGATCAGCTTCTTATCTCCACCCCCATGTAGAATTATTGTATCATCAAGAGAGACAGTAACCTGTTATTTGAAATAAAAGTGAGTCTTGTCCCAAAAAAATTCAAATATAGCAAAGGAGCACACCCTGCACGAAAACACAAACCTTTTTTGCAGTACCCAGCATTTCAAAATGGACTTTGTCAAGGGTTAAACCACGGTCTTCAGTAATGACCTGTACGATAAATATGTCTTAGCAAAAAAGAAAAAAAATCAACATGGAAATACGTATCAATCTAGTTTAGCATATATTATATACAAAGGTGGAGTGACAGATTGCATAACCTCTCCCCCAGTAAGAATGGCAAGATCATCTAAATTTGCTCTTCTATTTTCTCCAAAACCTGGAGCTTTAATGGCACAAACCTAAACACATGAAATTGAACTAGTGAAAATAATAAAAGTTGAAACTAGATCAAGCAGAATCAATGCCACAATATCTTGCTGATAAAGGGGAAAAACAAACAATACAATTAAAGTAGTATCAGACACTATGAATCCCTGATATGAAACAAAGAAGCACCACCAAACATAGTAGAGAACTAATGTTTTATGTATGGAGAAGTTGATAACTAATGAATATCAATATATAAAACATTGATTAGACATCATAAATCTAAGCAAACATAAAATGTTTGTAGTTAATTGCAAGAAAATATAGACAATCATCAAGCCGCTGAAAAGATTTTCAAGAAACATATCATTTGATAGAATTTTGTAGATAGGCCTGGAGACCATTGCAGGGCTTGAATTATAAACATTATTTACTAAGGAGCTCATCTCAAGGTATGATGACGATGACGACAATAACAGTCTCCGAAAGATCTGAAGTCCTCTTGACCTCTAGAATATTTGTTAGTTGAAATTTGCTTCTAGAAGTCCAGCACACTTTTATTTTTTTGGCACATCCCAGCACATAAGAGTCTCTTTTTAATGCAAATGTTTTTTATACAAGAAGAGAATGCATACATTGAGCATGACACATCACTAACAATAATCATGTAGCCACCCAAGGAACCACACACACATAGCAACACATATATATCTCATAAGGATTTCACCATCAATGCAATCCATTGCCGCTTACATATCTCTGGCATTACACCTCGTAAAGTAACTTCAAAGTAAAGCCAACTAATCACCTTGAGCCCAGCACGATGCTTGTTGAGTATAAGCATAGCCAGTGCCTCACTATCGACATCCTCAGCCACAATAAGAAGTGCTCTATTTTTCTGTTTGGAATTGAATAGCAACAAAATGAAGTAATGAGAAACTTTTCGGTGAGTTCTTTTTCTATTTTAACTCTAATCTGTGAAAAGAAACCACCAGGAATAGGTTAATTACCTGCACTGCAGGCTCCAATATTCTCAGAAGTGAATTCATGTCAGAAATTTTCTTGTCATGGATGAGGATTAGTGGGTTCTCTAGTTCCTACAAATATGCAATCAACAAATTTTTATGTTGTATGTCAAAATAAATCAATTTTGCCACATCAGAGAAAAGGCTTCCATAAGATGTGCAACAGGTGCAACTAGGAAAAAGTAACAGATGTAAAGCGAAGATGAAAATTCAAGGACAGTGGCAGAGGCAAAAATCAAAGGGCTGCCAAATACTTTTTTATTTTATTGGCACCGAGTCTACGAGAATAAACTTCTGACTAATCCCGGGGGTGCATGGGCCCTCAGCAATGGGCCACCAAATACTAACTAATAACATTGCAAAAATAGCAGAAACTTCATGTCAAATTATAGGGTCAAGTGAATAGTCTATGAACAAATTGAATATATAGAAATATTTACATCTAAGCTGCTCAGGGAAAAAGTAAAAGAATGAATAAAAACAAAAGCAACACATGCTTAATATGGGCAACCTTTTATTATAGTAAAATGTGATGAGAAATGCACTATTTGAAGTACAAATATACTGGCAACAAGAATACAGATCTTGACTTACACATTTCTGGGTCTTCTGATCAGTCACAAAATAAGGAGATATGTAGCCTCTGCCTAGCTTCATTCCTTCCACCACTTCCAACTCATTATCCAAAGTATTCCCATCCTGTAAAAATTGGAAATTGTAACAAAGTAATATCGATCTGTATCAAACTCAATGATCATAAATATCAGCAGAAAAAGGGGGTGCTCACTGCAACAGTAATGACCCCTTCCTTTCCAACTTTCTCCATTGCTCTTGCTATCAAATCCCCAATCTCATATTCACCATTTGCGGAAATAGTGGCAACCTAACACGAGCATATAAATAAAAAGTAAATTTAGCAAGAGAAATTTTTTTTTGATAAGTAAATTTAGCAAGAGAAATTAACATTATTCATATTACAAACACCAGTGATTAGTCATAAATGCTTTATTCTAATAACTGATATGCTTGGCATGAATGCAAAAGGTCCAAATGCCCTTATTTTTAGGCTAGATTTTAAACATCAGCTTCCACTAAATGTGCATGAAGTCAATTTCCATTCCTTAGAAGTACTGAACAGATTTTATTCCACTAGAGATTCAACTAAATCCTGCTTCCCAGATGAGAATAATAATAAAGTCTAGGAAACATAACTTTTTTTTTATAAGTACTAAGAAATTTTATTAATAAGCATATTCCAGGTACACTGGAAGTATACATGTGAATACACATATTTCGGATCTAGTAACTGATACAAGGAAATCTTGGAAACTGAGACCATTCAGCTCTAGAGCGATGGCCCACATAAATAGAGTCTTCCAAAAAAACCTCCTAAACTCTTCTAGGGAACGTTCATGATCCTCAAAAAGTCTATCATTTCTTTCACTCCAAATACACCAAAGAATACAAAGAGGAGCCATCTTCCATACAGCCGCAATCTGTGGTGTCCCCACGATTCCTCTCCAGCTTGCAAGTAATTCTATCACTCTTCCGACATGACCTATGCTATATCCATTCTGCTGAAGAAATAATTCCAGATTTCCCGAGCGAACTCACAATGTAAAAGTAAGTGGTCTACCGTTTCACCATTTTTTCTGCACATACAGCACCATTCTGTTATGATAATGCCTCGTCTTCTTAGGTTGTTCATAGTGAGAATCTTCCCTAATGCTGCTGTCCACACAAAGAATGCAACCTTTTTAGGTGCTTTGCTCCTCCAAATGTTCTTCCAAGGAAAATTGTTGTGTCTTCGCTGCATAGTAATTGTATCATAAAAGGAGCACACAGAAAAATTCCCTTTCCTAGAAGGTCTCCATACCATCTTATCCTCACTTGTATCATCAATAACAGTGTTGTACAACAAGCTGAGAAATTCCACCATCCTGGTAACTTCCCAATCATGTGCGTCCCGAGTAAGACTTATATTCCACTCCTGTGTACCATTACTTATTACCCGCAAATCAGCCACCATTGCTTCTTTGTCCCGAGCAATTCTGAAAATATTAGGATAAACCTCTTTTAGGACTGTGTCTCCCACCCACACATCATTCCAAAAGCTGACCCTCATGCCATCCCCCACACAAAGACGAGTATTGCTAGCAAAGGTACACCAACCTTTCCTTATGTACTTCCATAACCCCACCCCATATGCCCCCCTACTTTCCTTAGAGCACCAGCCCCCCCATTCACTTCCATACTTCATGTCAATCACTCCTTTCCATAAGGCTCCCCTTTCCTTATTATAACACCATGAATATTTTCCTAATAATGCCTCATTAAAGGCCATCACATTCCGGGCCCCCAAGCCTAGGAAACATAACTTGACCCAGCATTTTTACCTAATAAATTTACATGGAGAGATTACTTTCTCTAAAAAATCCATCACCTGTTTAATTTCTTCTGGTGTGCTAATCATCAATGCTTTGCTTTTCAGATCAGATATAACAGTATCAACGGCCATATTGATACCACTACGCAAATCCATAACATTCACACCAGCAGCTATTGACTTGCAACCTTCCATGAGTATTGCCTGAGTTAGGACAGTTGCACATGTAGTACCTGTAACAGATGAGACACGTATTGAAAAGAACTAAAAAACATCTAATTAGAAGTTTTATTTCAAAATGTACAGACTAGAGAAACAAGAAGGATCTACCATCTCCAGCAGCAGTATTAGTAGCACTTGCAACCTGCTTTACAAGATCTGCGCCAACATTTTTGGCCTTTTCCTTGAAGCTGATACTTTTGGCAACAGTGACGCCATCCTTTGTCACTTTGGGATCCCCATGACTTTTTTCAATTATCACATTGCGACCCTGAATCAACCAACCAGAACAATAACAACAAGGGAAACCTCATTTAGTTATGAAACTATTCTTACTTTCATTAGATTAGGAACATGGTTTAAGACACAAGCTAGTCTAATGAGGTGAGAATTAAGCCTTGAAACATTGAGGTATAAGCCTTACGTAATTCTAACTTCTAATTAGATATATACATCTACGCAAGACCCCGGTTGCGCACACACGTCTATTAAAAACAGAAGACAGTGTTGAGCTATCGAAGATCTATTAACCACTGCCAAGGTGAGAATTGGCATTTAGAAAGAAAGGCCAACGTTTTAAACAAGTTGGGAAAATTTACAGAGACAAAATAGAAGTCCGGTGATGTCAGCTGCACATCAGCACATACTTTTTCATAATTTTCTTTGAACGGAACATGTGCATCCATTTTAGCATATTACTGGCATATGAAATATATTATGGTGTTTCATGTGCTTGTTTTAAATGTGTTGCATTTCCAACAGTCAGGAGAATTATTAACGAGAGGGTGCCATAATAAACAAGTCCTACATAGAAAAACAACCAATAGTTTCAGCCTTAACTTGTCACTACGATTGCATGGTTTCAAAGTAATGCCAATATATCTTACAGTGAGTATTTCAAAGAAATCAAGCTTGAGACTAAAGCAGAAAAATGATTATGTTCCAAATAATAGAGCCTTTCTTTCCCTCAACGCACAATTGAACTATTTTCTTCTAGTATGGACGAGGAAAAGGAAGAAAAATAATATCAACAAAAAAAATAGTTCTTTCCACAATTGAAAACTTTAGCTCAACAACAAAAGGGTAAGTTACTAAAGAAGTAAAACAAGTGCCTGCTGTGTATGTCGTTTATCTAATACGTCTCCAACAAATGATAAAAATGACAAAAAATGGAAATATAAAAAATTTAAGACAATACCTTTGGTCCCATTGTGACTTTAACAGCTTCTGCGACCTCGGAAACCCCCTGCAGCATTGCTGCCCGAGCCCCAACTCCAAACTTGATGGCTTTCGCCCCATAATTTCTGCTGCGTATGACTCTGTTACACACCTTTCCAACCCAAATCATCAACCAAGATGTACATGAGGTTAATCCATATCCACCAAAACATCATAGGAATTTTAAACAAATCGTAATCGGTAGACTTTGTATGTGTTTGTCACTGAGAAATGCAAGGGAAAAAAAAACGACAAATAAAAATCCCAACCTGAAATGTTATAACTACGGAAGATGAAAATTTACAGGAAACTGAACTGACATAGAACATCAGATTCGTATGCTTTCATTTCGCAACCTTTCCCCGCAACCAAACGGAGGTTGATAAAAATGAAAATCGAGGAAAATAAAAGCAAAATTGAGAATCAGAGACAAAATGGTAGTAGTCCCTTACTAATTTTCTTGAAGTGCGTGAAGTGATCGTTGAAGCTACTTTCGAAACTATTCGATGCATTGAGAGAGAGAGTGAGAGTTTAAACTTTGCAGAGCCAGAGGTTTTGGTAGGGTTTGGCTCTGGGTTTTTTTTTTTTTTTTTTGAATGGAATTGGCTCTGGGTTTTAGGATTGAGGAATGGCTTAATTTTAGTGGATGGTCTGGAAGAATCTGGATTGTTCGTATGAGGTGGGCCGCAATAAAGATTGAATCGCATATGTTTCGACGTTCCTGATTCTCTGAATCCGTGTATGCCCTGCAGGAAACTGTGGCTCGTTCTTGCGACATGCTTTTGGATCATCAGGCCCAATAATGAAGCCCCATGTTTGTGTCCATTTTTCAGTCTAAAATGGGTTTCTTCGGTATTGGTACAAGTATTCCCATTTATTTTTATAGTTGAAATTGACGATCTAAACGATCGTCCTTAAAAAGTTTTTGTTGTTTTGCGTTTATTATCAATCATCAATCAAGTTTATGATAACTACAACTATAAGTTTGATGGGTATTGTGAAAATATCTATGACAAACAAGCAAAAATGTAAATATAAGTAAATCAATCACACAACACAAAATTAACGTAGTTCAACAAAGTACCTACACTCACAAAGTTGTAAATGATTTTATTATATTGAAGAATCACAAAATACACATTGGGACAAAATCTCACTGTTCTTAACAATTAGGATATACTTAACTATTCATTAAGTACATATTTATAGTGTCACATAGCGAAAACTCTAATTCTTACTTTTTTGTGTTATTCACTCGAGCGAGATATTTGTCTGATATTTGCTCGAGCTACTTGTCTAGTCAAAGTTGAGCAAACTTTCTACATATTGGCCTAAGCCTACAACACTCCATGGCCCAAACCTCTTTAAAAATCTGTCAAAAAACAATAACGCATTATTGTCGGGTCGGTTATCAAATTAGGCCGACACACCAACAAAACCAAACTCCTTAATCTCAACAATGGGGGCTTGTTTGCCAAAAAAGCATAACGTATCCTTGTTAAGTCGAGTTATCAAATCAGACCAGCACACCAACAAAATCAAGCTGCACAAATCCAACAATGAGAGCCTAGTAACAAGGTTTTGTTATGATAAAAATAATGAAAGTACAAAGATCCGATATCCAAATTTTAATTACGAGAGACGAAGTAGATGTCCTCGAGTTATAAACATACTCCTAAATTAAGATAAATTATCAACATTACAAAATAATTAAACTTTATAATTAAAACATTACCAACCAATAATATGCCAAGTATTTATCATTTTCCCCGCTCCATAATACACATTAGTATTGGCGATGTACAAGCCAACCAAAACGAGCCTTGAAACTATCTTAATAAAGGAGGCTTCTTTTTAATTAATCTCATCCGCTATCCAAAACCAAGATCTCACAATTACTATTTACGAATCATTGGTTAATCTCCTCCACTACTTATGACATGCATAGATTGCCAATAAGAAATCCCAAAATTAGCAACATATATCTCCTTAAGTAGTGATTGGTTATAAAACTAATTATCTTTGCCATAATTCAGACAGCTCCCTTGTATGCTTTATAATGACGCACGGTTTGCTCATATTAACTCCGAAGAAATTTTTAAAAAATGAAACTACGAATTAACGTGATTTAATATAATGCGTTAAATTATAAAGTAATTTATATTATAAAATATATCTTATTATATAAAATGATGTCGATCTCTTTATGAAAAAAACATGACTACCACTAGTGGTCCCAAATTCAGCAATCATAGTAGTAACTTATATTCTCATTTCCACTAGTACCATCAATTACCAATAATAGCACACCACCACAGCATCTTGAGACGTATCAATCCACCATGTTTTAGATAAGATTAAGGTGGGGAAAACACTTTTTGAAAAGTGCATATATCGATAAATAAAAAATAAAAATTGAAATTCATGCCATCCCCACGTATGTTCATTCATACGAAGACTTGATCAAAGCTACCACTTTGGCTATGGATTAGTATTAAGCAAAAGTTTTGGAGCCATTTGCTACAATTAATGGGACCGCGTCCTTAATTTCCTCCCGAACGTGCCTAATACGCTGCGTTTTATGATAACTTATTTTGAAGGTTCTCTTAAAAATATATATAACAATGATTAAAAAAAAAAAAGTTGGATCGCATTGTATTATATTTTATTATCGGTATTTAAAGTAGTCGAGTACCTGACCCAACTGTTTGGATTCGATTTTTCTCCTCCATGAAGCTGGTGAGTCCAAAATTCTTCTTCACACCGTCTTTAGGTTGGGCCATATTTTTTTGGTAAAAAAATGTCCAATGGGAAAATATTTTTGGGAGGTAAATTAAAGATGAGATAAAAGTTATAAGTTAAATAAAATGTTATTAGAATATTATTTTTTTAAAATTTAAAAAAATTAAATTACTTATTATATTTTGTACGATAATTTGAAAAAATTATAATAATTACATAAGATGAGATGAGATTAGTTGAAATCAACTCTGAATCCAAAAGGTTATGTTTGGTTGTTAAACCATACTCAACTCATTTCAAATCAATTATTGAAGGGACTTACTATTTTTTTAATATCTCATAAAAACTTAAACTCATCTCACCTTACTAATATATTTCAATTTAAAGAGTTAAATTTATTTGAACATCCAAATGCAGCCTAAGATGCCTAGAGTTTTTTATAGAATGATAGGCATCACATCTCATCATTACCACTTTCTTAAATTCTAACACAAAATATAATAAATAATTCAACTTTTTCAAATCTCAAAACAATAATAATATTAAAAATTAATATTTTAACAATATTTTATTTAACTTTCATTTAAAATCATCTCATCTCATCTCACTATCCAAACAGCCCATGGAGGAGAAAAATTATCTATCTTTTCTATCATATAGACTAAAATGATAGAAAAGATAGATAATTTATCCTAATTAAAATGTTATATGTTATATACTTCATATGTTTATCTATCCGACCCTTTACTTATAATTTAATATAAACATATATACACATGATATATTAACATAGAAAGAACGAGAGGCGATCGAGATCATGCTTGCCTTTTATATATATATGATCGATATATCCACATGCAATCCTCCAAAAAATAATAAATGCCTCCCGTTATTTTCAACAATAAAGTTTTTATTTTTATTTTGTTCACGTGAGAATATTTTCAGGGCGCGCTGGCCTACTGCAAACACACGCAATCAGAACAATAATTGAAGTACTCTACTCATGAAGCCCCTCACCGACACATGAAATAGATGATGCATGCACCAGTACGGGACGACGACTCCATTGAGTGATTGAACAACAACTAACATTAACAATAATAAAAATCAAAGACTTTTGCGTCCGTGCAAAGGAAGCTAGGGACATTGTTACTTGATTAGATTCTCTAGTAAATGCCTTTTCTTTCTTCTTCTTTTTTAATCTCCTAAGAGAGATAAAGTACATATATAGTGTCGTGACTATTTCATAATTTATAGTATTTATGATATTTTAATCATTATTATCCCGATAATTGATAATAAGCCGGCAACTTCCCCCAATTACCTACCTATAATTATTGGTGCGGTTGACATATACAACGTGTTAAGATTTCATTATCCAACTCATGATCATAATTGATGTACATCATAATAAGGACAAAATATGGATGAAAACATATATATATATAAATACATGTTATAATATTTATTGATTATTTAATATTACTCGAATATGCTATGAAATATACTTAATTCCAAGTATATATGGATAATATTTAGTTGAAAATTTATATTCTCAAATGGATGTGTATAACACTAGTAAAGTACTAACTTATATGATATAATTTAATTTGGAATATTAATTTTAAAATTTAAATATAACAAATCAAATTGTATAATTTAAGTAATGTGAATGCATATGTGTTCTATACACTGATTTGAAAATGGAATAACTCATATCTATTTAGTTGAAAGAGCACCGGAGTACCATTTCAAATTTTAATCTTATCACTTGTCAATCTAAACATTATTAAAAAAAAATGATAAAACACGTCATGCAATATTATTCATTTAAATTAATGAAATTGAGAGAATATTTATTTAATATTTATATAGATAACAATAAGACCTTATATTCAGGAGCCATGAAGTAAATTATTAATTTTGAAGAATTTCGGGTTGGTTCATTATTTACAATTAAATATTACCTGTATGCAAGATTATATATATTATCCTATTAAGATAAAAGAGTAATGTGGAGTATACAAGTCGTGTAATTATTTTTAAAAATATAGAAATTATTATTAAAAAATTAATAAATTTTTAATATAAATTATATATTTATTCATTTTTTTAAAAAATAATTATATAGTAACTGCAACTATCATTTTTTGTACGTATAAAGAGTAAATATTTACCTCCTTCAATTCCACGAGAAAATGAATCATGAATACAAACATTGACGTTTGATCATTTTTTAAAATGTAAATCAATATTATCAAAACAAAAGGCACCTAATTAAGAGATAAAACCATGAATTGCGAGACGTAGAAAGTGTGAACATGCAGTAAGATAAATTCTCCAGGTATTATTAAACAATCAAAAACAGACTTTTTGAGGAAAAAAATGTCTCTCGATCCTAATACAATCCGATCAGCTCCCCAATCTTCCTTCCATATTTTACATAATCACAAGGGGAAAAGAAAAAGAAAAAAAAGTAAGACAAAAGAATAATAGAAAATTACAAAAAACAAAAAATTCACACCTTCTTGTTCTCTCCCTTGCTGCCCTTAGAAAGTCCATTTCCAGATCTTGATTCTGATATCAACCTCACATTTGGAGTTCGAAGTGGAAGCTGTCGCCGCCGTCTTCCCAGTAGGAACAGTAGCTTTAATGCCATCACAAGAAACTCTGATTCCAATCTTTGGAGAATTGAACCCTCCCATCTTGGCCTTAACTTTCGTGTCGAGCTCTATCTTCAAGGACAGACTGTTCTTACTCTTCACGTCGGTCTTTAAAGTAGAAGCAGAATCACTGTCCAGCTGACTGCCACTGCTCGTAATGACAGACTTCAACAGGGTCGTGTTCTTTTTGCCATGCACAAAGGAGGGTACAGTTCCCTCGCCGATATCTATATCGTTGGATAGTATAGAGATGGCGATGGGGTCGTAGGTGTAGACGAGTTTCTTGTTAGGGTTCTTGGCGGCGATGCTGAGGTCGAACTTTGAGTTGAGAGTGGAAGAGGAGGTGACGTTGAGGGAGGAGACTTTGAGGCTGGTGACAGAGAAAGCCGGGCGGTGGGGGCGGTAGACGACGTAGAAGATAGCGCCAGCGATAGCGACGAGGAGGATGAGAAAGAAGAAGGTGAGGGTGAGCCAGAGGCAGCAGGAGCACCAGCAGCTACGGCCTTGGCGACGGCGGTGGTGGGGTTGGGGGCGGTAGGGGGGACGAGTGGCGCCGTAGAGTTGTGACTTGGTGGCAGGGAAGGCGCCGTTGGGGGCGGGAGCAGCACCGTTGGTGGCGGGCTTGGAGGAGGGATAGACCCTGTCTGTCATGGTGCGCGTACGTGTGTCTGCGTCACAGATACAGAGAAGGGAATGAGGAAGAGAAAGGTGGATAATTTGCTGGGTATTTAAGGGAAGAGTAAAGCGGTTTGCTTTGGTGGTAAAGTGGAAAAGGAAACTGGAAAAGGGGCAAGAGTGCAAGAGAGACGGAGAGAGAGGTTTCTTTTGAAGCCAAGAAAAACAGTGTTTGTTTTGGTTCTGAGCCAACGAATAAAGGAAACTGGTGAGATGTCTGTTTTGGTTGAGAGAGAGGAGAGAGAGAGAGAGAGAGAGAGAATGCTTGTTTTGGACTCTAAAGATTTTTTAGAAGTAAAAAAGAGTGTTTTGGTCAGAGAGAAGGAGAACGTGGGGGGTGGAGAGGGTTGGAACTTGGGGGGATGTGAACTGTGAGGTGATGAGAGAGAGCGAAGGGGGGGGGGGGGGGGTTTGGTTTGTGTGTGTGTGTGTGGAGGGTGAAATGGCAAGAGAGAGACAGCAACATCATAACTTCCTAATTGGAGCGTTGTAAACACTCTCTGTAAACCATAAACCATTCTCTAAATTTAAATATCAATTTTCTCATGTGTTCACGTGGAATATTTTCCTTTATCATCCCTAATGAATAATATTTATTTCGGAAATATTATTTTGAGAATAAATGAGAAAATTTTGATGTGAAAATGAAAAGATAAAAGAAGAAGAGAATTCTAATGCAAAAAATTAAAATAATTATTATATTATCAAATCAGTGTGTAGAGTATACAATTTACGTCACCTAAATTATAATATTTGATTCATAAAATTTAAAACTTAAGATTTATATGGATAATCTATATCTACTTTACTAGATATACTCTATAAAATTCTTTAAATTTTTCGTTTGAAAAATAACTCCTTCTACATTATGATATTCCCACAATATGAAAAGTGGACCAAACGCGCTGAGGTGAAAGTGGACCTACTATCTCTCAACCAACACGCAGATGGCTCCGCCACACCTGCTTTGGACTGACTTCTCTATATTGTGGAAGTTATATTCATTGTGAAGTGGAAGCCCATGTTCTCTCATGTGCCACATCTGATTACCTAAATTCCAAGTCACCCTTCACATAAATTTCGGTCGTTTAAAATATAACCCCCCATCCAAAAAAAAATAAAAAAATAAAATAAATATCAACTGGTTAAGGTTTGAGAACATCGTTCCTGCAATATCACATCTTAGATCAACAACTCGAAAGGGTTAAAAAAACTAAAAAAATATGTCTATTTTTAGCACTAGTTGCAAGTTTCAAACTCTCTCTCTCTTCCCATGTAGTGATCATTAACAGGATTAAAGTAAAGAATCCAGCAAATTGATTAGTTGCCTTCCAATTGCTTAACGCCAAAGTTATTTTCTTTAAAAAAAAAAAAAAAACCAGACTGGCAATGCTGTGTTTTTAATTCCTAAATTAATTGGTGAAGTATTTATAAATAGTCTTTTACCCTCCAAAAATTAAATTTTTAATACTTTTACATGACTCTTTTATAATATATTTAACTCTGCCAATATTTTCCAATAATTTATTTGATGGCCCATAATTTTTCATGGTATATAACCTCATGACTTAAATCAGATATTGATCCAGAAAAGTTATAATATGATGACGTACGATGATGATGATAATGATAATGATAATGATGATGATGATGCTTGACTCAAAATAATCATCTTCAACCCTACGTATCCAACAGAAGTCAAATAGTGAAATAATGGATAACAACTATCTTGTGATGGCTGCAAGGGAAATAAGCAGTCAGCTCATGTTTTTTCTTCTTAGAATTTTGTGAACTAACCCATGATCCGGTGATCCCTTGTGTCAAAGTTATCTTATTGCCAGTGTACGTGTGTGAGTATAGATGCAGCCCTAGCACTGGAGATCATCACGAGGGTTGGAGGTAGCCGGGTGTGCTACGTATTCAAATCTTACGAAGGTAAACGAAATCAAGTAATCACATAGAGGGGTGTATATATATATATATATATATATATATATATATGGTAGTGTTAACATTCAAATACGTCACATCCTGAAGGGAAGAATGTCCATTCCTGACTTTGTTGAGATTGTGTTGGGCCTGGATCGATGTTGTGTGGGCCCATGGCAGTGGTCAAGTGTGGTTGTGCGGCGTTCGTACATATATTCGTGACAATAATAGATAAATGCAAATAAAGTAAAAGGAGATGAATATGCAGATTTACGTGATTCGACATTGGGTCTACATCTATAAAGATTTGGGGATAAAAGAATTCACTATAATAAACTTATTTTACAATTTTTCATAGCCTTTCATATCTAGTTTTGATTTCCCTCTACTTTTGTTTTAAATGAGATTATGGGGCAATCTAATATCGTCGCAAATAATTCAATAGTCATAGTAAATAATCAAGTATCACCCAAAACATTCAATAGTCATCTAATACTTTTTTAGATGTTGTTAACTTTGCAGGAAAAAATATTTAATTTTTCACAAATTATAACTCATGACAAATAAAATGGTCTCATATAAATTTGTTGCGATGAAAATTAACCAACGACGTGAATTTCGTAACAAAATATAATTATTTGTTACCAAATAGTATTCGCAAGAAAAATTTCTATCCTAAAAATCACTATTTGTGAAAAATTAAAGATTTTTTCACAAATAGTGGTGTCAGGTATCACAAATTGTGGTGTCACCAATGCATATGTCATTGCAAAAACATTTTATTTGTCACAATTTACAATTTGTGACAACTGACATCTCTCATTTATGTCCTCTTCACTATTTTTTTCCTAACACCTGACACCACACCTTACATTTTCTTACTTTTCTGTTCTCTTTTCCTCTCTCTTCCTTTGTCCTCTAGTGATTATCTTTTAATGGGTTAAGCTTTAAGAACCATTTTGAAACTTGTGATATTTTACCCTCTTAGAGTGTTCAATTTGAGGTTTATTATACGGTTTTGATCAAAATACCTCTACATCCAGATCCCTATTTTAGGGAAAAAGTTTATGGAATGAACAGTGATTCCCCATATTTGGGGAACCACTATTTATTCCCTAAATCATTTGTATCAATATTTTATTCTAATACATAAAATAAATTATTTTTTTAATCATCTACACTTTTTATCATACTCATATTTGTTATAGTTTTAAATAATAATTTTAAAAAATAATTTAAATAATTACGAAAATATACAAAAAAATAATTTTAAAAATATTATCATACCCACAAAAAAATAATTTAAATTTTTGTTTAAAATATTTACTAGAGTAATAGTTCAAAACATAACAAAAAGATATTGAGTAGTTAAATTTGTAAATAAAAGTGAGAAAAAAACAATAAAGAAATAATAGAGAAATATTATTTTAATAGAATAAAGAAAGTATAGGAAATGAGATATATAAGATTTTTTGAAAGATAAATAAAATTTAGAGAAAACTTTTAAGAAATATAATTTTTAACTAAATTATAAAATTTTTTTTTATGAGAAATCTAATGTAAATACTCTTACACTAACTATAAATAAATACAACACTTCGTCTATGTTTTATTCAGAATTTCCTGCACATTTGGAAACGGATCGATCGGAAAAAATGCCATAGATTTGCCCATGAGCAAAAGTTTCTGGAGAGTACTGTCATGCAATATATAACTGCACTTGTCCCCTCTGGGGTCGGGTACGTAGTGAGAGGAGCAGAGGAGGAAACGTGTGGATTCGGATTTCCTCCCTTGAGGTTGTTGTTGAAAATGTCAAATGTCATATTCATGGCAGCTCCTACCATATATATCCGTACAACTAGCGACTTCATATATAATGCAGACTTATATATCGAATTAATGCCCTGATCTCTTTAATTATTATATACGAAAATATAAATGGTACTTTGATGTCTGCATGCATGGTCTGGTTGATCTGCTCCATCTGGGGAAGAAGCTCCTCCTGATCAAGTACTTCTTTGGATCGATTCCAAATCATTGTCGTGAAGAGATCAGTATTGGAGCAGTAACTCTTGTTCCAAGAGTTGTTCATCACTAACCGATGGTCGAAGTTTCACTTTATTGTTGTTTGCTAATGCTTTCGATCTTTCTAGTAATGTGGGCGTGTGCGTATGCATTGTTGGAACGTTGTTAATGTTATCGAAAACTGAAGAATTTAGAGGAGCATGACTCGCCTGTCAATTATATATTCAAGAGTACTGGTACTACTCAAACCCCACATATTCTCATCTTCTTGGCCGTCTCCAACTGACTTTGTTTAACGTGGCAGAAAGTATGTGAAGTTTTTTTAAAAAAAGGTATATTAATCGGTACTTTTGATACAACATATATTTGTTTATCATTAAAACAATAGAAATGATATATACTTAACATATTTCACAACAATTTACACAATACATATTGTAAAATAAAAGTATTTTTATAAGGTGATGTTAATTTTATAAAATAGTTTATAAAAATACCCCTCCTTTTAAATATTGTTGTGTAAAATATGATGTGTATTTATCATTTTTCTTAAAACGATGATATTTTCTGTTTTTCTGTCACATTACCCACAACCCCCCGAGGAAAAAAAAAAAAAAAAACCCTCCGTCGGTGGAGGGAGGCGCAAGGTCTACGGCCAACTCCCCCCCCCCCCTTCCTTTTCCACACTGCCTTTGTGCATGCCAATTTTAATTTTTTTTTTTCTTTTTCTTTTTAAAAGGTTGACGACGGATCTATGATCTTCAAGCTTCCACGAAGCTACGTGTACCCCCACCAGGTTTTCGCTGAATGTCGATCAATCAGGACCTGGCCGTTACCGGCCCCTATTCAATTTCAGGTCGCTAGTGGCCCCACGCCTTGCATGAAACCTGGCGCCGTCCCATTTCCACAACTCAATCAGCCCTAGCTTCCCCCATGTTCCCTAGCCCCAATCTCCATCAGTTTTAAGTAGTTAATGAAATGTTAATGTACTTTTTCATAAATAAATAAAAATTGTATTTTTAGAGATGAATTTAGCTTTTTTTTTCATACTTAATACTTACACATTTTAACATTGTAGTAACATTAAATGCACATTTTTAAAAATATATCTAATATTACTCTTTCACAAAATTCTAGATTGTTGCATCAGGCGATGATTTTCTGGATGATCTACCATGAAAACTGAACCATTAATCTGACCCCACTTCTCTTCATGAGTCTCTTTTTCATTTTTATTGCACCATTGTGGCATTGACACTTGCCAGTTCCCATCCAGTACTACTCTTTTGACAATCCTTCCGCCTATAAACAAACTTATCTTTTGAAAGCCGGCCACCGGCAGAATTTAGCGGGAAGGTAAGGGACAGCCATTCAGATTCCAAGAAAATTAGGTATATATCATTTGATATATATTTCAGTAACTTCTTTCATTACCTAAAGAATCCACCCTTTCACCTAATTCCCCTGAATTTTTTGACGTGCTTATTAATACATTGAGCTGATGAAGCACCGGACAAAAGCATACATAATTTTAAGTTTTTAACCATTTTAATTAAGCCTTGAGGAGTTTGCAGTGAATGGGAAAAAAGACTGGTAGAACCATTTTTAAGGCTTGCAACCATGCAGTTAGCCCCACAAAAAAAAAAAAAAAAAAAAAGGAAAAAAGAACCCTTCACCAAAAAAATTCAAAGAAAGAAAAAATCACCGACACATAGGAGGTGGGATTGCACATGCCCAAGGGGCCACGGTCAGCACCATTGTCAGTATGTAAAGAAAAAGATGGTGTTCCCTAGCAATGTATTCCAGAGTAACGACCAAATCTTTACGGGCTTGTCGCTGGTGGGGACATTAATTAATATATCACGCATGGTTTTATACATTCTGTTGTAATAAATCAGACAATTTTTCTATAAATAAAAAATAAAAATCAGACAATTCACCATAATGGTTTTTATCATTGAGTTTTTATGAACACAGAGCCGAATTGATTACATGCATATACAGAGAGACAGAAGGGGTGGGGGAATTAGCGTTTCGCACAAAGTCAATAAATGAAAGTTGAATGGTCAACAAAATCATTGACAAGTTAAACACATCATTAGCTGCTTTTCACACAACCTTCTTCTTGATCAGAACTCAAGAGTTGAGACCCAGCAACAAATGATAAATAAAGGTAGTACGTCCTACCATAATAGTTTCTTTTTCACTTTAGCTATATCTGAGTTTAAAAACATATCGATGCCATTTTACATTTATTTTCAATTACATATCTCACGGGTGCATTAAATGGTCAGACAGTCCAAACCATGCACTCGTACCATGTAGGTTGAACACATTATGCATGTGGGGGCATCGTCATTGAAGGCATTAAAGCAGAATATCCAATCTGCCTACCATTCTCATAATTGCAATTTGATGTTAATAAAAGAGCGTTTCCAAACCGATCACAAATATTGCAAGATCGAGTACACAAAACATTCTCCGAACCATATCTTAAAATCTAACACGAGGAGAATCATAGCTTCAGTAGCCTCACAGTCCAGAGTCACCTCTGTTATGATTGGAAGTTTGACTTAACTGTAGAGCAATCAAGCAGTCCTAATACAGCAAAATTTTGTAATATCTTCATATATTCTTCGGAAGAATCATTTTCTCAATTAACTGAAAAGAAGTAAGAGCTTTCTCATATTAAACAACGCAAAGAATTTCATACTTCAATCATTCAGTATTGAAACAGTCTCCGACACACTCTCCTCCTTTGCAAATTTGTATCCCCACCAATCCTTAACTCAAAAGTGTCTCTTACTTCGCTCTACTGTTGTGTGCTGCTTTTTGCTTGATCAGTTACTGTTCATGACATTTAATTGCCCATGTCAAGCAAAACTGTATCATTAGAATGCTCAAAGCTCTTCAAACTTTCAGAGCTTAGTCCCCAACAAAAGAATCGCTTGCGTTCTTCCTACCTAACCCAGTCTTGTGCTTTCACCCTACCGTCTTGTCATTACTTTGGTGGTACTATATGTGGGTCTGCTGTGGTAGTTTTAAAATCATCATAGTTGTTCCTTAAAGTTAGGCTCATGTTTTACTTGAGGGTTTTGCTTCAGTATGCACTTCTTTCTCTTCATTTCCCTCTACTCAGTTGGATGGTGGAGTTAGAGGTCTCAGATCTCGAGAATTGATCTCCAGTTTCTTTGGAAGTGAAATGGGGATGCAGCTGATTCTCCTGCTGGCGAAAATATGTTTAACTCTCAGTGTTACGGAAATTCACGGATCTGCAGGTAATGGGTTTGGATTTTAGTGTCCTGAGCTGGTTTTTAACATCGAATTACGCTTGATCCATGTATTTGTTTGATAGAGTTTGTGTGGATTCACAAATTTGAACTGAAACTTGGTTTCTCGGTTTTTTCTGATTACTGTTTCTCAGATCAACGAGTAGAGGAAAACTGACTCATCTTAGTACGGTTGTAAAACGTCCTAAAATTATATGCGAAACTGATACATTTCAAATTGGATGTAAATTGCTACTGTCGATAATCTGCATTTCATGATACTTGCTACGGGGCTTTCACATTCCCATAACTCGATTGTTGGCTTTATCACTTTATCTTGTTGCGTTTGGTGATCTGTAACTCTCGAGTGTCTGGTGGAAGTTAAAATATACGTATGAGATTGCCCACATAATGCATTAGTTGCATAAAACAACTTCTTGGTTTTTTTAAAAAAAACCTGGGTTCCTGAAAACGAATCCATCATTGCTCAAGAAGTTTATGCACAGTAGACTAAGGCAGAGCTGTATTTAAAAAAAGGGGTTGGGGATTTAGATTGATTGTCATGTTATGTTTATATTTTTCAACCAACACCCCTTAGCTTTGCAATCTCTTTCAAGCTACAATATTTCCAACAGGCAGCAACTTTTGGGCTTCATAGAAACTTCTAGTGTAAGCTTACATTGGGACATCGAGCTAAGTCCAACAGTGCAGCAAAACTGAAACTTCTCCCATTCCTGGCATAAATAAACTACTTTATTGTCTCTACATATAAATGGTTGCCAATTTTGTCAGCCCTTTGAGTTTCCCATGTCCTCCTAGACCTTGCTGGGGCCAATACGTTATCTGCCTCTTTCTGCGTCTGAGCTCATATGAGCAATGCCACCTTGTTCCTCACAGGAGCACACTCATAGAAAGGCCTCCATCACTGTGCTGATATTCAAATGAACTATTGCAGTAGCCGTCAATTGTTAACCAGTTGAAAATGGTCCTCAGCAGGTTCACATTACTCTGTTTTAGGCTTTTCTTTTTAACCATATCTTGGTCAATTCCCTTCATAAACTCTGGCTTAGAGGTGACTTTCTATTATATATCGAGCAATATAAAAATATATAGAAAAAATGTTAGAAAATATTTTGAGCATAAGTGTCTTTTATAATACCTAGAATGCTCATACACCTGTATGAATTCGACATTTCAAGGTGTCTGTTGTTATGAAGTTGCTGTCCTAACATGGCTACAGAATTGCCACAAAAAGTCAAAAACCACTCACTACCTACCAGAGCACACTGTGTGATATTATCATTATAAGCATTTGCTTATAAGAATCGGTGCTTTCATTTTTTTTTTTTCGTTGTAATGAGTAATGATGTTTCTCTAATGATGCAGTACCTGTTCCATCACCACCCAGGAAATCGCTACAAAAACCACAAACTCTCCACCCTTTCAGGCCAGCCCAACCGCCATCCATACAACCAGGTGAACCTTGTAAAATGAATTATTAATTTAGCCACTAAATAGAGTTCTACATCTCTAGATGCACGAACTGCTTGTCAAGGTGCAAGCATACTTGTTTTTGTTTTTAATAGTGCAAGCGTACGTTAGGATATAAATTTGAATTTTCTTATCGGCTTAGGCTATTGCACACGGTAGTTTGTTGTGTTATCGGAACATGAGATTTTAGAGTTTGAACTCTATCTCCACCATGTTAACAATTTCCTGAACCGTTAATGCCATATAAAGAAGGAATAAAAAATTATAGATTTGAATGAAAATAAACAACATGTCAAGTAGATAGCTATGTTTCTGTATTTGTATATTTGATTCAATATTTGATCATTTGATGGATCTCTTTCAACATTATGTCACAGACCATGCTGTCACTCCTGCATTAAATCCTCACAGCTTTGGCCAGAAAAGGCATGGCAAGCTAATTACTGCACCTCCCAACAAAGATTTGCACAATTTTCCTCCAAACCACTCTCCAGTTAAAGGTAATTGAGTGTAATTGAAAATTGCATTTTCTAACTCTCAAGGTAGGGGAAAAAGAGTTCATATGCATGTATCAATATTTTAAATGCATTTCATGATGTCACAGACCATGCTGTCACTCCTGCATCAAATCCTCTCAGCTTTGGCAAGCAAAGGCGTGGCAAGCTAGTTACTGCACCTCCCAACAAAGCACCGCCCAATATTCCTCCTCGGAACCAATCTCCAGTTAAAGGTAATTGAAAATGGTATTTTGTAACTTTTAAGGTAGGAAAAAAAGAGTTCCTATGCCTGTATCAATTTTTAAAATGCATTTCCCTGTTGTAGGAAGCTTTCAACATCATCCCATTAGGCCTTCAAGCATTGCACTTCCACCTTCTATGTCATCTTTTGGAAGTCCTGAAAAGAAAGGGGCGCATGGTCCTGCATCTTCTCCTTCAATTCCATTTCGTAAACATTATCACTCAAGAAGAAAGTTCAACAACTCTGCTCCAGAACGATCTTATCTGATTCATCCACCCACTTACAGTCAGCAAGGTTTGATTGGAAAGAGCTTATATTAACTTGTCACATTTCTTTATTCTTGGAGACTAGTGATAGTTAAATTTATCTGTATATCTTCTGAAACAATTCTTATATGAAATTTATAGGCCCTGAAATCTCCCCATTCCAATCTCCCCATCCTTCATCTGTAAGCAAGGGTTATCTCACACCTGCACCATCACCAACAATATCATCAAGCCACTTCAGAAGTATGGTGAAGCGCATTTTAGTTCTTTCTTTAACCTTGCACTTTTCTTTGGGTCATATATAGGAAAAGTTGTTTGATACTCTTGGGGTATATAGTTGACATGGAATTCCCATTTTATCACAAAATTCTATACTGATAAATTTACTTACATAAAGACTTCAATAATATGGCATTTTGTGGTAAGATGAGAGGACTACACATCTGTATTGATACTACCTAATAATTAATCCATCTACAGTAGCTAATTATAAGTCCCTGACAATGATCATGTTGTGTCTGCAAGTGCCGATTCTTCCACCTACAATTTCTCCTTTGCGTTTTTCCCATGAAAAACCAAACGCTCCGCCACCCTTGCCACTAATGACTCTACCACCTCCACCTCCAAATGAAGGTACATAAACACTTGGCTCTCACAATTTTAGTTCTTGCTATCATTTCCATTGAATTATCTGATGACCGGATTACCATTCTAAAAAATTTATTAATTATGTTTGATCCTATCTGCAGATTGTACTTCTGTGACATGCACAGAGCCACTAACATATACACCTCCAGGGGCACCCTGTGGTTGTGTGTGGCCAATTCAAGTTAAACTCCGCCTTAGTGTTGCAATATACACATTCTTCCCTTTGGTTGTACAGCTTGCTGAGGATATTGCAGCCAGCGTTTCGCTAAACCGCAGCCAAGTTCGCATTATTGGAGCAAACGCAGCTAGTCAGCAGCTAGAGAAAACCAGTGTCCTCATCAACCTCGTACCCAAAGGACTGAAATTCAATGATACCGCTGCATTTTTAATCTATTATAAATTCTGGCACAGACAAGTTTCCATAAAGGCTTCAGTTTTTGGAGCCTACGAAGTATTCTACATTCGCTATCCAGGTTATATATCTTTTTCCTTAACTTCATGTTTTGGAAGGTTAAATGAAAAAAATTTCTTCTCAACAATCATTTTGAAGATGAATGCACATTTTTTACATTTTAGGGGCATTTGATGTTTAATTTACCAAAAACTCTATGTGCAGTCGCTTTTGCGTACTCCTTGCACACTATTAATATGATTGGCTGCATCACTTTTTTTTTTAATATAAAATAACTGTTTTGGTCAATTACATCAGTGATGTGCGCAAAAAGTATGCAAAAGTGACTGTATATAGCAGAATTTGTAATTTACTTTGGTCACGTTTATTATCTGTAACCTGCAGTTTCTCTTTTTGTTACCATTCTGAAGTTTCCAAACCTGGTGTTAAAGATAGCAGCCTGTTTTATCATTCTTGAAGTTGCTCTCAAACAGTTCTTTTTCCTGTTGTTTTGAATTTCAGTATTTGGATTTTATTTCTAAATCTCTTTTACCTGTACAGGTCTTCCTCCATCTCCCCCTTCAGTGACTTCAAGCATTTCTGCAACAGATGATGGGCCATATGCTGGCCATGACAACAATGGAAGGATAATAAAACCTCTAGGGGTCGATGTGCCAAGGAGAAAAAAGGATGGACTTGGTGGAAGCATGATAATTGTAATCCTACTATCATCTTGCACTGCCTTTATTATATGTATTGGAGTCGCTTGGCTTTTGATATTGAAATGTGGTTTTTGCGTTCATTGTCCTGAACAAATTCCACGTGCTTTAATATCTTCCCCTACAAAACCATCAGGTACTACATTTTGACCAAATCTCCTATTGATCCATCAATCATGTGTTTCTTGAGCCCTGTAATTGTTTCTTCAAGTTCTTGTATCTTTGGCAAAATATAGGCAACACCTAAATAATATTTCCACTCAAATTAAATATTTTGACTTGAATTACTATTAACATCATTGCAAAATATAGTCTTCATTCTTGTTTCCTGATTTTTTTTTTCATGGAATTTTGCTATTCAACTCACAAATTCTGATATAGTTATGTATCTAAGTTATAAATTTCTTAGTTTAGTATTAGGCAGAGTGCGCTAAAGTACCATAACGAATTATATTTAAACTCAGCTGAAGCTGCTGGGTCTATGCTGTTTGGAAGCATGTGCGGTGCAGCATCAATGTCATTTAGTTCTGGCACGGTGACATATATAGGAACTGCTAAGACCTTCACTTTGAGTGACATAGAGAGCGTCACTAATAACTTTGATCCTTCAAGAGTACTTGGAGAAGGCGGATTTGGGCTTGTTTACAGTGGCATCTTAGATGATGGAAGGGAGGTGGCTGTCAAGATTCTCAAGAGAGATGATCAGCATGGTGGCCGTGAGTTCTTGGCAGAAGTTGAGATGCTCAGCCGTCTGCACCACCGAAATTTAGTTAAATTGATTGGCATATGCACAGAGGATCATACTCGCTGCCTAGTATATGAGCTAGTTCCAAATGGAAGTGTTGAATCTCATTTGCATGGTAAGTAGAAATTCAACAAATGTCTATTTTTCAATGCCATGTTTGGTTGAAGTCCGAGATATTTATGGATTTGCATTATTAGCTTCTTCATTGGTGTCGTGTGACTTCCAGGTGCTGACAAAGAAACTGATCCACTTGACTGGGATGCTCGGATGAAGATTGCCCTTGGTGCAGCTCGGGGCTTAGCCTATCTGCATGAAGACTCAAACCCACGTGTTATACATAGAGACTTCAAGTCCAGCAACATCTTATTGGAATATGATTTTACACCCAAGGTTTCAGATTTTGGATTGGCCAGAGCTGCATTGGATGAGGGAAACAAACACATCTCAACCCATGTTATGGGAACTTTCGGGTATGAACTCATCGCTACTAAGCATCCCCCCCATCATGTCCTGTCATGTTGTTAGAAATGAAATAAATCCTATCATGAACTATTCCACTCTAATCCATGTTTATGTGGTCATTCTAATCTATTAGATCTGTATCTATATTCTTGCCTGATATATATGGTTTCTTCATGCGAAAGTTTTATTGTTTATTGTCTGTGTGCTTTTTCCTAATTTGACCTCCTAGCTATTTACTTTACTAACATCTTGTTTGCAGTTACTTGGCTCCGGAGTATGCAATGACTGGACATCTTCTTGTGAAAAGTGACGTTTACAGCTATGGTGTGGTACTCCTTGAGCTGTTAACAGGGAGAAAGCCGGTAGACTTGTCACAGCCACCAGGTCAAGAAAATCTAGTTGCTTGGGCCCGTCCCCTTCTGACAAATGAGGAGGGCTTAGAAACAATCATTGATCCAGCTATAAAGTCAAATATTTCATTCAATAGTGTGGCTAAAGTAGCAGCAATTGCATCTATGTGTGTGCAACCAGAAGTATCTCACCGCCCTTTCATGGGTGAAGTTGTTCAGGCCTTGAAGCTAGTATGCAATGACTTTGATGAAACACGTGATCTAGGGTCAAGAAGTTGCAGCCAAGATGATCTTTTGACTGGCTTAGATGGTAAGAATATTAAGAAAGTTTCAGGTGAGATCACCGAAGTCTCACACCCCCCTCAACCACCATCTGGCTGTGATCCTAGCACTGATGCCAAGATAGCATCAGCATCACATTTGTTAAGCACATCTATGGAACTTGAGGCTCAGGAATTCAGGTCTTTCTTCAGACACTCTACTTCCGGCCCTCTCAGGGAGGGGAGGAAAAGGCAGTTTTGGCAGAGATTAAGAAGTTTGTCTAGAGGCAGCATGAGTGAGCATGGTTTTTCATTGAAGTTATCTCCGGCATCTAATTAGGTCCCTGTGGAACCCCATTCCACTTACCGCAATATCTACCAAATAAGATTGGAGTTTGATTTCATTGAGAAATGAAAGGTCTAGGCTTGCATAAAAATGTTGTTGCGTGAATCTTGAAGTGATGAGCAGATTTTGGCATAAAGTTCTTGACGGTGGCTTTTTCTGAGGCCCAAAATCAGCATTGAAGTTGCGTCCAGCAGTGAAAAATCCAACATTCAAAGAAAATTTGGCTATATTCTTTCACCCCGTCGAATAGTTCGGGTGCAGTGAAGGTCTGGTCTTGAATAAATAATTCGTCTGCTCCTTTTTTATCTAGTTATGGGGGCTGCTTATTGTTGATGACTGGGTTATTTGAAGTTAGGAATGATGTGTCATTCTTCTTTGAAACGTAAAACCCTTTTTGAGAAATATTTCAGTAAGGCTTCTTTGGCCCAGTGAACCATAACTTCTGAGTTTGTAGCATGTAAAGTCCCTCGGATGTCGAGTTTGTAGATAAATCTCTTGGATGTCTACGATTGGTATGAATTAGATCTACTGAGTTGGAAATCGGATCCTCTTGATTTCACTTGTATTATAAAATATGAAGTACATCCATTTATTATAAAATATGGGATATTCAGATCTTGTTTTCTAAAATCAATAGTACTTTGGAAGTTCCAGGCTTGTGCAAATGCTATGTATTTGATCATCTCCAAGAGAATTCACCTTGGTTTCATGAAAGAGTTTGAAACACCTTGAGTTCGTAGACAACTGAAGGGCGAATGACTGCTAATGGCTTGCTAGATGGTTGAACAAAAAGTGTACTCCATTCAATGCAAGAATGGGGGATGATGAAACTTAAATACTGCTCTTGTTCACACGTGCTAAATCTTATTGGTTGCTAACGGCAATTAATTTCACCACATTTGGTAAATGAGAGATTTGGACAAAGAATATTCTTTAACTTTGTAACTTCTAAACGCCAAAATCCAAAACCTTTGCTCAACTAAGCCAAATATAACTAGTTAGTTTAGCTGATAAGCGATCAGCGAAACTAACTAGTTATATGATCAGCGAAACTAACTAGTTATATGAGATGAGGGGTTCATTTCTTTTTCCTTCTTTTCCATATCAAATTCACACATTGTAGATCTTTTTCCACTGTTTTCTCGGCAACCAAACGGACAAATATCAAAAGTCGTCGGAAATACATTTTAAAATTACAAGAAACTACAGTGGAATAAGGATTTGCAGTGGCAAGCCATTTTCTACATACTACTGCTTGCTAATAATTAAAATGCTTGATTACATAATTTCCACTATTACTGAACAGCACTTCCCTTCTTATATCTTCCTGCCTGACCTTCCTAGCTTCCTCATATGCCAGCGTTTCTTCCCAATCTATCCCTCAAAATCTTCACTCCCATGTACCTGAATATCAAAGAAAAGAAAAAAAGAAAAACAAAAGCATGTTAAGAAAATAGAGGAAAAAAAAACATTGAAATAAACATTAATATACTTTCCCTCTTCCTTGTAATCTTACCTGCCCATCATCATGACTGTGGCTTGAGGGTTCGTGCCTGGTGATTCATTGAACGTTGAGCCATCAACAATACGGAGCCTCTGAACACCAAGAACGTTGTGCTCGGGGCTAACCACCTTGCCCACATGGCACCCGCCATGGTAATGCCAAATTGTGATAACAGTGTCTTTGCAGAACTGCTCCAGGGACGTTGTATCATTCGGATGCCTAGGGATGAGGTTCACATTAGCACTGACACTCACGTTAAGTATCTTCTCTACAGATTCCTTGGCCAATTGTGTGTAGTTTGTGACATGTTCAGACTGGACAATCGTCATGGCCATGCGAATGCCCTCAACGCAGCGTTCAAGATCATATGGATGCTTGAAGTAGTTGAAGGTGACAGAGGGGTTATCATCCACATTGGTGTTGATCAGTCTGAGCTCACCTATTGAAAAGGGGGTGGCAATTTTTTCTAGAATGAAGCCTCCCTTGAACGCTTCATGGGGTAAGTCTCGCTTGCCTTTAATGTAAGCTTGAATGGCCTCGGGTGTTCTTTGCTTTGGAGGAATCGTGGAGAGCTGCCCAATCTGCTCGATCATAGTAAAATTGCAGATGTTCAGGAAGAGTGTTTGTTCAAGTTTCTAATACTTAAAAGTAGGGCGGCATTGTTGTTGTTTTTCATATATATATATATATATATATATATATATATATATATATTAATTAGCGTACCTCGGCAGACACTATACCGTGGTGGCAGTGAATGCTGTCGCTGGACTGTCCAAATCCACTGCTAGCTTCAATATACACACCCTTCTTTGTAATCCCTACAGTTTGTATGAGTGACTGCTGAACTGGACTTTTTGTGGGAACGAAAACTGCGTTCATGGGGTTATCCGCCATGCCCTTCCCGACAAACTCGTTATCAAGCACTACAGAAATGTTCAACTTTTGGAGCTCAGCTTTTGGTCCGATACCACTCAGCATTAGCATTTGAGGGGTCCCAATTGCTCCAGAAGACAATATGATTTCACTCCTCGGCCTATTGACAAGAAGTGCTTGATGTTGCTCACCCTTTTCGTCCTTGAAAATGACCCCCACAGCCTTGGGTTGCTTTCCTATATCGGACATCATGACCTCCTCAGAAATTAGTATTGTCTGATCTATTAAACAGTAACGTAAACACATTGATATTAATGATGTTAACATATATACCTGATGTGTCAAAAACAATCTTTTGGACCGTGGCATGAACCAAGACACTGAGCTTCTTAGGGTTCCCGGAAGCAAGTAGTTCAGCAGCAGTGTGGCGACGGCCAAACCTATCGAAAATGGTCCCACCAATCTTGGTTCCATAGACGTGATCATATGTGAATCCATTAAAGGGAGACACCCCAACATCCAAAAGACTGTCCCTTACAGCTCTCTGCCATGGGGCAAGCTTAGGACGATGGACAATTTGCTTCTCAACCCAAGGGTAGGACTCGTTCACTAGCTTGGCATCCCAACCCACCTTGTTTATAAAACTGCATGCCACAGACAATTGCTCAGCACAGTTTTCACCAAATTTGTTATGAATTTCATTTAATATTTTTGTTAAAATCTTATCTACAAGTTTTCAAAAGTTTTTCCTTTTTTTTTTCTTAATAAATAATTTTCAACAGCTTTCAATTTTCTATCTAAAGTCATAAACCGTAGGAAAAGTAGGTAAGAACCAAGCATGCAGCATGTACCACTGCTCTACCAGGCCCCTGGATCCAAGAAAGTGAAGAGCTTCAAACCGGGCTAGGGTTTTTCACCCACTTCAAGCTACTATACCTCTTTATTTTCACCAAAACAAGAAAAATAATATTCTACCTCTTGAATTATATTATCTTCAATTTTATTAATTGATATGATGCAATTTTTTATTTATTTAAATGGTTGATATAAAAACTTATTAAACTGCGTGACATCAACAAATATAATTAGAAATAATAAAAAAACTACTCTTATAATAGAAATATAATTAAACTACTCTTAAAAAAAAAAAAAAAAAAAACTAGTAGTTTAATATTGGGCATGAGATGGACATGAAATATGGGTAGGTGGGATGGTAAAAATGGAGGTGAGCTGTGATGAACAATGGACCACATATCCAATGGATCAATTTATGACAGCCTTCAATGTTGGATCGGTTTCCTTTCAGATCTAACCGTACAGTATACTCAAACCGAAACAAAAGGCCGGCTGTATGACCAGCATTTAATACATCAAGTTTTGGTAAGATGGAAACATAAATGCTCTGTTACATGGTACAATATTATATATTGATACTGCCATCAGTCACGTGCATCCCCCCACCCCACTATTTATATCTATATATATCTATATCAATTCTTTTCATTTTTCTTTTAATTTTTGATGTAGCCATATATATATATATATATATAGATTACACAAATTAATTTGATTTTCACGTGACAATATAATGGATGTTGCACATTAGTTGACCAATATATATAACAAGTCATGAGTAGTTTTTATGTGTATATATAAATATATATATTACTGTTTAGCCAGTGGTATTGATGAGATCAGTTGGGACAGCATCTAATTAAGTATAGTACGTACGTCTATGACTAAAATTAAGGGGAGGCTCAGACAACGACGACTGCATGCATCAATATCGTCTTCAACAATGTCCACCTCTTCTGGGCCATATCACATTTATATATATAAGCCAATATATATATATATATATATATTCGTTTGTTAACATCAGAATTTAATACATTAATATATATATATATATATATTCAAAAGTCTTGCGCTACTTTATCTTGCACCAATTATACTTTCCATATATATATATATATAATAATCAGTCATGTGAAAAATAGTATTTCTCTTTCCATTATCTTCTTGCACTTGCGTGCGTGGAACCAAACTTTCATATTCTAGTTGTGGAAGAATTTAGATGCAGTGGGATTGGAATAAATTGGGTTGGTTTTGTCTTTTTCTTCAAGTTTAACCACTATATATTACTCTTCCTTTTGAAAAATTCGGGACCCAAAAAGTGTACCGAATCTTTTTTTTGAATATATATATATATATATAAGTAAGAATATAAAAAAATGAATTGAAAAAAAATAAAAAGACTTCATTCGGTGAGTATTCGGCTACATCCTTCGGTAAATGGTAGCACCAGTACTCTTTGTATTATTTAATTAAAGTAGAGAGAGAGAGATGCATACATTTTGCAATAATGTTATAAGCAATTAAGATTCATGGTTTCCATGGTCATGATGAATTGGTAGAAAGTTAGACACATGACTTTTTAGGATAGAGATGCTTTAGCATTATTTGCCATCTGTGTTTTTGAAGTTTAGGGGAAAATTAGAGCCTGCAATGTCCCAGTTTTGTAGTACTCCCGCGTATAGATGAGAAAATTCATGAAATATATCATGTAAATACCGTCTTAATTTCAACTAAATAACCAAATAAAAAAGCAGACAAGAAAACAAAAGCAAACATCCTAAATAATCTTAAGATCGAACATGCTAGTAGCTGTGTGTGTAAAGCATATATACCTTGAGCTTGCTCGGGTGTAAAAGCCAGCATTGATGCTTGTGCCACCTCCCAAAACTCTAGCCCTAGCATTAATGACCCCATCTGTGGAAACAAAGGCTTGGGAAGCAGAAGTTGGAGAGGTATCTGCTAGGGCAATGTGGAAGTTTCCCAGAAATGAGACGTTTGGATTGGAGAAAGGAGCACCCCCTCTTTCAAGCAATAGAACACTGAAGTTTTGAGAAAGGGTGGCAGCCAAAGGACACCCGGCTGTGCCACCTCCCACTATTATGTAATCATAAGCATTGTTGCCACCTCTCGATGATGTTGAGGAGGAGGATGATGACGATGAGAACGAGCTCGCTCGCTTGATAAACGGGTATGGAAATTCCGAGAAATTCTGCTTACCTGCATTGATTGCAATTTGATCATTTCCATGACATTTCGTATAAAACAAATTGCAAAGTAAAAACTCAAGGGATTAGAAATGAGAGCCAAATGAAGGCAGAGAAAATGAAAGGCAGCCATGAAAGAAGGATTAATGATCTTGAAGTAGAAAGTTTACGGACACTAGGAATAAAAAAACTACATAGAATCAACACAAACACACACAAAGAGACATGGAAAAAGCATGAACATAAGAACCATGTACGCGTAGCTAGATATGCTGGAAGAAATGGGAGGGGGCAGAGAACCTTGAGAACAAGAGAGTATGCAGGAGAGCCACAGAACCAAACAGAAAAAGAGCTTCACTGTCCCAACTAAGGCCATTGTGAATCCGCAGACAAAAGGCCTCAGAACTCTTACAGAAAAAAGAGCTTCTCTATGACCTCTATGTGGCTGCCTCTGGTTGGTCTTGTTTGACGTGTCTTCACACACACACACATATATATATAATATATATATATATACGTAAAAAAAGAAAGTAAAAAAGCAGAATTCAGGCCGTCTCAACTGCATTTAAGTTGCCTGAAACTACAACTGGCCGGGAATAATTATTAATGGGTGAAATGAATGCCACGGTTGGAGTTAGGCATGAATGGCCGTTGGATGAACTCCTCGGTGATCCGATCAATTTCGTCCATGACAGCTCATTTTTCCAACCTACACACACTAAAGAAAGGTGTGTGTATTAATTTAGGTCGATATATGTGTGTATATATACTGCTGCACCAGTTTGGGTAGTTAGAAAAGAACAGCTCCGGCCTGTAACTTTAATTTTTACGATGCCCTGATGATCAGTACTCCTACCGGCCACCATATATATGTAACCAATCATGAATTTCTCATATGTATATGTGTAAGCGCGGAAATATCTACTAATTCATTTGAACAAATTAGTTAGATATCAATCTTGTAATTATTTGATCAATCAAATATATAAAGTAAATATATAATCAAAATTGCATAACATAACGATTGGTAACGAAGAAAAATCATTTAAAGAACTCTTTAAAGGTAAAATCTTACGGAACAGTCAAATCTAGAAAAGTCAATTTTATTATTTGAAAATCACGTTACAAGTAAGTTCTTAATTATAATACATTTGCTGAATGACTCTCTTACTTGACCTGACACACGATTAACCCGTTTGACTCTATCGCGGTAGTAGCTAGAACTTCTAACGATTTTCAAATATTGACTTTTCTCCTAAAACGCTAGTGGTTGAAACTCAATTATTCAATTCTCTAACATGGAGCATGACCACACTCAAAGAGAGATGAAAACAAGAAGAAAACTCTCAAGTAAATTTTCTCTCACAAGCTCACGGAATATACTCTCAATAATTCATTGCAAAAACTCTAAGTTATCCAGTCGAATCCTTTTAAATATTAAATCTGGAAGAAGTTCCAATTGCAATAGGGCTCTGCTGATGGAGCGAATCTTTCGCAAAGAAGTCTCCTAACGAAATGCTAACGCTTAGCGATAACTCCTATCAGCAGTAACTGATTCCAGTTCAACTTCTATTCTGGATAAGTGCAGATTCTTAAAAACTTGATTTTTAAATAAATGACTTATCTAAAACAAAATCTATAACTTCTAGATAAACTTAAGATTGTTACAGATAAAGTTAATAAATAATTTACATTCATCTAAAATTACAAACTTAATGATAAGATAAATTCTATCATTTTAGTCACCTAGTCCTAGCCAAATTCTTTTATTTACAATATCCAAAAATTAAGCTAAACAGCTCATCAATATATATGGTGCAGCGGATCTTAGTTCAAATAACCACTGTTTTTCTCCATTAATACAAATGAGGGTGCCGTTTTCTTCCAAAAAAAAAATTAGATATATACAAATCATATTGAATTTCTCTAGCTAATTATACAAATGCGGATCTTCTTTGACAGGCTTCACCTTCTTTTCAAAGAGCTAATTATTGTCTTGAACTCAGTCTAGCTAGCTCGTACAAACTATTTCTCATGAAGATGACATGCGGGCCAGCCATCAATTAATTTCCTTCTCTCTCTCTCTCTCTCTCTGTGAGCTACGATTTATAAATTTCAAACCAGCCCTAGATATAGAAGTTTGGTACCAAGTCGATTTCGGTGGCATTTCCCAAAGCATCATGTATTGTGTCATTGCAGTAGGCAAGCATTAATATTGGGTGTGCATTATGCATACATATAGTACTGGTGGATGAAATAGTGTTTGTTGATCATGCATGCATGGATCATGCCATACAGACAGAGATAGGTGGGGATCAGGTGACATTGACGCATTATTCATATGTACATCATACAGGAGTAAAACCTTGGGAGGTGTAAAGTGTAAACAACTGGTCCATCACGTAACTTTATCATCATCAATATTGAGGGAGGTGGTAGCTACTAGCTAGCCAGCTTGCTTGCTTGCTCGAGTAATTACGAACCAGGTCGTCGAGATCATCGATGATATCTCTTTCTCTTGTAAAACGAAAACACTCCCAATATTCCTTACATAAATGACAAACCAATTAGTCTGTCGATCGATTACCAGTACGCATCGAACACAGAAACACCACCTCATTAAACTAGGAAATTAAACGTACGGCGCTAAATTATATCGTCTACACGATATAGATTCAGCGTATAATGTACGTACGTAACCATGCATTATATATTTCTCTTAATTAAATCTCCATTATTTGATATATATGTGTATCTAAGATATATAGGGCCGACTCAGTTCCTCCATCGTATTCTTAATTGCCAACCAAAAACACAAAAACAAAATTATTGTGACTTTTTTCAAAACAATTAGGACAACAAATTGAGTAGACTCGAGGCTATCCACACCCTAAATAACGTACATTTACTGATCCCAACGGTGTAATTCAAAATCGGGAACTTATATAAGAGCCAGCGGAAAAAATTGGAACACAGAAAATACATACACAAATTCTTGAGTAGAGAGGACAGCTTTCCTTATCTTTTCCTCTTCTGCCCAGCACAGAGGGGGACAGTACTAAGCTTAATTGCCACGCATTAAGCTAAAAGTACTGTTGGGTTTTGGTATATATACTTAAACCAAAGGCGGCCTGGGCACAAGTGTACGTACCATATATGCATCGGTTTGATATTCATGCATCTCATGATCTCGAGCTTCAATTAATTTTTGCAAGTCAACCTCAAGAAGTAAAACAAAGACAGCGCGCCTCATGAGGTTATCCTAGAAGTGTGCCAATTATCCACAAATCATATTCCCGTACGTGTCCCCCATGCAAAATTTACGTGCTATATATGGATGTATTGTTATGTATGTCTTAGGTGCCATGTACAAGAGGATCGAGCATAATAAATAAAGGATAATGATATCCTTATATCTTTTTTACTACTGTTTTACTATCCAACTTTTTTATTTCCTGGATTAAAAATCTTATAATATTGACAATTTTGCATTATTTAGAAAAAAATAAATTCAATCAATTAACGTAATCTTGTGATTTAATTAAAAATAAATTCAATTTTATAAAAATTGATATTCTTTTGCTCTTTTGACTCAATTTTTATAAAATTAAATTTATTCTAAATTAATATACATGATTACATTGGTTGATTGAATTTATTTATTTTTAGATTATACAAGAAATTCATATTTTGAGATTTTTAATATAGACTCAAATGGTAAAAGGAAAAAAAAAATTGTATAGTAAAGTAGTAATGAAGGAGATGTAAGGGTATCAATAATATATCCATACATAAATTCCAGTGTGCTTTTGCTGCATGCATTGCTAGAATTCAATAATAACATTCGGACATATTAAAAATTACTGTGTTTACGTATAATTCTCGTGTCTACCCCCATACAGCAGCTTGCTTTTTTTTTTTTTTTTTTTTTAGAAAAATTTAGTTGTAAGCAATTCTGCGAACCAATTCGTAGATCTTTCCAATGTGATTGATCAGAAAGTAGATTTTATTAAAAACAGTTTCAATTTAAATTTTAAATATAAAGACATTAACATTAATATGCAGATTAGTATGCGAATTAACTTATACGTAACAAAACTATTCTTTTTTATTCTCTTACTTTTTTGCTTTACGAGAATAAGACATTCTGACAGATACCTTAAGCAGCAAAAAGTATTATATATCTGGGTTTTACTGCCCATAACATTCAAGAGAAATTACCACGTAATAACTTAACCTCTTGTATTATACCACGTAACTGTCACATACACTAGTTTTTAATAACATAATATCTTGTAATAAGATGAAAATACCAAGTACGTACCTATATTTCAAAACTAGCTGATAATTATTCTAATTGCGCATGAACAAAATATCTTTTCATGTACCAAACTACTCTTTTTTCAAATTCCTTTCCTTAATAATGAATTGTTCGCTCCTACACTAAGTTAATTAGATATAACACTCGTTTCCAATAATAAAATGCATAAATGCCGTGCACTATTTTTTTTAAAACAAAAAAGAGAAAATTCACATAAAAAAAATTAATTTTTTTAACAATAAACCCTAAATTTTTTAGAAAGAGTGGGTAATACATTCACAACATTATTCCGAAAAGAAATATAAGTATAGATAGGTATAAATTGCTGCAACCTGCTACTCGAGGGGGGGAAATTAAAGTGCTGATGCCTTACAAGAACCACCTAAATTTAATTCAAAAGTTGGCGACTCGGCTGCAATAAAGTGAAAACTGTAAAGTTTCTCAGAAATCGAAGTTGCTAGCATCCTTTGTCCACTGGTTTCTAACGGAAGAATAATATAATAAGGCGCGCAGATTAACAAGTCTCACTATATTACAACCACACAACATTACAGCTCACAAAACAAAATTGAATACAAACACGAACCACCGCCATCTGCTTGCATGGGGCAAGGAAGAGACCTGTTGTTGCTTACCCAGCAAATTTCTTTAAAAATAAAATAAAAATAAAATTTAAAAAAAAAAAATGAAGAAGAGAGAAGAGGTTGAAGCACCTAACCTGAAAGGTAAAATCTATAATGGGGCATCCTCAAAGACAACCTGCAGTCCCCATACACGTGGCACTTTGACAAAAATCAATGCCTTCAATACCTGTTCCTCTTGCATGCTCACAAGATTTAAACTTCGTGGACCATACAGATGCAAACCAACCAATGAGCGACTAGAACAATAGTGTTTTCAAATGGAAGCGAGTTTCTCTTTAATCATATGGGTTAGTTCCTTTAGCCTTCTTTTGAGGGACTGGAGCTTTCGGATGAAGTAACTTCTGATGAAGCAGTACTAGATGACGTATCACTACTGGTACTCACTCCATTCCTAAAGCTCTTTGATTCGAGGGAATGGTTTCTTTGCGGATCATTAGCTGCAGGGATTTGCCCCTCCTCTGCTAATCTTTTAAGAAGATTCATGACAGTGGGAAGGAACTTGGAAGACAAGGAGATAAGACCAGGTAGCTGTTGAGTCACACAGTTTGTATTAGAAACTTTTGCAAAAACACATGTGAAAGACACTCGGCTTAATTCAAAAGAGGGTTTTTTTGTGATAATTAAAAAGACCAGGTCCTTGCTTTTCTGCGATGCTCTTGTATATAACGTATACCAGGGTGCATACAGTATTTATCTGTCCAATATCAACTGCACTAAGTTTTGATGAATATAATTCTTCTTGGGTGCAAACAATATTTGTCTGTTAAAATCTCAATAAACCATTCAGAGAGGTTCACGTACCAGCAGAAAAATGAGAAACAGAAACAGAAAAAAGAGAGAAGGAAAAATTAAAGAGGAAACTACAAGGCTGCTCTTTATGGTACTGGTTGTGAGTAAAAATTTCAATTATGTGATTTGTGCCTATCAGATTTCAACTTTAATTCAAGAGCCTATTGGCATACGCGACAGAAAGTGGTTGAATAAAATTTGAGTCTCGAGTTCAAACAAGAAACCAGCTGTAGAGCTTCCTAAAAACCAATATTTCTTAAACCAGCCATCAATTAACAACAAAATGGGGCTTAGACAGTCAAGGTAGAATGTGATACTCACAGCACCATGACGAAATTCACCAGAAATGTCCAGCTGCACCCATAAGGCCTTCATGAGTAGAAAAGCAACAAAGATAACACCCAAATACAAAGGATTTCTGCCATGAAAAGATAGCGGAATGAGCTAAGCCATTGAACATCAGGATATGAGCATAAACCCCAACAAAATCAAATTTCATAATATATGAGAAATATGTACCTCAGGAGCGTCATAAATTCATTGAATCCCAAGACCATCAAAGCAACAATTGCCCATGGTGGTGGCAACCAGTTGTTATTACGCTTATTGGCTTCCTGAAAAATTAAATAAGAGGGAAACAAATTCACCATCATTTTTCATAAAGTGGATGATTTAGATTTCACCTGAAATATGCATTTGCGTACACCTTCAACTATAATATACACAGATTTCACTAAAACAAAAGGTGACTCGACATACTAAAAGAAAAAAGAGCTTTGACAGCCCAGCTGATTGTTTTCTAGAGTCGGATTGCAAAGAAGATTTTACAAGGCACACTACTTCCCATTCCTTAGAAAATAGTAAAAAGCCAAGAGAGACGAACAACCTACAACTGATCTAGGTCCATTTTTGTTCTAAGATCTGTCCCTTCACTTCTGATATTTACATATTACACAGGTCTCCCACTAGGAAATATTATATCCAGATTATATGAAATAACAGCAGAAAGAAATCCGGTATTTAGGAATCTAGGTTTTTTATCTTTTAAAATAATCAATATTTAAAATAAGAAAAATTATATTCTCAAGCCAGTGTGTAGAACACACCTAGTAAAGTGCTTACATGGCATAATTTGATTTGGAAGATAAATTTTAAAATTTCAATCTTACAAATCAAATCTTATCATTTAAGTGATGTGGATGGTATGCTCTACATACCGGCTTGAGAATTGAATAACTCTTAAAATAAAATTAAGCATTAAATCATTAATATGTACAGTATCATGCCTGTGCAGCAATGGCCTGAGAGACGCTATATTCAGTCTCTGCCTTAAATTGCCTCCACAAAGATTTGCACTGGACAGGCGTAATCAATGTTCTTGAGGGTGGAACCTGCATGTAAGAAACCAGTCCCATTAACTAATTAGATCTTAGGGGTAATAAACAGAGGCAATCAAACATTGGGACAAAACAAGAATGTGAGACAAGTTGAATCATGATCCAACAAGCCCACTTTGACAGCTTGATGGCATAAATTAATCAATTCTGAAATCAAGACCATATTGTGTAGATACTAGCATTTTTCATAGGGTTTTTTGGCAGTTTCTGATAAGCAAGAATTTATGTGTCCCATACTCGACTCAACTCTCAACTGAGATTAATTTCAACCCAATTAATTTTTTTTTTATTGGCACCAGGTGTCCAGAACAGCATCCCGAATTATCCTGGGGGTGCACAGGTCCTCGGCAAGGAGTTTCCTACAAGTGCACCTTGGGTAATTCAAGGGAAAAATCCCCCAATCCAATGGCCCCTAAAGATTGATTGCACCCAAAGGAATTTGTAACTTAGACCTAAGGGGAGCATACCCCTAAGCCCAAGGCCTTTACCACTTGAGCCAACCCCTTGGGGTTTCAACCCAATTAAATTGGGGTTGGCTCTATAGATCACGAACTAATTAGGGACGTCCCCTTTTTTTTATTCAGTAAAAATTTATTAATATCAATAAGAGTAACCAAGTACACTTGACATATACAAGAGAAAACACCTAGCCCATAATAGAGAACCACTAATGAACAGTAAGGCCATCCGATATACACCAAGCCTGATTGGGACAAAACACGCCTCCTCACAGCAAAGCAAATCACTATAACTACCCCAACCCCTTGTACAAAACTAAGACTCCACCCAAACCTCCCTTGGAGCATTAGCATTGATTTCTTTATATGCAAATGCACAATCACATATTTTGGAGATTATCTTTGCCATTTTAAAAAAACTCCCACATTGGATTATACAACTTTGAGTAAAAATAACAATAAAATATTATTATTATTAATTTTTATATATATATTTGCAATTAGCACCCACTACATACATTTGGCATTAATAATACAAATATAATAATAATAATAATAATAATAAATCTAATTTTTATATATTATATTAAAAATATAATAAAATGATTATATAATATATTATAATAATGAAATGAAGATGAAGGTGAAGGTGAAGGTTCTCGTGTTGTTGAGGGAAGGAGAAGAGGAAAGGCTTGTGAAAGAGAGTGGGAGGAGAGAAAAAATTAATAAAATAACATTTGATGAGTGAATAGTGCATCTCCAAATATGTTGAAACACTGTTTATAGCTATGTAAAATTTTAAATCTGCATAACCCAAAGCAATCAAATTAAGGATCTAATTATGCAAATATGTGTTTACATTTGCATATAGAGACACCAATGCCAATGCTCTTAGAAGCTAAATAGGACCATTTTGCATACTACACCCGAAACTAATACTCCACTCCTTCCTACATCGATGAAGGAAGGACCCTTTTTTATAAATAAGATAGGCATATCCAAGTACACATAGAATATACAGTAGATATATCTAGCTACAAAGAGTAAAAAGACCAAGAAAAACCGGAAAACTAAAGCTGACAGAACATAAGTACACTGCCACCAATCATAAAGAGTTCTAAAAGAGAGATCCTCTAGCACTTATTCTCGAAGCTTCTATCATTCCTCTCGCTCCAAATACACCACATTAGACAAATTGGGCTCATTTTCCAAAAAACATTACTAAGTTTACTGTCAAACTGAACTTTCCAACACATTAAAAGGTCCACCGCCGATTGATGCATAACTCAATCCAATCTAAAAATGGTAAGACAGCTAGCCATAAAGCAATAGCTACTTCACAATCTAGTAACAAATGACACATGTATTTCTTTTGCTGTCGTTCTATCCCATCCTTTGTGTAAACATCCTGTGTACTAGGATCTGGCCCCTTAATGTGCCTTTTTTTTATATTGAAATTAATTAACATACAAATTGCATGTCTGAAATTGTGCTGAACCAGACTAAACAACTTGGCATGATGGACATGTTGACAGATTCAATTGGAGCTAAAAGCACCAAAATTGAGCAGTTTCAGAGGCTTTTAGCAAGAAAAACCTTCTTAAAGAAACCCTGTTCATTCAATTATTTCTTTTTTATACCATTGAGATTTGAGAATAAAAATTTTTTCAGCATAAAATTATAAACTATGGATGCAAGAACTTCAGCATGGCCAAAAGTCACCTCTTCCCAAGTACTTGATGCCAGTGGATCAAATGTTGTGATGCTCCTATCTTTAACGGCAGCATTTGCAGAATCCACCAAAGCAACAGATAGTGTGTTCTCGATACTATCATTATCATCATCATTCAATCGGGTGACAACCATAACAGACAGCAACTTTAAGGACTGGACAAATTAATAGAAATAACCACCATCAGAAATGCAATACAAAATCAAGTGCAACAAATAATAACTATATAAACTGTAGCATACTGCAGAGCGAGCAGTTTTGGTGATTGCTCTAATGTCTTCGTTCGCAGTCCAAACCCGTGGCATTGAATCAGAATCATGACTAAACAACGTCGAAAACCTGTTTAGAACTTAAAAGTCAATCGCTACAAGATAATCTGAAAGATCATATATTTGGATTCATGAGTTGCTAGGAGTTGTACCTGTCCTTCATGCGGATCAGGACCCTTCCTGCTTCTTCTCTTGCTTTTGCTTCAACCACCCCTCTTGCATAGTTCTCTATATTTTGAAGCATGCTATCCTTGGTTTGTTCATCCATGTCAAAACCAGAAAGTGCACCAGAGAGCCCAGAGACAGCAGCTTCAGTCTCACGCCTAAGAAGTTTCCTTATTGCCGGCCAGGTCTCACTACTAGCTCCATCTAACAGAGCTTCCACAGGTCCTGACAAAGCCTCTTTCAGTTTAGCCTGCAAATTTGTGACTACCATCAGCAAGGTTACATAAACTGCCTATTTTGCCACCTTTATTTATCTAGATACAGAAGACTAGTAAAACAAAGTTCTCCATATTTTATCAGACCCATGACAATATGGATGAGTCATTGACCACAAAGGCACTGCCAGTTAGTGTAGGGACAATGGCCTACTGAAATTCAAAAGATGGTGAAAATCAAAGGGAAAATTGCAAGGTTATAATCATGCTGACTATCGATATTACTAGAACTTGTAAAGTATTGGTTGCCCTAAAAAATCTATCTCAATAGTTTTTGTCACTAAAAATATGAATTCTAGAACAGTGTATACTACTTTTGTCAACAATAGGCACATTATCACATCAGACTGACTCAGTCTTTTCCATGGGCTTTTCTTTTGTTTTCTGTTGGTGCTGGGAATTTATTGCTTAAACTTTTTTTTTTTATAAGTAAACGATAGTTAGGACACGAGAGAAACAATTTATTGCTTAAACCATATTATTTTAAAGTATTTTTTATTTTAACACCATCAACCATATTATTTTAAAGTATTTTTTATCAGCAGTTAAAATCAAGAAGTCATCTAATTCTGTTATCTTAACATTCTCAGTGTTGATCATACTACTTTTGCTCAGTGGGCTGCCTGAAGGATGGCCATTTTAAGTTTAATATGGAGCATATGGAGAAAGTGGAGAACAAGATGCTTGGAAGATTAGGAGATATCGGCAGAAGAGCTAAAGACTATGTAGGTCAAACAGCTTAATACATGGATGGGAGCATATATTACGACTCTTTTTTATAATAATTCCAATTTTTTTTGTTCTTTTTTTATTTATAATAATTCCAATTTTTTTGGTTCTTTTTTAACTATGAAAAAGGGATTATCTCTTTCATACATCCTGTATTAAGGTTGCGCCACTTGTGCTTTTTTAATTAAATAAATTTACTTACCAAAAAAACATTGTCACTAAGCTTGAAGGCGGTCAGTTGATTCAAAAAGGCTAATGTAATTACCTCATAGTGGACTTAAATGGTCTAAGCTTCCATGATTTCCATGTAACCATTCCTAGTTCCTAAATAGGTGTAATCACATGTATACTTCCTGTGTACTTGGACTATGCCTATCTCTATATCAATAAAATATCTTCTTACTTGTCAAAAAAAAATATACCTCGTAGTGCGTAGTAATTTCAGAAAGCTTGGCAGTGCGGACAGAAGCAATATGCATATCTATATCACGCCGAAGTTTATCCCTGACTTTGGATGTGTCCCAGTTTGCATGTTCAACAACAGCATCTGCAAGACTGATGTATCAATATATCTGCATTGTACTCAGTTCCATACCACAAACTCATCCAGTACTCTGGTTACTAACCTCCCCAGTCTACATGTATTATCAATTTCACATTTTTTATTCATATAAAAGAACCAAAACCTCAACCTTTTGGACTAAAGCACGTTTCTATTAGAACTTTCTTTTTCAACGCCTGGTTCCAATGGTTGATTGTAATTGATGTTAATGGCAAGACCATTCATGAATTTCTTGTATCACCAGAACATCACTCCTAGGCGTTGCTCTTGTATATGACCCATGTACTTGGGCTTTTGCCTATTCTTATGATCAATGAAATTTTATTTACCAATTGAAAAAAAAAAAAGCACGTTTCGAGAACTATAATTAACCGGTTACAACTACTTTTGTCCACATAGTTTCCTGGATTTACAAAGCCTCTCTATTTTTCCTTCTTTCCATCTTTGTTTTTGTCTTGTTTCAATTCATTTTGATACATGAAGTGGGAGTTTCAAAATTAACCATACCTGCACACCCTTCATCAAATAGAGCCATACATAACTGTGTGCAGTTACGAGAGGCCAAAGAAAACCCTTCACCGCCATTCAGAGCTTTATCAAATACTTCCTTGAATTTTTCTAAAGTTCCCAACCTTACGTGCCCCAGCACCGATTGGAATGCTGGTTGGATAAGCTAACAAATTAGGAAATACAAACAATGAGAAAAGGTAACATAACTAAATAATTCAAGAAATAAAATCCTGAATTAGAGGTAATATTGTCCAAATAATAAGCACAAACATTTTGTGTTTCACTAAAAGTAAATCATTGCAACAGCAGCATATGCTCTTAGAAGATTTTGAAGCTCCTTTTAATGACCCCCCTATTGAGATATCTGCAGTATATGGTTTTCTGTTTATATCAATTTGATACACATGCAACAGGTACAAGTGACCAGTTCGTAGACATGTATGAGTCAAATTACCAACTCGACTAAAAATATATTGCTGATAATCCAATATCATAAATTCCCAATTTCATCATACGTCAGTTGTGTACTGAAATTGAAGGAATCAAGGGTTAATCACAACTAATAGGCTCAGCAACACAAAATAAAAAGGGGTGAAACTACCAAAGACAGCATGAGATTACAGCAGAGATAATAACCTGAAGCAATTTTTCTTCAAGCTGATTCCGCTTCGCAGATCTGACACCTTCATCAAAATATGTAGCTTCCGCATCATACCTGCATGAAAAGAATAAAGTACTAAATACTGGAAAGAAAATCATATTTAACAATATTTATACACAGAGACATGAGAATAATAGGGAACGAAAAGATGATTTCAAGTAAAATTTTCCAAACTTCAGCTTATAACTCGAAGATGCATGAAAAGATGTAAATCCAAAAGGTGTTAGGTATGCTAACTAACCAAAACAAGAAATTCAACATAGCCAAGCCAAATAAACTTTGGGCCAGCTACTGATCGTCATCAACTAATCAGAATCTTCAACATGTGTTCTTTTCCATCATTCAATCCCATCTAAAATTATGCTTTTGTCACCTCCCCAATTAACATTTTTTTTTATAAGAGTTTATTAATGACAATAGGCATAGCCAAGTATACTGGATGTATACAAGAGAAAACACCTATTTGGGTCCTCCCTAATTAACATATCCTTTTTCATACTCCTAACCAAGTTATTCTAACCTTCCTCTGCCACTTTTCACTCCCTCAACTTAAATAAAACCCCCTTTCTTGTTGGTACATTAATTAGTCTCCTTCGCACGACCAAACAACACTACCTATCCACAGCCACCACCATCAATACACCTTTTTCAATATGTTGCTATCTTTTCCTTTCTTTTTTTGATAAGTAGTTATCTATATTGGTTAAACTTGAAAATCATCTATCATCAATCTACCTGAGTACATGATCCATCAAAGTAAAAAAAAAAAAAAAAAAACCTTCTTTATCACATGCGGTGCTCACTTCAGTGAAGTGTGCTAATTTGCTGGTTTTTCTTCTCTCTCTCTCTTTTTTTTTTTTTTGGGGGGGGGGGGGGGCGGCGGCATGTTCCCTTTTTGAATGACCAATATTTTTCTCCTAAGGCGACCCCTTCACATGCGCTGCTAGGCATGGTGAACAAAAATTAGAAAACACATATTAACATACAACTAATCTATCCAGATCTGCCAAGCAGCTAACAAAAAGCATTTTCTATCAAACAACTTAATTAATCCTTGAAGTGCTAAACCACCAAAAAAGGTCCATGAAATACACTTACTCTGACAGAAAAGCATAAAAAATTGAAGTCAGCTTTTTCCCAAAGCCAGGAACAGGACCAGACTGCACAGCCTCTTCCAAGTGACACCAGTCCTGTGGTCATTTAAAGCAATTTGGATGTTGGAAGTTTATGATAGTGACCATAATTGAAGAAGAGAAGTAACCAAAACTGTAAATAAAAGCACTTGAATATGGACTGCATGTACCTCATTTGCAGTAAAAGAGGAATACTTTTCATGAGCGATTTCTTCACAGCGTACAGTAGCCACCATAACCTAAAAGTCGATGGATCTTGCATGACATAACCAAAATAATATGCATATACCACGAATGGCCTCAGTTGCACAAGTATTACCTTGTGAGCAGGAAGGTCGAGGTCCTTGTTCTCCTTAATAACTTTCCAAATTTGCTGCGCACTAAAAGAAAACCCCGAAGCAGGAACTACACCCCTTCGATCTCCAGCAAGCCCACCAGGAGCAATGGAATGAAAAAATCGTTGCCTTAAGCTAGCAACCTATATTTATAACAAGTCTATAAGCAAAATACACAACACAATCATCTGGCCAAAAGTTAGCTCAATGCTCCAGACAGAGACGCAAATTATTGTAGGCAAAGAACTGAGACACATAACCGTAGGCAAAGAACTGACACATGCAAGCGCACATGCATGCACACATATGTGTATTCAATACCAGAACACTCAGAGAAATTTATAAATATAATTACTTGAATTCAACAACGAAAAAACAGGATTATATCATCGCAGTGAAGCCCCGAATAAGAGACACCTAATGCAGAGATGCATACCTGCTCTTTAAATTGCTCTTCTTTTTCTTCATAACTAGAAAGAGCAACAACTTCAACCTGAAAATTCAATCTTTGTACATATAAATCCATGATAATTATTCCTTCTTTCAACAACTTCAACCCGACAACCAATAATAAAATAAATCAGATATGTATGATAATTATTCCACACATTTATAAGCTAGAACATGAGGTCTTACATTAAAAAATTCACTTAGTGGAGTTTCCTTGTGCGCATGAGGCTTAGGAACAGAGTCCCATATCTGCAGTCAAAGAGTATTATAACAACAACAAGAAGTTTAACAATATCTTTAAAAAATATATCAAAGATCAACAAATTAAGGAAGCATGTACAAATCTCTTACCTTCTGAACATCTTCTCTTAGAACAGGTTCTAAATTTTCCAGCGGTGTCTATAAACAAACAATGTTAAACACAAGTCAAAGCTCAGCTCAACTCAACAAAGAATCCTTAAACCAATTACCCACAGGAATGACAAACTAAAATTGAACGATAGATAAAGAAAGAAAGCTCTCTGTCCCGTATGCTAGGGCTCTTGTGTACTCTTTTGATCAAAGAAATTTGTTTATCAGTCGAAAAAGTAAATAAAGAGAGCTCTCCCTCAAGGGTCAGAATGAATTACACCAGAAGAGAGGAACACACCCTTGTTTTATCCCGTATTACAAACATTAAAGTTGTTTTACGTGGACTGAACAATCGCATCATGACCTGAAAGCAGATACCAAAATAAAGTCAAACGAATGAAACTTCCAGATTCTGAATGACTGCTGATATATTGCGGGTGGATAGTGATACCTGGAATACAGTCTTCAGAAGAGGCTTATTTGCAGCTTGCTCACGACCAATATCATGACACCACCTGCAGAAAGGGGCTCAGAAAGATCAAATTTATAAACTACTTGGGCGTTTTACTAGTTCTGCACCAGAACAACTCACATGTTTATAAGCACAATATCTGAAACAGCAAGAGCAAAAAGGGCACTCTGTTTCTCGAATGCAGTATCATCCTAAAAACAAAAGATAAAAATATTAAAAATATGCGGCAAGTTATTGCTATCCATATCTCTTCCTTTCAGAGGTTTACATTGTTCTTAACTTCAACAGAAACATAAGCATTCATACACTTATTTTTCAATTCAAACTGTATGATTCCAACATCTAAAACAAATGTATTCATACATATAAGCAATTAAAAAAAGAACTGGAAAAGGAAATAGGAAGCATGCTACAATAGCAACAATTGGAAATGGATAAAGTTACTCAGAAAATCTGGGACAAAAAGCACCTCTCCACGTTCTCTTCCATCTGTACCCTCCAAATCCATAACAAGAGTGCAAGGCTCAATACCAGCACATCTTGCCAACCAAATACCTTTAGTTGTTTGGGACCTAAAAAAGCAGCAGATCCAATCAGTCCAAGATCTCTGATCAGAATACAAAGTAACCTAATATTAAGAGAATTGTGATAACATACCTTCCTCTAAAGGCATCCATCTCCCTGAAGTTGGTACCAAACAAATGATTTAGTAGAGTGCTCTTCCCTGTTCAGATCATGGAAAAAATATGTGAAACACTTAATTTTCTATTTTAAGATTGATATAGGCTGTAATTGACAGTTGCAATGTCCCAGTAAAAATAAAATAAATTAAACCAAATTCAGTAACAACTCAGCTATATCAGTTAAGGAGAAATGCAATATTTCATTTCAGTATGATAGTCATGGCTCACATTGCGCAATCCACTTCCAACTTATTAAGCTTCATTCATAACGCAAAAAGTCTTATCTAAAAAACTGCTTCACCTTTATTCACAAGAACAACCTTTTTTTTTTTTGATAAGTTATTCACAAGAACAACCTTGTTGCATCTCATATTGAAAAGATAAATTTTATTGCAAGTAAATCCTTCCCAAAAAAAGCAAGACTCATAAAGATAAAACTAAAAATCAATGAGCCTAGGAGAGAAAATAATGCATACCGCTGCTTTGTGGGCCCATGATTGAGACTACGGCATATGATAGCCCACATTCGCCTAATCTCACCTCCGTGATAAATTTGGCAATTCCAGTGATATTGAATGCACCATCCCCATCAATAAGTTGGGTTGAGCAAGAGCCATCACTCTTTTCTGTATATCAGTGACAAAAGTAAAAAGGTAAAGGCTTGTTAAGCTTCAAATTTATCATATAATCGATTTAGCAGGAAACCAACTAAACGCATAAAACCTATCCATTATCATCACAAGCATTGCTGTGAAATGAAATCTAAGAAGACTGAGCTGGCACAACAATACTCCCTTATTTACAACAATCCAAAAAGATCTTTTCTAATTCCAAAAGTGCGGCCACATTAATCTAAACAACCTTATTGTACAAACCATCTATAAGTACATCATTTCCTTCCTAGAATAGGAAAGTTAAGAGTGACTATCCGCTTGGCCTTAAACCATTGTTATCTTCTGCCACCAACTAAATAAACAAGGTAATAACAGTCACTATATTTGGCACTTGACACTGCATTGGGTTGCTGAGAAAACTGAGAAAAACCCAGAAACCAGAATAAATACAAAATTTCTGCGTGTACTTTGGTTCCTTACTAAGCAAAACAAATCATTACTAGGCAACAGCCCTTCAATACCGTAATTTGTAGTAACACGGCCTGAGAGGCAACAAAGTTTAAAATTCACAAGCCCGGTTTATTATCATTTCGTTTCCTACATTTTCTCAGCGACGGAACAAATTAAAAAGAAAGAATCTATTCGCGATCCACAAGCAAAGAGTCATATAGATCAAAACCTTAAACCTAAATAAAATTGGCCCAAAATCAACATCATAAAGAATAAACAAATAAGACCCATTAAATGAACGGGATTCTTAACATCAATCAAAATTGAACCCCCAGACAAAATTCGACAAGCCTAAAACGCAGAGGTACTGTAACTTCCGTTTTCCGTTACATTTGAAAAACAACATTGAAATCAATCAGATGCATAGAAAACGCAGAATTAATTGAAAACTAGTCATAATTACGGGATTGTAGTATAAATTTGATGGATCATAGTGTCAGAAGTTTACCCATGTCGAGAGATTGAGTTTGCCTTGGATTGCTCAATCTGGGAAATGGGCTCTGGGGAAATGCGCGAGACGGAGATCGATTTGGCTCGGAGAAAGAGGGAGAAAGTAATTAATAGGGAACAAAGAGAAATTGAATAGGGGAATTGATATCTCTTTGCTCTTAAAAAATGGCAGGCTCGACAGTCGACTCTCTTGGTACAAATTGTTAAAAGAGAAAGGAAAAATGCTTCTCGCCCTTTATTACCCTTTAAGGTTCCTAAAATCTTTTTCCCTCCTTACTGTATTAATAATTTATCTGTAGTGCCATGTAGTTACAATTTCACGAATAAAATTTATTTTATCATATTTTTTAAATTTTATTATGTAAATAAAATTTGTAAATATAAATAGTATTTTCTATAATTTAATACAATATATGACATTATCAGTCTTATCTTTATTTGTTTATCAATCTTATTTTTTTAAGAAAAAAACTATTAATGAATAATTACACATTAATACACGAAAATGCAAGTGAGTATTTGTACATTTTTATAAAAATAAAAAAAAATTAATAATTAACTGTTAAAGCATTTATCCCAAATTAAGTTGGTTTTTTCACTTTTCTCTATAATATTGGATCATTATGAATCATGATTCTTATAAAACTTTAATAGATAGATTTCTTTATCAAATAAATTTTGTCAGATCGGCATTTACCATTTCCATTAATATAATTGAAAAGGAAAATGACAGTATAGTTACCAAATATGTTCGTCAAATGTATCTATATATAATTTTTTTTTAATAATTAAGAAAGTAATTACTAGTAAATTTTTATTTTTTTCGTAATAGTTAATGATGTTTATAAAATAAATTAAAATATTCACTTGTACTAGTGTGCATATTTGATGAGCACATTTAGTAATAACCATAGCATTATTCAGTTTGAAAACTACCACTCATTTTCTTAATATTAATCACATTTTGAGAAAATAATAATATTATATACAGTCGTGAAGTGCACAAAGTTTATGTAATCATTTTAAAAAAAATGATATATATTATTAAAAAATTAGTTCTTTTTTATATAAATTTCATATTTATTTATTTTTAAATAAATTACATGATTTTTATATATTTTATAATTATAAATATCATTTCTCAAGAAGTTAGACCAGTCGTATAATCCCACTTCATTGATGCACTTCAATTCGATCAGGTGTAATCCTAATTTCATTTTTCAAAGGTAAAAATTCAAGAAAAAAAATCTTAATTTTGGTTTGGTTATTAAAAATTTATGTTTAAAATTTAAAATTCTAATGTCATCATTATAAATTTTTTAAATTTTTATATTAAATAAAATAAATAATTCAATTTTTTTAAATTATAAAAAAAAATAACAATATTAAAATATTCCATTCTAAAATTCAAAATCCTCGTCTCAAAATCCTGCCTTCCCTAACCGAACCTAAAGAAAAAGCAAGAGCATAAATCCGAGGGTAGGTGAGATAATGGAGAAATGGGTCTACACCGACTCTGATCGGACCCACTGACCGGCCATGAATCATTTTGGAAGATAAAAGGGCTACATTATGATTACTGGTGAGGCGGATCCACGCGTGAATCCAACTTCACTGTGCCTAGAGACCAACATTCCATTATATCAACAAATTGGCTAGTTTTTTTTTTCTTTTTAATATACATTTATAAAGAAATATTTTAACCATAAAAATAAATTTACTAGTTTGATTTAATACGTCAATTTATAGAATTTTTTTTATTATAAAATAAATATAATAAAAATTTATATCATTTACTCTTATAACTTCTTTTTTTATAATAGTAGTACTTTGCAATTTTATATAGTAAGTTTACTTCTGATAAGTTTCTTTTCTGACGTCATCCAACTTAAAAATTTTTTTAATTTTTTATTTTTTATTTTTTATTTTTTATTTTTTTATTTAATTATTTTATAATCATTACAACTTTTGTAAACTTTCAAACAAATTATATATTATATTTTAAAATAAAAATAATAAAGTAATGTTATATACAGTTTTAAATTATGCAAGTCTCATGTACTATTTTTTTTAAAAATATATTATACCATTAAAAAATCGAGTACCATCACCCATTATTGTACACGATCAACATTGAAAATTTGACACACTCGACCGATTAATGAATAGGTTAGTTTTGGTCTAAGAAAGTAAGGATATTCGATTTTCAGCCCGATCTAGGAGTAAGTTTTTCACTATGGACCGATTAGATTTAATGTATAAAGTTTTTAATTATCATTTTGTAAGTAATTATATAAGTTTCTTATAATTAATTATAAATAATTACGTAATTTTCTTATAACCTAATTATTTATGATTAGATTATATAAAATATTAAAGGTTATAAATTTTAAGACAAAGTATTAACTATTAATTATTGATCACACACATACTATTAATATTATTAAGTTATGATACTCAACTAAAATACTTAATTATTAAGTATATACTTAGTTAGATGACTTGAATTAAAACATTCACTTAGCTATTTATATCTAATTTGTTGTAAAAAACTTTAAAAAAATTTGAGCCAGACCGAATCAAATCGGTTCAATCTGGACTTTTGGTGGACTGAAATAGGTCCATTTCCAAATTTTCATTTTAATTAATTACAATCTTAATTAATTGGACTGGATCAGACCAATTACAATCTTAATTAAGATATACATTTTACTTTAAAGAGTGAATTCAGGTTAAAGTAGAATAATTACAAGAAGAGAACTCAAGATGTAACTACAAAAATAGATTATTTGTAAAGATTCGTATAATTTTTAGAAAAATAATTAGATTTTTAATAATATGTATTAAAACAAGAACCCTGTCACAAGTTAGGCTATTTGGTCACACTAATTCAAAATTTGTAAGTGAGTAAAGTAGTGAATGATTGTGGATGTTCACTTCCTATTTATTTATGAGTACGATTATTTTAAAGTCTCTATACACTACATATTATTTATGTGGTATAAATTAATTTTAAAGATAAATTTTAAAATTTAAATTTTAAGCGCGGATTGGATAATAGAATAACTATTTATCTATTATCATAATCAATTGATGAGATATATAATTTAAATATTAACTTTTTTTTTTAAAGGAAATTGTCATCATTTATTTATCAGAGAAACTTATATCCATAACCAAATACATTTTGAGATGTTCTCGTATCAAACATGACATCATAAATCAAAATAATGCATTTAGAACTTTACAAGTACACTATTTCATCCTGTGACTTATCTTATATTTACTATTGTTAATATTTTCTACAGATAAACGTCAAAGAGATAACACTTTCTGCATATACAGAAATTCACTCTCACCCTTCATAAAAAGAAAAAACTCAATCTCTACAGACAAACATTTGAGAGACGAATTTTTTTTTTCAATTAACAATAAGATAGATGCAAAAAAATACGAATTACAGTTTAGACCAACTCCGGTAGATTTCAAAATATGTGACGGCTCGTGAAGGTAACATACTTGTCCCTTGTCAGCCACAAATGTCAGATTTGAAAGGTCTAGTGATAGCGAGTCCAGTAATCTGACGCATGTGTTGAGAAGGGTTGTCGGAATGAGTGGCGTGTGAGGACCATATACAGATGTGGGTGGCATGTGAGAACTATGCACGCTGATTTTCGTAAAACCACAACTTTTCTCTGAATTATTTTCGATCTATAAATTTATTTGTGCCACTGGTGTCTCTCGAGAGTTGCTGGAAATATGTTGATTTATCTTTTCGACTTTAAAGAAAGCAAAATAAAATCAAGTAAAAAAAATATTGATAAATAATATGGGTGAATGGAAGAAAGAGAAAGAAAATGAAGGAGGAGGAGTCAGGCAAAAACTAGGGGACTGTTTGGGATTGCGGTGGGAGGTCTAAAAAGTGCGGTAAAACGGTTTAAAGTGTTTAAATAACAAAATTTGTCCATTTTGTAGTTTTACATTGAAGTTCTTCTAAATTTAAAAAAAAAAAAAAAAAACAGATTACTATGTTTCAACAAAACCATCAAAGTGATGCTTTTTATCATAAGTACTTCAGAAAAAGTAATCCATATTTTACTGTGCTATGTACATTACAAAATGATTCTCATCATTTTAACACAATGACAACTTTGACCATCTATATTTTTCATTATTCTCGTATAATTTACTCAAAACTTTGCCCATCGATATTTTTCATTATTCTCTTATCACTTATGCATCGTTGAAGAGATTTTCTGTTTTATTATAATTATTGAAAAATCTATTAGATTATTTTTGTTATTATTTTATTATAATATTTTATTTTTATCAAGTATATCCCCTTTTATGTAATATCTATCCCAAAATGTCATTTTCAAACAAATCTAATATGTTTGAAAGTGTTTTAGACATATAGATTCCAAACAATAAATAGTTTTTTAATAATAAAACTTATTGCGTTAAGCTCTAAGTTAAAATTAATATTTTCCACTACATTTCCAAATATGTACTAGATCTGGACCCCTTTTTAACTAGAGAGATGGAATGAAGCAAATATTAACTATTTAAATGACAATTACTAGAACTCAAAATTAAGAATGATTAAAAAATAAGTTTTGTTACATACAAGTAAAATTGCGTACTAATTTGTGTACCAATACTGATTATTTCATATTCAAAATTTAAATTAGCATTGTTTTCAATAAAATCTACTTTTTGACCAATCACATTAGATTGATGCACATATTAGTGTGTAATTGTACTTGCAATTAGATTTTTCCTAAAAAAAAATAACAGTTCCTCTTTGGGCAGATTTGTCCTACAAAGGCAGTTTATGGGACACCAATAAATGGATGACACTTTAGCATTGCACAAAGATGAAGCCTAAATCTGGTTGCACCATAGCAAGACCATTTGGGTCAATTACTGAAATCCCAATTCAAGAGAAAACTTCCCTCTCAACAAATGCCTTGGACAGAAAATGCTTGCCCTTGCCGCACCGCACCGTAGCCTTCGACCGACACCGCAGGCCACACGCCGTATGCCGGTGGAGGAGATTCAGAGTAGACAGACGCACCCTTCTGATCTTCCGTTGCACACGATAGCACAAACTAGTAGAAACCCAGTTTCACCCCACTAGCAGCTAATTCGCCATTGCCCATTCCTCTTTCCAGTTGCCATCATACACGGCACTGCCTATTCATCAAGCACAGTCATAATCGAGAATGGTTGACATATATAATTTTTTTTGCAATAATCATGTTTTCTCTATTTTTTTATAAGTCTCTTAGCAAATGGCTAGTTCTATGGTAAGAAATGAAACTCCAACCAACCCCCTTCACTTTGCGTTTTAATTTTTCTCTATGCAGTACCGAAAAATTTATGTTTTGTTTAAGCCATACTCAAACTCATGTTATTGATTTTCTTTCTTTACTTGAAGTTTTGTTAGTCCAATCCTATATGAATTATCGTGATGAGATTTTGGAACATCATATCATCATTGGTTCAATAATTTTATGTCTAGAAATTGTAATATTATCTTGGTGTTATGTGGAACTTAATGGTTTTGAAACATACTGTTTGGTTGATTTCCATTGGACATCCTTATAAATAATAATGTTGAACCTATGTGGTATATGTTTACGCGAATAATTCACTCTTTACATTAAAATTGTTTTTTTAATAAGTATGTTTTATTTTTTTTTGGAAGTGAAAGGTCTTTCTCTTACGCTGGGTTCAAAACCGTATACTTAAATCAAATTGGCTACACAAAACTAAAATCTTATCTATCTCATCTCAATTTATCATTACAACTTTTTAAAATCTTCATACAAAATATAATAAACAATTAAACTTTTTCAAATCTCAATACAAAATTAATATTAAAAAATTATATTATAATAATATTTTATTCATTATTATTTAAAACATATAATCTCATCTCATCTAATCTGTATAATCAAATTAGGAGTTTTTGGTTCAATCTTGTGTAAGAGAGAATCGCGTCCCGGGGGGGTGTGTTGGGGTTCTCGGTCTAGACCCCACGCACCAAGTCCTCCACGCCAACGGTGGCCTTGTGATGACCGAACCTTGGTTCCTCTCTTGCTTGGCTCACGTGCAAAGGTGGTCAATATAACCACTTGGGGATGGTGGGGTTAAGTGTTTAGGCTAAGATGGGTGGATGAAGTGATGGAAGATGAAGGGTTGTGTGGTTCAAGGGTGAGGGCGCACGGCACAAGTGTGTGCTAGTGTAGGCGCCACTTGGAAGTTAGGCTTAGGGTTTGGAAAATGTAAGATGAGTGGCTATAATTGAAGATGAGTGATGTGGAGTGAATTACTAGGGCTGGCCGAAATTGGATGGAGGAGAGATTTTAGGAAGTTTCCTAAAATCTTGGAATATGATTTCCCTACAATCTTGAAGATAACTCTCCTAGAATCTTGGGATATGATGGATGAGGTGTATGGCCGGCTATGGAGTATGGAATGGGTCAATTAGGGTTCCTTAATTATAGGAACCTTGATTGGCAATTGGGGTGGGCGGCTAAGGCATGAAAGATGGAGCAAGCCAATATGGAAAGTGGACTAACACTTGTGCGGGGCGATTTTGGGGTTTGGACGGATTGAATGAGCTAAATTCAATATGAACACCTCAAGAACAATGATGAACATGCATGAACAAAATGAAGAACATGCATGAACACAATGAAGAACACTCAAGAACAATATGAACACTCAAGTGCAAAATGAAGAACACTCAAGAACGACGAAGAACACTCAATAACAATAGCAAATTACTAATAAACTTGAATGAACAAACACATAAAAAGGATAATCAATACTTGATTCACGGATTGCACAAGTAATGAATAAACCTCATAGATTGATAAACACAACTTGGATTCACGAATTGCACCAAGTTGCAAGAACAAGATAGATTGAATAACACTTATTCAAAAAATTGCAAAATGTGATTCTCTCTTTGGGATTCACAAATTGCACCCAAAAAGCCTAAGTGCAAAGGCACCAGTTTATGATCTCTCAAATAATAGTCTTCCCTCTAGGAGTTTTGCCAAAAGATACTAAAGCAAATGAAGGAGGTCCTATTTATAAGAAAAACAAATTAGAAACCCCCAATGGGTCCCTAGAAAATAAATAAATAAAGCAAATTAAATAAATAAATAACAAGATAATGGCCATGGACCAAGGCTAGCCGTGGCATGCATGACCCATGGTGGGCTAAGTGGTGCACGGTGGTCAGATTGGTCCATGGTCAGGTGGTGCGGTCATGGCTTGCTGGGTTGTAAGCCATGGTGGTGCGCAGTATGGTTGGCTGATGGTGAGCCAAAGTGGTGCGGCATGGCTAGCTGATGGTGAGCCATGGTGGTGCACAGCATGGTGGGCATGGCTTGCTGAAGGTGAGCCAAGGTGGTGCACGGTATGGTGGGCATGGCTTGCTGAAGGTAAGACATGATGGTGCACGGCATGGCCCGGGCTGGTGGCCTGGGCGCTGAGTTTGCAAGGCATGGGCTGGAGTCATGTGCTGGATGGCATGCCTGGGTGGCATGTCACTGACCTGCTCTGCAAGGTATGGGCTGGAGCCATGCGCTGGATGGCACGCCGCGAGGCATGCCACTAACCTGCTCTGCAAGGCACGGGCTGGAGCCGTGCGCTGGATGACGTGCCTGTGGGGGCACACCACTGGCCTCGCTAGGTGGTGTGGGGGCACGCATGTGACACCTCGTTTTTACGTGTATTTTCACTTAATGAATATTTAATTTAATTAATATAATAATTCTTTTATTTTAAATTATCAAATTTTAAATTGATTTTATTTGTTTTTGAATTTAAATTGTTGTTTAATTTATTTTAGCTTGTCTTTGGTTTTAAAATTAAATTGTTAGTTTTTAATAGTTATTTAATATATATTTTAGCTTTACGTTGTGTTTAAAGTATTTTATTGGTTTTATTGCTTTTAAAGTTATTTTCGTTGGATCAGTTGTTGACTCCAGAGGTGAGGATTGGATCTCATTTCTTTTCCTCCATCTTTTCTTTTCTCTTTTTCCTTTTCCTTCTTCTCTTTTTTTTTTTTTTTTTTCTTTCTTCGTTCCCTTTTTCTTATTTTCTTCCCCGAGCCCCTTCTTCCCGTGCGATTTCTTCTTCTTCTTTCTTCCTCTCCCCAACGCCGTCCAGCACCCACCACCCAGACCGGTCGCCGCCGGCTGACGTGGCCGACACAGCCACCACCGGTCGACTCCCCTCCGGTCGGCGCACCACCCCACCAATTTCCAGCCCCATCCGTGCCGCCAATCACCCCCTACAGCCCATCTAAGCCGCACAGTTTTTTGTCGTTTCCGGCGCCGTCGCACCACCTCTGGCCACCACCTCTTAACAGCTTCTTCCTCTACCTCTTGCCGTCCTAACCCACCCATTTTCGGCCCCGATCCGTTGCCGGAGCAGCTCCCACGAACTCAACTCTGATTTGACCTTTTTTCCGTTTCCACGGCCATTTCCACCGCCACCCACGATCAAACACCACTTCCCTTAGCTTCATAAACATTCCTAAGCCATTCCCTATCAATCCCGAGTTTTGGTTTGTCTCCGTTCAAAAGTGAGTATTTTACAACCCACGACCACAGTGAATTTTCACTGTTACGTTGCTTTTCCTTCACTGTTTGCTACGCGCCGATCCTTCGAAAAATAATATATAGCGCTGTAAGTATTTTTCAAAATTTGTTTTAGATTTAAATGTATTATTGCCTTTACAATAATTATTTGTGATCTGGTTGGTTATTCCGGACTGAGTCCAATGAGTCAGGGGTCGATTGAAATTGAGGAAGGAGTTGTTTGTTTGGTTGTTATTAATGTTTGGATTATGTTGGTGAATTTGTATAATTTTATTTGCATTGCATTGTGCACGCATATGCATGTGTTATTTATTGAAAACTGGGTTTTTGGGTGAGATATGTTTTTATTGGTAAACGTGAACGTGTGGATTGATTGGCTAGAGTTAGAGGCACGTGTAGGGATGGTGGTAGAGTCCCGCCTGCGATTCCCGCCTGCGGTGCACGCGGTGTAGGGATGGTGGTAGAGTCCCGCCTGCGATTCCCGCCTACAGTGCTCTGATGGTTTGGTTAATCGGCCATTTTCTGAAAAAATGGCGAGACTGGTTTTTGGGCCATTATCTGAGATAATGGCGATGATTGATTTAAAGGAAAGATTTTGGGCCAAATGAGATTTTGGCGTGTGTGGAAAAAAAGGTATTTTATGGGACATGTGCATTGGGCATACTTCATGCATATTGTTTTGGTTGTAATATGTTTTTATCTTGCGTCGTTTGGATTATTATTTACCTGCGGCACCATTTTTGGTACCGTAGATTTTGGTGCAGATGTAGGGGAGGAGGATGTTGAGCCCAAGGAGCCAGCTCCGCCGGAGGAGTAGTTTGGAGTGCTTTTTATATATTATATTTGTCGTTATTTTTATTGGTATGTATTTGGATTTAAGATGTTGAACATGTAATATTTTATTTACACTTGTTTTAAACTGGTTTGTAATTAAACAAAATTCTGGTACTTAGTTATATGACTTATCTATCCGCTGCGTGTTTTTATTTGTACACATATGGCATGTGCACACATTTTTGGCACTTGGCGATGGGATGTGTGACCTGTGTTGTCATCATCCCGTCGTCTCGATTTCCACGTGGCCGTACGTGGGAGTTGGGGGCGTCACAGGTGGTATCAGAGCAGTTCGGCTCTGGGTAAAACCACATGTCCCATAGGAGCGGTACCAGAAAGTTTTAAAGTTGTGTTTTAAAGGTTTGTTTTATTTGAAGCTTTGTTCTTGTTTCTAATTGAGTTAACTTGATTTTAATTATTTTATGTATTTGCTTGTTTTATCGTATGCATTTTATGTTATCGTTATTTGGTTTTGTTTTTATGTTGCTTGTTTTGTCCGAGATTTAAACCGGGTCAAAAGTTGCTGATATTTGATCTCACAAATTTCGAGGACGAAATTTATTTTAAAGGGGGAGGATGTGACACCCCGTTTTTACGTGTATTTTCACTAAATGAATATTTTAATTTAATTAATATAATAGTTCTTTTATTTTAAATTGATTTTATTTGTTTTTGAATTTAAATTGTTGTTTAATTTATTTTAGCTTATCTTTGGTTTTAAAATTAAATTGTTAGTTTTTAATAGTTATTTAATATATATTTTAGCTTTACGTTGTGTTTAAAGTATTTTCTTGGTTTTATTACTTTTAAAGTTATTTTCGTTGGATCAGTTGTTGAATTCCAGAGGTGAGGATTGGATCTCATTTCTTTTCCTCCATCTTTTCTTTTCTCTTTTTCCTTTTCTTTTTTTTTTTTTCTTTCTTTCTTCTTTCCCTTTTTCTTCTTTTCTTCCCCGAGCCCCTTCTTCCTGTGCGATTTCTTCTTCTTCTTTCTTCCTTTCCCCAACGCCGTCCAGCACCCACCACCCAAACCTGCCGCCGCCGGCTGACGTGGCCGACACAGCCACCACCGGTCGACTCCCCTCCGGCCGGCGTACCACCCCACCAATTTCCAGCCCCATCTGTGCCGCCGATCATCCCTTACAGCCCATCTAATCCGTACAGCTTTTTGCCGTTTCCGGCGCCGTCGCACCACCTCCAGCCACCACCTCTTCACAACTTATTCCTCTACCTCTTGCCGTCTTAACCCATCCATTTTCGGCCCCGATCCGTTGTCGGAGCAACTCTCACGAGCTCAACTTCGATTTGGCATTTTTCCGCTTCCACGACCATTTCTACCGCCACCCACGGCCAAACACCACTTCCTTTAGCTTCATAAACATCACTAGGCCATTCCCTATCAATCCCGAGTTTTGGTTTGTCCCCGTTCAAAAGTGGATATTTTACAACCCACGGTCACAGTGAATTTTCACTGTTACGTTGCTTTTCCTTCACCGTTTGCTACGCGCCGATCCTTCGAAAAATAATATATAGCGCTGTAAGTATTTTTCAAAATTCGTTTTAGATTTAAATGTATTATTTCCTTTACAATAATTATTTGTGATCTGGTTGGTTATTCTGGACTGAGTCCGAGGAGTCGGGGGTCGGTTGAAATTGAGGAAGAATTTGTTTGTTTGGTTGTTATTGATGTTTGGATTATGTTGGTGAATTTGTATAATTTTATTTGTATTGCATTGTGCACGCATATGCATGTGTTATTTATTGAAAACTGGGTTTTCGGGTGAGATATGGTTTTATTGGTAAACGTGAACGTATGGATTGATTGGCTAGAATTAGAGGCACGTGTAGGGATGGTGGTGAGCAGGGATGGTGGTAGAGTCCCGCCTGCGATTCCCGCCTACGGTGCACGCGGCCTAGGGATGGTGGTGAACAGGGATGGTGGTAGAGTCCCGCCTACAGTGCTCTGATGGTTTGGTTAACGGGTCATTTTCTGGGAAAATGACGAGACTGGTTTTTGGGCCATTATCTGAGATAATGGTGATAATTGATTTAAATGAAAGGTTTTGAGCCAAATGGGATTTTGGCGTGTGTGGAAAAAAAAGGTGTTTTATGGGACATGTGCATTGGGCATACTTCATGCATATTGTTTTGGTTGTAATATTTTTTTATCTTGCGTCGTTTAGATTATTACTTATCTGCGGCACCATTTTTGGTACCGTAGATTTTGGTGCAGATGTAGGGGAGGAGGAGGTTGAGCCCAAGGAGGCGGCTCCGCCGGAGGAGTAGTTTGGAGTGCTTTTTATATATTATATTTGTCGTTGTTTTTATTGGTATGTATTTGGATTTAAGATGTTGAACATGTAATATTTTATTTACACTTGTTTTAAACTGGTTTGTAATTAAACAAAATTCTGGTACTTAGTTATATGGCTTATCTATCCGCTGCGTGTTTTTATTTGTACACATATGGCTTGTGCACACACTTTTGGCACTTGGCGATGGGATGTGTGATCCGTGTTGTCATCATCCCGACGTCTCGATTTCCACGTGGTCGTACGTGGGAGTCGGGGGCATTACAACGCATGTATGGCATGGCATGGGCCATGCGTTGGTCTGGTGGTGGGCATGGCATGACGCTGTGCGTGGCCTATTGATGATGGGCATGGCATGGTGCCAAGCGTAGGCCTGATGGTGGGCACAAGGTGATGCCGTGCTGCTGCTGTGAGGCCCAGTCAGGTGGCTTGGGCAGTGGTCCTGCATGGCCTAAGCTGGTGGCCTGGGTGATGAGCATGCATGGCCCAAGCTGACGGTCTGGGTGTTGGGGCTGCAAGGCACGGGCTGGAGCAGTGCGCTGGATGGCATGCCTGGTGGGCACGCCACTAGCCTTGCTTGCAAGGCACAAGCTGGGGCCGTGCGCTGGATAGCGTGCCTGTGAGAGCACACCATTATCCTTGCTAAGTGGTGCTGGGGCGCGCATGCATACGCTCAGGTGCTCACTCAAGGGAGTGCGCAGGCCTACATGCATGATCTGCGCGCAGCCAGTAGTCTCCATGGGCGCTTGCTGCGTGTCAAGGCATGAGCCAAGGCATGCGCATGCAAGCAAGCTAGCCATGTGATTGTCCTGGGCGTGCCATGGCATGCTAGTTGGGATGTCCTGAGTGTGCCATGGTATGAGCCATGGCATGCCTACGGCATGTCTGTGTGGCTGACATGAGTGTGCCATGTGCCATGGCATGCTAGCGATGCTGTCAAGTGCGTGTCATGGCGGGAGCCATGGCTTGTCTGTGGGTCCGTCATGCATGTGCCATGGCATGATGGTGGTGCTGTTAGGGGCGTGCCATGGCTGGGGCCGTGGCATGCCTGTGGGCGTGCTGAGGGGTGGCTGGTGCTAGCCATGCTGGTGGCCCATGGGGCTGTCAAGGCATGTTAGTGACAGTGTCAAGGCAAGGCCCGTGGGGCTGTCAGGGCATGCCATCAGGAGTGTCAATGGGCTATCAAGGCTGAGCCATGGCTTAGTCAAATGGAAATATGTGAGCCATCTTCCAATTGACCCATGCCATTCCCGCAATCTCCCTAAGGTCTGCACTAGACCCCTACAGAAGTCCTCCAAAGTTAGGCTCGACCTTATATGTGGTCCAATCTCGGAAGTCCATGTATGTCTAGGACCATGTCCTAGGGCATTTTTTGTTGGGGTCTCGACAGGGTGTGTAACAGCTCGCTAAAATAATCAGTTTTGGATTCTTTCCCGACAGCAATCACATCTCTCTCGTCTTTACCCTCATCTGGAATCACGCGTATAGATTATCTTTTCCGTAAATCACGTAATTTGTTCTTCACCGACAGCTGTAAAATCATGAACAGTTTTATCCTAAGCGTTGTACCTCGATGGCGTTTTCCCGGATCTTATCCATCGAATTTCAAAGTATTAGATAAGCTTGTTTTTAAAGTAGCACAATTATAATAATTTAATGAGCTCTGAAAATATTATAATTGTGGATAATTACTTAGATTAAATATTTTAGTTGTTTTAAGATATTAAGATGTTTAATTTTACGTTGAAAACTCTTATTTAAATTAATTGGTTTTATCATCTTCGATTAATTAACGGTACTTTATCATTTTATATAATGATGAGGAAATATTATTTTATAAATTTTAGTTTATAAAATAATATTCTACCTTAATTCATCGTAGTGTTTTATTTAAAGTGTTTTATTTAAAATAAGTTTCATAACACGTGATCAGCACGAATCGCTCTTTTCTTCCTCTACCTCCTGGTCTCTTTCTCTCTGGAAGATTTGAGAATCACCGTTTGCCCTTTCTCTTTCTCTCTCATCTCTTCCTCTCTCTCAGTCCTCGAAGAACCACGTCGTTGAAGAAACCGAAACCAAAGCCGAAACTCCCTCACATATTATCCGAGTCGAGCTTTGCTAGTTCCTCTCCGTGAAGCACAAAATCGACGGACCGAACCTCCAGCGCATCCTCCTGCAAGCACTAACTTCTTGCAACCCAGCCTATTAGCTCAGTTGGTGCACCGACATGCCGTTACATGGACAAATCCAGGTCTGCGAGCCGGCATATCTTGGATATGGATGCCGGAATTGAGCCACTGAGCTGGTTCCTACACAGTAGGGCCCGACTCAGCCTGCCGAGCTTTCCAAAATCGGCCAATATCTCACCAGAGATCTGGTTGTTGCTGAGATCTAGGTGCATCAACTGGAGTTTCCCTTCCAGTCGGCAACAGAGTAGCTAGCCAGGAGGTGAAGGATACGGTCCAGCATAACAGGGGCATCTGGGTTCGTGGTTCGGAGCGTGCGAAGGAGTGGAGAAGAAGACCGTGAGCGATGTGTTGTTGATGAACGGTAGTGAGGAGGCCGTGTTAACGAGGTCAGCGTGGACTGGAGGTCTGCAGAGAAAAGATTCTTTGGAGAGATCTCAAGCAAGGTGGGTGTAAACTATGGACAGCTCAAGAATAATCTGCCATCACCCATTCGGTCCGTGCCTTCCGTCTAAAACCAAGATAATGCTGGGTGGGTCCCGTGTGTTTCCAAAAGCAAGTCCGTCCAAAATGAAATGGTAGTCTTCATCCGCAACCTCAACAATCCCTTGGTTGTTTTGAGATCTGGGCAAATCTTTTTCTCTCTCTGCACTGAGATTCTCCCAGCCCACTCATCTTAGCTGCAACTTTGTTGCTATAGATCCGGTTGGAGCCATGTCTCTCTGGCAACGATAACTTTGTTGTTTTGAGGAGAGAGCCTTGAAGATGCACACACTGAATGGTTCCTACGCCTATCATGGAGTCAATTGAGAGTCCATTAATCTGGAGCACCCGGCTACGTTTGAGACGCTAGCTATGGACCCGATGGTTGTGGAAATCCAGATCCAACAGTCATGGCCACAAACCGTTTGTGTGTGAAGATTCCAAAAGGAACAAAACCTTCAACTGCATCGGCGAAGCCATAATCAACCTTAGATCCCCACATGGGCTCCCGCTCCGATATCGTCGACCACTTCAAGCGCAAGTTCTACCAGCGCTACATCGATCCTGAGCTTGTGGTCTTGAAAGAAGCACAGGCTCCGGATAAGCAATCGGACAGGTAGAGGCCTCACTATGGTTTAGTCTGAGCGTGACGTTTACAGCACCTCAAAACAATATATTCAAATGAACGTTCAAGGACGACTAAGGAGGTAGCTTGAGATCACAGGTGCAAATTGGTTTGTCTTAATAAAACCTGTGACGTTGCTGGATAGATTGAGAAATAAAGCTATGGCACCAAGAACATGGATAGCTAGACCACGTGGGCCTTAGAATATTGTACAACTAGTGCTCCAATGACTATGGTGACGAAAGAGTTGATATCCAATCCGTGAATTCCACCCTATTAAGAACATGGATGCTGTTCTCTGGGGCCCACTCCACCAACCAATCTGACTTTGTGAGCATCCAGCCTTACTTTGTTGACTAAATGAAGATAGCTCCATACAGCCTTACTTTGTCGAATGAACGAAGGTGGCTCACTATGGTGGATGCTTTTGTACTCTTATCAAATTTGGAAATAAGAAAAAATTTCATAAAAAAAAAAGGGTAGGTGGGACGAATTCATTGAAGCACTTGGTACATCTTGTTGGTGGCCTGGTTTCCAGTGACGCTGCATTTGTTGACGCAAAGAGAGAACAGAGACTCTTTGTTTAGGAAAGCAAGCTTCAATTTCAATGAAACCTCACGTTGCCGTGGTATTGCAAGTGCTCATATTATGACAATTGAGTTCAGAAGTGAAAATCTTAAGGATTTGAGTGTTCCTCTTCCAGCTGTTGTGCAGTTCCTAGTGTTTCGCACTCTATTCTCATAGAACGCGACGATCGAAGTAAGTTAGCCTCTAACTTACTATCAGTTTATTGTGTATGTGTGATGGGTAAGGGAACTACAATTTATGTATGTATGTTATCGTATATGCCATGTCATGCTATGTCATTACATGTTTATCTGTTAAGTATGATTTAATCTCTCATGAATATTTATCTGTTACACAATCTTTTCTGTCATACAATGTTGTATGTTATAAGTATGCCATGTTAAGTATGCCATATGATACATGTATGCCATTAAATGTTTATGATTAAATCATATTGTGCCATTTACAAGTATACGCCATGTTAGAAAAGTATATGATATTAAATAATATCTCATGCATTAAGAAAGATAAGACATGTTATGTTACGTATAATACGTGGGGCCACAACAACTGTGGAGTACGTATTATATTTTATGTTACGTATAATGCGTGGGGCCACAACAACTGTGGAGTACGTATTATATTTTATGTTACTTATAATGCGTGGGGCCACAACAACTGTGGAGTACGTATTATATTTTATGTTACTTATAATGCGTGGGGCCACAACAACTGTGGAGTACGTATTATATTTTATGTTACTTATAATGCGTGGGGCCACAACAACTGTGGAGTACGTATTATATTTTATGTTACTTATAATGCGTGGGGCCACAACAACTGTGGAGTACGTATTATATTTATGTTACTTATAATGCGTGGGGCCACAACAACTGTGGAGTACGTATTATATTTATGTTACTTATAATGTGTGGGGCCACAACAATTGTGACATGTAGAATACGTGGGGCCACAACAATTGTGGAGTACGTATTATATTTTATGTTATGTGTATTCATGGGGCCACAACAACTGTGGAGCATGAAGTATGGGGCCACAACAACTGTGGAGCATACACTACATGAGACACAGCAATTGTGACATGTAGAATACGTGGGGCCACAACAACTGTGGAGTATGTATTATGTTTTATGTTACTTGAATACGTGGGGCCACAACAACTGTGGAGTACGTATTAACGCACGTTATTAATCAAGACAATTGAATAAGATTCCAAGTTTATGTTAAGTCCAGTTTCAGATCAAATACATGATAAGTCAAGTTTTAGATCAAGTCCATGTTATGTTATACTCACGTACATGTTATGTTCAAGTTTATGTTATTTTCAAGTTCTTATTTATGTTATGCAGGTTTACGTTCATGCTATATTTCAAGTCCATGTTATGTTTCACGTTCATGTTATGTTGTTTGTTCATGTTATGTTTTAAGCTTAAGTTCATGCCATGTTAAGTCAAGTTCAGTTCACGCTTAAGTTCTAGTTATGTCATGCTATATGTCAAGTTATACTATGTTTATGTATGACTATAATTATGCATTTATGCTTTTACTGCCATGCATGCATTTTTAACCTGTGTGTGAGTTTTATGTTAACTTACTGAGATTTGTAATCAAATCTCACTGTGGTAGTCCCAACTACCATTCCCCCCGAATGGTAGATCTTGTTACAGGACCCAAAGGAGAATTGGAATCTGACCAACTGAATACGGTCGACTAGGCCACGGTGCGATGTTGATGATGATATAGTATTAAACTTAGGTTAATACTTGTACTTTTGGAGTTGTATCTCAAGTATTCTTTTGATCACAACCATTTTGGACTAGTGTGGTGATCACGGCTTTTTAGTATGCCTTTATGTATGAATTATGTTTCAAGTATTTGGGATATTTTTAGTTTGGTGCATAGTATTGCTAAAGAAAAAAATTATCCGCTGCGAATATTGCATAATGCTAGATGCATGTTAGGAACATTGCATCTTATATGTCATGAACGGGGGCAGGTAACCTTGTGTTGCATGTCTCGACGCTTCAAATGTCCGTTCAATCCCAAGCGGAATTTGGGAGTGTCACAGGGTGTGTGTGGAAGCAGGAAGCAGAAATTGAGAGAGCAAAGGGGGGACGTAGGAGGAGGATTTCTTATGGGGTTCAGGAGGAAGAAAATGGAGAGAGAGAGAGAGAGAGAGAGAGAGAGAGAGAGAGAGAGAGAGAGAGAGAGAGAGAGAGAGAGGGGGATGCTAGAGGAAGAGAGAATAGTTTCAGTCAGAGAAAGGGGGAACGCAGGAGTCCTTGGAATAGGGGTGTCAAATCGTGTTAACGGGTCGTATTCGTGTCGTGTCAAAACATATATATTATACTATATAGGTCAACTCTAACCCAACTCGTTAAGCTTATCGTGTCAAAATCTCGAACTCTAACACAACTATTAATATAACGGGTCGTGTCGTGTTAACCATTTTTGACCCATTAGTGAATATTATGAAATAGGTTAACACGACATAGCACGATATAATACTATCCGTTTAAAACTGTTTATGTAAATGGGTTAAATAGACCTAAAAGTACTTCGTTTAACCTGATTAAAATTAGCATAATTTTATATAAATGTTAAAATCATAATATTTATAAAAAAAAACTAACTAAAAGTCTAAAATTACAATTCAAACAATAAAAATATTGAAATTAAAATTTTAATAATTTTACTTTTACGTATAAGGATATAATTGTAACTTTAACTTTCTTAACGTGTCATAACGGGTTGATCCGTTATCAACTCGTTAAGCAATCGTGTCTTAACAGGTCAACCCATTTTGATTCGAATCTGTTAAAACTAAACTCTAACTTATTATTATCGTGTTTTGTTTATATTAAATTAACAGATTGTGTAACATTTTACCGCCTCTGCCTTGGAGTTGGGGGTGAGGAAGAAAAACAGAAGCAAAAAAGATGAGGGAGGGAAAGCTACTTCGCAGAGAGGAAATAATAATTCATTTCTCTGAAATGCATCACACAGGCCATCCCGTGTATTACGTGGCAGGTTCTGGTTGGACTCTATTAAACGGAGAAAAACGGATTCGCCTGTGGGAAGGTTTTGTCAAAAAATAATTGATAATCTATGGTGCGAGTCCCGTTGATTTTGTGCACTGATTCTCCCTGGCCTGAAAGTCGAAACCAAACCTGCCGACTTAAACCGAAGGGGAAGTAGCGGAAATCAGAACCTGTACGTACCAAAATCCATATTATCCCTAAACCCCAATCTCATTTTTCTCTCCAGAAGTGGAAGAAGGCGACGAGGATGATGGTGGGTACTATCTACGGCCATAGAATGACGGTGACACTCTTCTTGGTTCTCCTCCTCGCCTCCTCAGCCCGCTCCTTCTACCTCCCTGGCGTCGCTCCTCGCGATTTCCAAACTGTACGGCTCCCAAATTCTAAATCTATCATTTCACTTTTTGATGCTCCATTCTTTGACTTCCATTGATTATTTCTTTTCTTACTCCATAGTATTTTGTGGGTTTCTATGGTCTCCGTTTTTTTGTTGCACTGATGGTTGTCTCTCCGTTGGGTAAAACAGTGTTGGATCGTGGGACCTTTTTTTAATTTTTTTTATATTATTATATATATCTGGGATTCAGGATCTGGCTACTGGTTGAAGTTGCTTGTGGTTTACCACGAATGTGCCAGATCGAGCTCGTGATTTGAGGATGAAGTTTCTTCTACTTGATTAGTTGTGGGTGGTTGATATATTAGGTTCTACTTAGAATATAATATATATATATATATATTAGGTTCTTATGTTATTCAGATCTCTTAAATTAAGGTTATTTTGATCTTTGGTCTTGTTTGGGTGGCGCTTAACGCCTTGTTTTATGGTTCTATTGTTGGAAATGTTTGAAATGCTAGAGAATTTGTTTGCAAGTTTTGTGAAAAACAAATTTGAGTCAAGGGACTGAATGAATACATAATAACGTCATTGCAAAACAGGAACAGATTGGCAAGTGGAAAGCATGAAAAGCTATCAAATGGGGCTTTGATTTCTGTAATTTGATTTGACAGTGTTGCCTATTCTTCAAAAATTTTATTGCTTAAACAACGGTATCTAAGTGCTGATTACATATTGTGGAAATGATGAGAGAGCATGGAAGGGTAATGCTAGTAGGACGAGCATTTCATGTATGAGATTGGCATATATGCAGGGTACACGACTGGAATTTACCTATATAATGTGTATGGCAGTTTCAACCAACAAACCCAATATAGGACATTATGCAGGCAGTGGGAGTTTTCTGATAAGATTAGTAGTTTAGTCCGCATTTACTTTTTTATTGATTTTGTTAAAAATATAAATACCGATTTTGGAACTTGTCAATTTTTTTTAATCGATTTTGTTGTGTTTTACATGGCACTTAATCCATTCTGCTTCGGAAGATTTACAAAATCAGTGCTATCCCTGTTGATGGAATGAGATTTTCAGCCTTCTCCTATCTCATTTCAATTCCATGGATAAGAAGTTTGACCAAAAATTGACTTAAAACTTACATCTTCTTCTCCTCTCTTGCTCTCTCAGTTTTTAAAACTAAAAGTTTTTAGCAAAAATGGCACAACCCAAGCATACAGGAGTATACAAGAGTCACACCTATCAATGTTCTTTTTCCTCTTATGAGGAACCATCCTTCTTTCTGGTGCCATGATGTGAATTTGATGAATATTTTCTCAGAAATACATGAATTGTTGAACTTAATATCAAATTACTTGATGTATACGAGAACGTAGTTCCTTTTTTTTTTTTTTGGGGGGGGGGGGGGGGTGTTGTGTATTTGAGATTCTTGTTAAGAAGTTTCCGCTTTGCTTGATTTTCTTTCAGTCTTATTATATATGTATTTTTTTCTTACGGCTGCCTACTTTGAACAGGGTAATTCCCTGCCTGTCAAAGTGAACAAATTGTCGTCTACTAAGACACAACTTCCATATGACTACTACTTCTTAAACTATTGCAAGCCCAAGAAGATATTGAACAATGCAGAAAATTTGGGAGAAGTTCTCCGAGGCGACCGCATCGAAAATTCTGTCTATACCGTGGGTATCAGTACCATTTTTTGGTGCAAAGAATCTGAATATAAAAGAGAACTTTTTTCTTTCTACATATAAAAAAATATATAAAAGAAAACTTTTGCATCTAGTAATTTTGGTTCTTGTTTTCTTGTTTATTGTGGCTCTAAATTTATTAATTAAACCTCAGTTCCAAATGAGGAAGGATCAGTCATGCACAGTCGCATGTAAGCGTAAGCTTGATGCTGCATCTGCCAAGAATTTTAAGGAAAAAATCAATGATGAATATCGAGTTAACATGTAAGCAATAAATTTCTTGGGTACTTTTATGATTTTCCACTCCAAGTTTTATAATTTTTTATCTGTTTCATTGGTGTCAGACATTACCCTTAATATATTGTAATTTGTACTAAAATCTCGAAAATGCACATGCAGGATTTTAGATAACCTTCCAGTTGCTGTTCTAAGACAGAGGAGGGATGGTCTTCCATCAACAACTTATGAACATGGATTTCGTGTTGGGTTTAAAGGAAGCTATTCTGGGGTATGCTTCAGAAGCTAATTGCTAGTGTAAAAGAAGTGCTTTTCTGTTGTTTTACACATTTATTTGTTTTACAGAGCAAAGCGGAGAAATATTTCATAAATAATCACTTGAGCTTTAGAGTCATGTATCACAAGGATCCAGAGACTGACTCTTCTCGGATTGTTGGGTTTGAGGTTACTCCAATCAGGTGAGGTGCCCTTTTTCCTGCTTTTGTTTTGGCTGGCGTTGGATTCCTCTTGGGATGCAATATTAGTTTAGCTCTATTGTGAATGAACAATGATGAATAAAAGCATATTGGCTGCAACTGCATATTCTGAGTAGAGAAATGCTATTCGATGGAAAGAAAGAGAATCAAGATGACTTTATTATTGATAAGAGTCCTTTCCTTCAAAAGGCAAGGTTTACGCTTGAGGATGTTTCCGAGGGTAAACATGTTTACACTGTGATTGATGTGGACAAATGTAAGGTTTAATATTAATATTAAGAACAATAGGTATTTTTGTCAGAAATACCTGGGGAAGGTGAAGGTGGGGGGGCTGTTTGGATAATCCTACCTAGTGCTGATTGCTCAGAATTATCTACATCATAAAGCAGGGTTGAATTAGTGAAGAGTTGTCTATGGACTGAAATGTTTTGATATTTTCTCTGGTTGTTTCCAGCTTTAGTTTAACTTTGGCTTGAGCTAGTCTTAATCCCACAACATGTCCTTTTGTTTACTAGATGATGCTGCAATGTTGTTTGCATTATATAAGTCTGTTCTTTCTCCGTCATATTTTCTCGTGCTACATTCTTTCCTGCTCTCGGCGTGTTTTGGTGTAAATTAATATTTTTTCTTCTGATTTTGAAGTTACTTTTGGGAGTTTTTATTACAAATGCTTGTTTGTTTTGCTTGTTTAGATGCTGTTTGCTGCACTTTTTGGAATGTTCTGCAGTACAGTATAGAAAAGATGAAAATCTACTTGGGCTATGCCTACTTTTCTCATTAATAAAATTCTACTGTATGATAAAAGAAAAACAGTATAGAAAAGATAAAATATCTGTTTTGATCTACTTTCAAATTACTGGCTTAGTATGTTATTCTCTTCTCATCTGTCTCTGTAATACTCCAAACAGCATTAGTCATGAATATAAGGACTGGGATGATAAGAATCCTCAATTAGCAACATGCAACATAGACACCAAAATTTCAATGCAAGGTAACACTGTTCCACAAGAAGTTGACACAGATAAGGACATTGTTTTCACCTATGATGTTACCTTCAAGGTATTCACTTATCAAGCTCTTGCCCATTTCCCTCGAGTCATCTTTGTCACTTATTACAGGCATTAACTTGTGTTGGTCTGTTTTTTCTTAGGAAAGTAAGATAAAATGGGCATCCCGTTGGGACACATATCTCCTCATGAATGATGATCAGATTCATTGGTTCTCCATCATAAACTCTTTGATGATTGTCCTCTTCCTTTCTGGCATGGTGGCGATGATCATGATGAGAACTCTATACAGAGATATTGCTAACTATAATCAGTTGGAAACCCAAGATGAGGCTCAGGAAGAGACGGGATGGAAACTTGTCCATGGAGATGTTTTCAGGCCACCAATTAATTTTGGCTTGCTTTGTGTTTATGTTGGTACAGGTGTTCAGATATTTGCAATGACACTTGTGACTATGATATTTGCATTGCTTGGTTTTTTATCTCCTTCCAACCGAGGGGGGCTTATGACTGCCATGGTTCTGTTGTGGGTTTTCATGGGCTTATTTGCTGGTTACTCCTCTGCACGTCTGTACAAAATGTTCAAAGGCACAGAGTGGAAGAGGAATACCTTGAAAACTGCATTTATGTTTCCAGGTATTCTTTTTGGAGTATTCTTTGTACTGAATGCTCTAATATGGGGTGAACAGTCTTCTGGGGCTGTGCCTTTTGGAACGATGTTTGCTCTTGTCTGCTTATGGTTTGGCATATCAGTGCCCTTAGTCTTTGTGGGTAGTTACTTGGGTTTCAAGAAACCAGCCATCGAAGACCCTGTGAAAACTAACAAAATTCCCAGGCAAATACCTGAGCAAGCATGGTACATGAAACCGGTCTTCTCTATTCTCATTGGAGGCATTCTTCCATTCGGGGCTGTTTTCATTGAGCTCTTCTTCATCTTGACATCAATATGGCTGAACCAGTTCTATTACATCTTCGGCTTCCTATTTATAGTGTTTGTGATTCTTCTAATCACTTGTGTGGAGATAACAGTCGTGCTATGTTATTTCCAGTTATGCAGTGAAGACTACTACTGGTGGTGGAGATCTTACCTGACTGCCGGCTCCTCTGCACTCTATCTTTTCATATACTCTGTCTTCTATTTCTTCACCAAGTTGGAGATCACAAAGCTGGTTTCAGGCATCCTATATTTTGCATACATGATAATTGTATCTTATGCTTTCTTTGTCTTGACCGGTACTATCGGCTTCTATGCATGCTTCTGGTTCGTTAGGAAGATCTACTCATCCGTTAAAATCGACTGATCTAAAGATGCTGAAAAGAGGTACGCAAGATGAAGATGAATTCCGGACCATGACAGGAAGCGGAGAAGGGATAAAGATTAAAGTGAAATTTCCTTCCCACCCTCGAAACTTTTTTCTATCTTCTTGATGGTCGCATAGGGCTTGGCCCATTATTATGTTTACACCTTTGTTAATGACATCAACTTGGGCAGCTTGAATAGGGACCTTGATGTATGGATACTTGTATGATAACCATATGACAACACAATTACAAGTCCGAAAATTTGTAATGTCTCTAGTGTTTGATATCTTATCATTTGATGGAGAGTATTACTCATAAGTGAGGTGAGAATCTAATGATGCACCCCAGGCATCAATGGAAAATATGATCTTTGTTGCACTTGCAGTATGCTAATACTGTTTGATTTATAATTTAACTTATATATCTTTTGTAAACGATACTGTTTACAAAGGGGAAGGTGAGGTCGTGGGAGGGTATGTCCTCTTTGTATAAAAAACGAAGTGAAGATGTAATCACTATGGATGACACTTAATTTAACCACCACCATAAAAAGTTACCCCAAGTAAGTTATGAGCCTATGGCTAATAGCGTAAAGATCAAACACCAAGGCCACATTGGCCATGCCAACGAGAAACTCACGGCGGAGCACTGATTTTGGTGGGTTCTGCCATTCCTGGGTAAGCATAACTTATCCATCATGAGCTCACGATCATATATTTGGTTTCTAGTACAGGTTCATAGAATAGCATTTGATGGCTCAGACTCGAACGGCAAGTACGCAAGCTTCCAGTACAACACGGTGCACATCCACCCTAATCCACTTGACTCCAAAAAACTAAATCTGAAGTCACCAAAACTGTTCACGAGCACTTCTAAATCATATTCATTTTACTTGACAAAATTGGATTTTTCTCTTAATATGTCAATAAATTAAACAACCAATACTAAGGTAAGTCAGTTCGGCTGTTAAAAAAAAAGCCAATGTGTAATTAGCAAAGGCAGAATTTCAGCAGAACATTGCATGCTACATTCAAGAAACATATGATCAACCAGCTTCCACCGGAAAATTCTGGAAAGAAAATTTAAACAGACATAAGTTATGGCTATATTCCTGTTCAAAAGAGTGACAGAGGAGCACAGGCAACCAAAAAAGATCCTGTTACAGTGAAGACTTCTTCCGTATTGGATATACAGACGACGGAACTGAATCTCATGATTAGAAATTTAGAGTCTGAAAAATGGATAGTCTTCACCCTGAGCAAGATCTTGATTTTTTTTGCCTGCACATAGGATGGAATGAGGTTATATAAGCAGAACCCAAACACACAAAGAAAAATGAGGCCATCATACAAATGAGCATACCAAAACGAATCCTTCTTTTCTTTCGCTAAAAACTCTTCAAAAGAAATGTCAGCAAAGTCGGTATCTGTGCTTTCCATCATCTCACCAGATTTGGCCTTCAACTCCATGGAAGCGCTAATTTCAAGCATCTTATTAAAGAAAAAGAAGGTTAAAAACATCAGCTTAATCCACCACAATGGGTGTGATGAAAGCCATTACAGACTTCATCTGGTTTGGTAGGAGTGAAGGGAAGAAAAAGAACATATAGGAAATTCTTGCTCATTAGAGAAAATTTTGAAAATTTTCGGCGTGCAAACAAAAGGTCACTTCCATGAAAAAATATAGGCATTTGAAATGTAGTTAGGAGAAAAGGGCAGTGGTGGGAGACAACTTCATTAACTACTAGTAGTCTGCACAATCAAGTTCTATAAGCAACTCCCAAGGGAACTAGGAAGAGTTTACCAGAACTAGGATAAAGAATTATCTAAAAAAATAAAATTAAAACTACCTTCTTGTATGCCGGCGAGAGTTTAAGCTGTTGCTGAAGCCAATTATAAACAAATGCATCCTCTTCTAGTCTTTGTTGTTCTACTTCTAGCTTGTATATCTGAAACATCAATGCATTGATTCACTTATGGATCATGGATGTGAATACAATACTTGATAATGTCATTTTCCCGCTAAATTCAAAAGAAAAAAAAAAATCTGTGCCAACCTGCTTCCGAAGGCGGTCAAAGGAAGATCTGTCTGCCTTGAATAGTAGAGCCTTTGTTATGGTGAACTTGCGTTGGATGGCATCAGCCCTGTCATAAAAAAACATCCTTGAGTACCTTGAAAAACCAGAAACTATAGGAAAAATGATCATGTTAAAGTATGGCAGTGCTTATGAAAGTTCTACATTTGGGAAATGAAGGCAAAAAGTCCAAAACCATTCACATCTTTTACTGAAATCATCCAGAAGTTGAAAATTACTGAATGGAAAATAAAGTCTAGGTTAGAAGAGGTTGCAACATACTAGGACAATTCCACGACAGTGATTCCCAAACAATCAACATTTACAGAAGGAAAATCAAAGAAAACAAACATAAAAGACAAACTCAATTTCCTCTAAATAATTTCGAACATACTTGTGCTGTAGCTCATTTCTAGCCTCAATCAAACAATTAGCAAATTCTCCAACCTGAAACATGAGAAATACAATACGGATTATGACATTGAATTAATAATCATTCGACCATTCAATTTAAAAAAGAGAATTTGCCTCACAGTTTCATACACTTTGAATCAGAAAGACCATGCAATTTAAATCAAATTCTGTGGAAATGAGCTCTTTTATATCTACCTGTATAATGAGAAATTCTACCTCTCAAAGATAATTACATTATGACAATACAATTACAATATTTACAATGTATAACACATCCAAAAGAGGGAAATAGATGCATTTCATTGACATCAAACATCTGCAATGGCATGCTTCTTTTACTCACAACTAGAGACTTTTTTGGTTGTTGTGGGAGGGAGAAAAAGTGGGGGGGGGGGGGAGACCCCATATTGTGATCCATTCACAGAAAGTCAATGCTATTAAAGCTAGAGGCATGATATTCTGAAGTGTGATGTGCGAGACAAGGAATAATGCCTCAACCTTCATACAAACTCATTTTTCTTGTACAAAACCATCGGTGCCATATTTTTAAGCTGTAAAGAGGTGGGCCAACAATGAAATAAAGCACACACTAAACACCCCTCCCCACCTTATGTACTGGCCCCACAACCCTGAATCAAATGAGAACATTGCACATGCAGAAAAATAAGATTTTAATAACTGGTAGTTCCAAACAATTAAACAGTATCATCAAGGATTAATAAACTTGACATCAGGTTGGTGAAGTGTTTGCATCTCTGTTTCAAGAAATGTCCTAGAGCCATAGTGCCTATTTCATTCACTTCAATAAAATTTACCTCTTACTTATCAAAAAAAGAAAAAGAAATGTCCTAGAACCATCAATTCTCATATATTAAGCTGTCAGGGTGTTGCCAACAGTGTATTGCCAATACATTCTAACACTTATAGTAAGAGCACCAAAGTTGAATAGAATAGAGATGCTAAAATTTGTTTCAAGCAATTCATTTAAGTAAAAAAAGTATTTAGATTTCTTTTTTAAATATCATGGACCAAATCTTCTGCATCTAATTACTCTCATTTTCTGCCGCAGAGGACCTAAAAATACCTTCTAAAGTCACAACCTGTACACAAGTATATTACCAGCAGTCAAAGTTACCAGTTTCCTATGAAGAACCTGAGTTTTCATCAAACTATGAGCGACCCAAACATGAGGCCCGATAAACTGATATCTACCTCAGAAGTGAGTCTATCTAATAAATGCTTCAGAAGTTCTCATTGGCCCAAGCCTCAATGTGTTAGGCTTGTAAAGCTTTAGAAACACACTCATTAAATTAAGTCACACAGGCATAAGGCATTTGTCTTAGATTTATTATTTAAGCCGTGACTAAAAACCCAAGTTACAAAAGATGGAGATTGGAGAATGTTCCATGAGAGAGACAGAGAGATAAACCACATGAAACATTTTAAAAGCTCAAAAAAGGAGAGAAAAATGAAACATAGAATAGACTATTTTTTCCAGCTGAAAGCTTGCTTCAAGACCTCCTCATTGGCCAAAAAAGGAAAAGGGCAAAAAAAAAAAACAGATAAACACAACTTCATTGGGTGCCATCTGCAACTGCTGGCAGCAATGAGATCGATTCTATCCAATGATACAAAGATATATCCCAGGACACTTTTAAGATCACAGACCCAAATACATTTGATAAATATGCCACCACCTAACTCAAACTAAAAATAAAGGCCTTGATACCATCTCATACAAGTCACGTAACTACCATCTCAGTCTCTGCCTGGCCATACACCATTTCAAGCAATACGTTGAAAGGCTTCTTATTTATTTCTCTCACAGTATGACGCTCTAATACTTATTCATAATACTCTAGGTGCATTAACGACCCATCTGGTTGAAAGTTTTATACCATGCATCAAGCTGTTTGCAAGGGCCAATTTGATCCTCTTCCCCAGGGATCTACCGTCCATCTAGAAACGGTTCATGATCTTTGGACCGTGAGAAAAATCTCTATTCCAGTTTTAGTAAATCATAGAACATGTTAACCCAACAAACTATACGAGAAGTCCCTTTTTTATTACTGTATTTAACGTTGGCAGAGAGGCCAACACACAAACCCACACCAACCCATCATTGCACGTACATAACGAACATTCAATACTCTTAAAAATAAAAATTCCACAACCATTGCATACAAAAACGAATGTATTCAAACGAAGATTAAAAAGTCGAATCTGTAAGAACATATTGGCTAGAAAATTAAAAACCTGAGCCAGCGTTAGTCCCCTGGTCTCATTGCACTTCACAAGCTCATCATACTGCTGCTTGATCCTCCTCTGCATACCACTACTTGAAGATGTAAACGGATACAGGCATACCAAGTCATTCTTGACCTGGTTATCCGAATCCGAATTTTTTCTCTCTTCGCCACCCATTTCAGCTTGCAAATTCGGCCTTTTCTTCTTGGCCCTCTTCTTCTTCTTCTTCACCCTCTGATCCTCAACCGACTCAACCCCATTCTCAGCCGAGCCCGACCCGTTTGGATCCCGGTTACCACTTTTTTCCTCGCCAAAGAAACACTCCCATTTCGGGGAATCAGTTGGCAAGATCTCCAAAAGCAGCGAATGGGTCATATGGGTCGGGTCATTTTCACGGGTTTCATGGGTGTTACCCACAGTTTCAGCCGAAGAACGCTCCAATGAGTCCAATCTCAACAGGTCGTTCTGAATTGGCTTCTGGATATGTTCCTCTTCTAGCTTCTGCTCGGTTTTCTTCAATCTTTTATACACAGAGTAAGAGAAAATGAATAGAAAGAAGGTGAAGAAAAAGACCAAGAAGCAAAAGTAGAACATGGATTCGTGTATTTGCGAGTAATTGTCCATTGCAAATAAAAGAACAGGCTCAAGGTTTAACAGAAACGAATACATAGCCGCCATTGAAGCGCGTCATTGAGAGAGAGAGAGAGAGGAATCTTTGTGTGGTGTTGGATATTTTTCTAACTTTAAAGAGATTATGCGCGTGAGGGAGGGTTTAAACTGAAACTGGAAAATATCAATATGTATGTTCAAATGTTCCTTTTAAGTACTCTGATACGAAGGTTCTGCGTTGGATACGGATACTTCCTTCCATCCCATGATGTTTATCTCAAGTGAAAAAGATTGTGCTAGTGTGGCGGTGGGATATTGGCACTTTTTTTTTGTTTGTTTTTCATTAATTGACAGCCGACTGATTTACAGCTGTTGTTTTGTGCGAGAAATATGCATGCAAGCTGGGTGAAACTCAATCATCTGTGCTTTTTCTTCATATTAAAAAATAAAAATAAAAATATTCTTTCTTATTTAATTAAAAATAATAATAGTTAATTAAATACCGTATAAATATCATATTTAATTAAAAAATATTCTTTCTTACTGTCGAGTATATAAATACCATATAATTATTTTTAAAAAAATAATAGATACAAGATTCATACGAAAAGAAATTAATTTTTTAATAATAAAATTTATTATTTTTTAAAACGATTATATAACATTTATACACTCCATAACTACACGTAACGTTACTCTTTCTAGTAGAATATATGACTTGGTTTCATATAAAACAACCTATTGGCAGTTAGGGGAATTTCTGAAACCTACCCTTCTATGATTTTTTTATGCATTTTTTAAATTTCTGAGTTCTGCTTAGGTCTTCATAAATTTTAAATTAATTTATTTTGTTCGAATATTTTTTAAATATTTTTTATGACACTTCTGACATTGGGGTCAATGTCACATATGGAGCAATCAGTGGTAGTTGATAGGTTTTTTTTAAAGCAGTAGTAGTTGATAGTTGATACTAGGCACTGAAGTACCACATCAGTCATCTTATTAAAAAATTAAAAAAAAAATACTAGAAATTTAAAGATTATAAAAGCCCAATAATAAAACAACAAAAAGTCAGAACAAAGAGAAATATTATAGAATCAAAAAGAGAAAATACTTAAAAATTAAAAACTCTTGAAAATTAATTAAAAAGAAAAAGAAAATTTGAAAGGAAAGAACGAAATTAAACTTTGTTGGTCCTAAAAAGATAAACTCTTCTCTGACTTGAGATTTTATTAAATGCAATTACTTTTTGGTTAATAAATGTTCTTCTTATAGAAGGTACGTATGAGCAAGTGTGTGTATGGACAGTCAATGTGACTTTCCTACGACACAAACAGGCTAGCTAGGTCTAATTGCAGCGAGAATGGGAGAAGCAATTTCTTAGTAAGAGGTCTCGGAGGAATTTAGGCGGCCCCATCTTGGGTTAACAATCCCTTATCACCCTTCAAAAATCTAGTTAATATTAATTACTCTTGATCTTATAAAACCAGGAAGTCCGGCCTTATTTGTTTACACAAAATCAAAAATCTCATCTCATCTCATCTCAATTCATCATTACATCTTTTTCAAATCTTCATACAACTTTTTCAAATCTCCATACAAAATATAATAAACAATTTCATTTTTTCAAATACCAATACAAAATTAATATTACAAAATTATATTATAATAATATTTTATTCATTACTATTTAAAATATCTCATCTCATCTCATCTGATCTGTGTAACCAAACGGGACCTTATTTTTCCTCACTAGTCCCATCACCGGTTTGATTCTTTCCAGTATTCTACACTCTCATTGGCTGATTGCATGCATTTTCCACCCATGTTTGACCTTTGATGGATACCTTCGATATGGGAGACACCTCAATAATGAAGTTCGTAACTTTCAAAGTGAAAAAAGGCTTAGAAATTTCGTTTTACTTCGGAAGTCTAAGAAAATGAAATGAGGACTCTCTACATTGAAGAAGGATGCAGTTTACCACATATGGGTGCCAGTTTATTACCTATACTCCAAATCAAAGGCTCCAAGCATCATCAATTTTCTCAAACTTGTAGCTAAATTCAATCGAGGACCTTACAGTACAGTTATTTGTATGAATTCAATGCATGCAGAATCGAGAACATCATCACAAATGAAAGTGAGAGAAACAGTTCAAGGTTCTACTGTAAAATTTAAATAAATAAATAAATACACAGATTCCGTTAAGCTTCATAACGTTATTATTATTGTTTTTGAAACCTTTCTTGCTGAAAAACAAACGAAACGATTGCTTCCAAGAAAGGTCCTAGGAAATTCAAATACATCATTACTGGAACCAGAGGCTTCCAGATTCAAACTAAAAATTTGCACATGGACTCTGATTAGTATCATCTCAATGTGCCTCAACTGACTCTTTCTCCCCTACTGCATATAACTTGCAAACCACCAATTAAAACAATGGCTAGTATATACAAATAGCTTATCCATAATCATTTTAACAATCTGTATAGGCTTTCAACCAGATGGTGCGTTGTATATTTGTACAACTTCACCTTGGAAAAGCCAAAATGAATGGTCATGATGATCTGGACGTGTAGTTGATTTACCCAGGAATAGATGAACTGGACACGATGTATTGGAATCTTCAAGAAAAAATCAATTCGAGCTTATCTTATTAAATTCAGCTGCAAACAGCCTCCACAGAGAGCTTCTTCATGACACTTGGGCATGGATCTCCTCCAAAAATTTCCGGTGCTACAGTTACTGAGCAGGAGTTCTGCCCTACACAACTCTGCATGTAGTAGTCATTGTTTAATATTTATCCATCGATGATGGGAAAAAGGACAGAAGTAAAAGAACCAGATATGAAAGCATAAAAAAGGAGCACAAAGAAAATGTCCAGTTGGCTAGCAGATTTTAGCCTAGCATTATAACTAGGCCCAGTAGGTGCATTTGTCCAAGATCAGAAGTAGAAGTAAGCATCTATTTTTATTTTTTTTGGATCGGTAAACAAAATTGTATTGATCAAAAGAGTAGGCAAGAGCCCAAGTACATGGGACATATAAAAGAGCAACGCCCAAGTATGCATCTATTATAGCATGCTCCTGCAAATATAAGGCTTTTAATGAACAGAGCTGACCATTTTCAAATCAATAATACCCAACATCAAAGTTCGAGGCTAAGTTACAGATAAGCTTATTAGTTTTCTTGCTTCTAATATAGGTAATAATTTTTTTTTAAAAAATTTAATATGTAATGAAAGAACTAGAAATACCTTTTGAAAAGCATCGTACGATTTGTGGGCATGACAGCTTCCTTCCCGGAAGCTTCCGCAAACCCCTTCCGGTGTCCCAAAGCTAGCGAACTTTATTGATGATATTTTCTGCCCAAGGCCACACCATAAATGAGCTTTAGGTCTCAGCGGTTTGTTGACTTTACCTGACGCTTGCATCTGCCAATTCATGAGGGTTGGCTGCCACTCGTAGATATTAGCACAGACACTGTCTATTTCCCTTCTAACCAGAAAGATCCCATTTGGGTCTCCACCCCATTCTTCAAAAACAACCAGCAGATTCCCAGTTGGGTTTAGCCAGGAATGAGGAACATGATACCTGAAATTGTTAGCCATTTTTCAGTTTGTCGAAAATTTCTTGCCAGCATGACAAAGTTCTAAATGAATAGAGGTTTTTTTTTCTCTCTTACCATCTTTGAGAAGCCTCCCCACAATTCCTTAAGCACTTCTTTTCATTATATGTTCCAGCATAATTACATTCACTACAGGTACCAGATGCTTTATAAGCAGGCCAGTAGCGGCCAAGACTCTGTCCATTTATCCACACTTGACCTTTACCCATGCTGCCCATGTCCAAGGCTAATGGGGTATTTCCAGCAGGTGCATTGAACATAGTCTGAAATATTACAGGACATGAAGTCTAATCTTAACAGAAAAGTGCTGCTTAAAAGAATGTGCTTTGATTCACGTTCTCATTATATGAAATCATGTTCAATATAGACTTGATAATAGATTTCTACCGTAATTTTTTTTTCCAATACAATATTAGAAATCTGTATACCCCAGCTTCAATGCAAACAGATCTTATGTTTCTGTTTTAAAAACTAAAACCAAAATGCTCGGACAAAAAAAAAAAAAAAAAAAACACTTCTGAGAAAGTGCCACATCAAGGACAATGTAATTACCCAACTAAATATGATTTGTTGTAACAATGCCTAAGCAACAGCTGACACGCATATATTTCTTTTGCAACCTCACAGGAATAACAAGAAGTGTTGGTGGAGGTTTAAGATACTCACTTTGTACCACATTAGAGGCTGCCTTCTGGCCACAAAAGACCCCTCAACCCACTCGACTGAAGAACTCCCACTGAGTGAATGAAGACTCAATGCTTCTCCTTCAAGACCAATCTGATGGGGAAAATGCAATTCAAATGAGGCTGTAAAATTTCAGAAAACGAAGGGGTATATATGTTTGAAACCAAACCTTGTAAGACCACTTCTGCCACGACAAGTCTCTTCTCCCCTCATTGAGTCCATTCAATGTAATTGGGCCAAGAACACCAGCATTCCAAGTCTCAAAATGTGGACCAACATTCTGAACTTTTAATAATACAGTCAAATTTAAAATGCCATGGAAATTCTTAAACAAAACAAGATGAATGAATGCCTGTGTGTGTGTGTGAGAGAGAGAGAGAGAGAGAGAGAGCACAGACCGGGAGACCAACAGCAACACTTAGAAGTGAGATTTTGTTAATACCAGCTCTCAACATCACATTCTCACTAAATGTTAGTTTTGGAAATTCTAAACTTCCATAGGCAGTTCCTGATAAATAAATAATGAAACATGTCAAGAGCTACTGGTTGAAGTCATAAAATAAAATGTTGAATCATTCCAGTGGCTGCAGGAAGTTAATACCCCGAGAAATGGGTTAAAGAAAGCCCTGAAACTGGCAACATGCTGGCCTACCTGATAGTCTACCATTGATGAAAACATGCAAGGCATGGCCAGCAGACAAAACCGTAAGAACAGGATACTTTCCGCTCTTCAGAAATTCTTCATTGGCCTCAATCTTAACACTGGGGATTATGGTATGTGAAATTTATAAAATATTTCATGAAAGAAATGCACAAGAATTGAAAAAATGAGACCATGCATAGTTTTAGGTCACTCACTCTGTTGAGTACCACAAATAGTCAGAAGCATCTCTTGTTGTATTTATCTGCTCCAACAACCCAACTGCTGTGAATTTAGCATCATCATAAGAGGCTGTCTCTTCATCGTATGCCTGCCAAAAGAATCCTCCATGAACAGGAACACGAGCCATCTTCATCTGTGCACTTTGGGCACCAACCTATAAATGAATTTTAGTACATCTTGTCAAATTTTTGTTCCCTGGGAAACTTTAAAGGGATAAATCCTCTTGTTTCTTTAAAAATGTTACGAAGAATATTTTACAGAATTCAAAAACCACAATACATTTAGATTCTAAACATGATTTGTCTCCATGCCACAATATTTCTATAGAAAATATTCATAGAAATTTTAACATGCATGATAGAACTGAAGTATGTATAAATCGCAAACATTATCTCAACGTAATCTGCCTACAGTTGGGTAAAAATGAATCCTGACATCATGCCTAATGAAGTTCAGCTGAGAGAGATAGCGGGAGAGAGAGATTCAATTTATCATAAGGTCCTTTTCTCACCCTAGCAGTGTTGTATACAGTGTTCTTGCAGTCTGGAAGAATGCTGATGGACCAAGGAGGCAGGTTGTAATGCAAATCCCCAAAAGCCACTTTTGCAAAAGAACTTGGATTGTAATTTGCAAGAAATGCAGCGCAAGCTCCAGACTTTGACCTGAATACATGAGCCTATAAGAAAATAAAAATTTTTTTAGAAGTATGCTCTAGGCGCACGGTACTCTAAAGCCAGATTGATGATTCTTAGAGAACTGAAGTTAGCTTAACCTCTTGATAATTTCCAAGTGGTGTCACTAAGGGATCTCCAGATACTAAAGCTGGTTCACACAGCTTTATGGCTCTATGTAAATCTTTCAAATGACCCCATTTAGGCTGTCTCAAAAGTCCTGCATAGAGAGAGATGGCAACCTTCATTCAAATTCATGCAGAAACTGATTCTTCGCGGACTTGACTGTTCAGTTAGTTCGCCGCGCCGCGGGGGGGTGTGATGCTACAGAAAAACACATTGGGATTTTTTCTTTTCTTCTTTTTTCTTGGGTGGAAGGACCCACCAGATGAAGGTGGTAGCCCAAACAGCTAAGTATGGAACCATCCAAAATTTTGTATCCATATCATAGTAATGTCTTCAACTATCACAATCTTCCTAAAATGATAAATGATTCTGTAGCCAAAGGTCTATGATAAAAACTATATCTAGGTCATTTGCAGTCATCTTTGTCAACTTTGGCTTATTATAAATTCATGCTTTTTATCTTAGCCATATAAAAAGGACATTTGTTTTGTTTACAAGAGATATTGTTTGACCTATTAAAATGCCATTCAGATCATTACCATATTGTCAACACAAACACAGCACAAAATATGGTAAAGTGACAGCAGCAGCCATTTCACCATGATTTGGCAGATGGCACTTGGTGTCAGTTTGAAAACTGATCAAGTATTAATTAAAAAAAAAAAACTGGACAGTAAAAATAGGTTCGCATAATATGAATGGAAACAATTACGAAACTTGTAAGTTCTAATGGTTCTATACTCAAATTACACAAATGGAATAGTTATTAACGATTTCTGTGGTTCAAATTCCATTGCCCATTACCATATTCGTCAAGAGGAGCATCATAATCATAACTAGTAGCGATGAAAGGACCACCAGCAGTTCGACCGAAATTTGTTCCCCCGTGATACTAGAATCATGAAAACAAAAAAAAATAAAGATCAGTTCAGTGAGTTGAATTATTCAGGCAACTGGATCCACTCCGTACAAACAATGAAGTTACCATATAATAATTTATAAATGATCCCCCCTTCTGTATAAACCTTGCAACTGAAAATGCCAAGTCTTCAGCTGGTCGATAAGGAACTGGACCTCCAAACTCAGAAAACCTGTACACATGACAGAAAATGAAAGGATAAGCATCCAGAAAATATTCCATGGTATTTTATAACCTTTAGTTCTTGGTCAGCATCAGAAGGATAATAAATTGATCTATTCAACAGAGAAAAAGATGGTGCTCAATTCAAGATAGAAGCACGCAGAGTTACCAGCCAGTCCAGGCTTCTGTCCACATTTTGGGTTTATAAGCTTTGTTAGGAGAGAAGTAGTCGCAATAGAAACCATTGCAAGTGTTTATCTGTTTGGATAGATAAAACAAATTATAAATATAGGAAAAGACAAGAAATGAGTGTGGAACACAAAGCAGTTATACAACTATGGTTCCAACAGCCAAATATTCATGATTTACACAAAGTGCATTATTGATGCAATATGGCTTTTAACTTTTTCCAAGCAAGGAAAGGGTACAAGATTGTTCGTATGATCTGCTAGCAATGAAAGTTGAGATGTGTGTGTGTGTGAATTATCAATTAGAAAACATAGTCATCAACTGGCCATTAATTCAATTCAATTGTCGAAGGAAATAAATAATGACGACAGTAACAGGAAAAAAAAAATAGCAAAGTTCAGCCATGTGCAGTGAGGAATAATTATTCATTTCATCCATGAGCAAGATGGGGACAGCAAATTGTTAAGTAGCAACCCCACCAATGATGAGGGAACATAACATGCAAACCATCGAGAGTGAATTTAGTGAACGTGCTAAGAAAAAGGTAGAAAGAGAGCTTGGCTGCGCTTACAATAGGATCAGGGGCATCATCTTGCTTGCACATGACCCATGGGACACCGGTGCCAAGCCCCACAGCCATTCGGGCTGCCCATTTGGTGTAAGCTTGACCAGGTGCGCCAATTTCGTACTCCATAGGTCCATATTCATTTTCAATCTGTAACAAACAATTGCAGAGAAAGATACTTTTCCCAGTTTAATACTTCATAATAATTAATATGAGAAAATAAAAGTTAGAAAGTCTGACTTGGATTCGATTAGGAAAAAACGTTGCATTTCGTCGGGTTAAAAGAAAGAATAGAATGTGGATCCCGGGAGATATGCCAACCTGGGATAGAATAATTGGACCACCTTGAGACTCATACAGCCTTTCAGCTTTCATCATATTGACAATCTTCTCTGTAAATTTATGCATTTCAACCTTCATAAAAGCAGATAAAAAATCAGGTTAAGTAAAGAAAATATCACAACAATGTAAACAGATATAAATTGATACCTGTAAACAGATCCATGAAAGAATTTAAGATGTAGTATTCAGAAGTTTCTCACCTTGAAAGGCCCATTGTCTGTTCTGAAATTGATACCAGGAATGTACTTCAGCCAAACAGGGAATCCCCTGAAAAAAGAATAAAAACAATAAAAATTCTGCTTAATTTTCAGTATTTTAGAGTAAATTGTGATAATTTGGTATTACCCAAAGTTCCACTCAGCACAAACATAAGGACCGATCCTTAGATGAACATAAAGGCCGGCTTGCTTCACCAACTTGATAAACTTAACCAGATCATAGTTCCCCTCAAAGTAATACTACAAAAAATAAGAACTGTCAGTAAAATAATTAAAACATACAAATGCACATGGAACTGAAAGCGCAGTATAGAGAAGAAAGCCACTACTATCCAGTACTTGGCCGGGTGAAGGCTCATGCCCATTCCAGAAAACGTAAGTCTGTATCACATCCAACCCCCCTTCCTTTGCCTTCTGAATAAGATCTGGCCACATCTGTAAGAACCCAAAGGAATCAAACTTAAAAATACAAGCTAAACCCGGAAAAGCCTTTTAAAGAAATTAAAACGAAAAAATCTAATAAAAAAAAATCGCAAATTTTAGAGGTACCCAGTTGAAGAAAACCAAAAAAAGAAAAGAAAATGAGAGAAAAACATGAAAATCAAAGAAACCCGGTAAGTGTGATGTAGTACCTCGGGGGAGCTTCTTGGGTAGTGGATGGATCCGGAAATGAGAATCCTTCTCTGCCCATTAATGGTGATAGCCTTAGAGTCATAGGACACAGAGGCTTTACCAGAACCAACCCATAAACCAAACAAAAACACCATTATAACATCCCACATTACAAGCTTCGAGGACATGGTGACTACGAAAAAGCAATGACTCTTCTTTGTTATTCTTTGTTTCTCTCTGCACCTTATTCTAAGCTTTTTTTCAATAAAGATGGAGAGAGAAAGACAGGGGGACAAAACCAGCTGGTTTATGTCTTCCTCAGCTCCTATCTTCGGATTTATTTTCCTTTCCTACGAGAAAACAGAGAAGAGAGAGACAGAGAGAGAATGCGAAATTTTCACACTGATACTGCCACTGACCTTCACACTGCTATAGGTGTGGATTTTGAGTTGCGATCAAATGGTTTACAACTTGGCAAAAATGGTGGTGCTTTCTGGCCGCTTTTAAACATCGAAGAATGGGCAGCCTGAAAGTGAAAGTGGGACCACTTTTGAAGGTGCTTAGGAAGGAGTTTTTCGGCCTTTCACACTTTTTTTTTTTTTTAAATATTTTTGGACTTAATCCAATGACGCTGAACCATGTCCAATGAACTTAATTTTTTCCTTTTTCCTTTTCTCATAGTTAAATTGTTTTAAAAAAATAGTCTTTCTTTACTATGAGCAAAAGCTACTCAAGTTCAAAGTTCTGTTTGGCTGTTTGTAAAAAGTAAACAAAATAAACAGAGGTATTCCTGAGAAATCAAAACACAAAGATTCCCTCCGCCCAATTCCAAAAGAAAAAAAGAACTACCATGCCACCTGTTAGTGATTGTTCCATTTGAATGTTTAGTGAATTTTTTTATTTAATAATTAAGCAAATAATTTTTAATGTATTAATATATTTTTATTTTTAAAAAAATTTTAAAAATAAAAAAAATTTAAATAAAAATAAAAGATAAATTTTAAGCTAGCGGTCCCGCAATATAAAAATTGAGGTGCTCCTATCAAAAAAAAAATTTGAGGTGCCGCCGTTCAGCCGCGCACTTATTATAAAGAAACATCAATTCTCGGTATCAACGTTTTAATGCGGTCGTTCCGAACTATGCTACGCTTTGAAAAAGGAATCCAACATTACCCATTTCTCACGGACTCATTCAACTACTACTTTGGACATGACTTCGAGTTGTACGGACTCATTGTCTCTTACACACTTTTTATTATTATTATTATTACTGAATGTCACTACTAAAAGTTTCGTATAATTCATTTGTAAAAAAATAAATTTCACTAAAAATTTAATGTAGGGTCTATTTTTCACGAATGTTTGATAAAATTTATCTATTTAAAATTTATATAAATAATTTCTCATGTGATTTAAGTGTGTGTTGTTTTAATCTTTTTAAATTATTAATTTTTAAACAATAATTAATCGCTGTGGGAGAGTTGGCATCACATACGGTGCTTTCTTCATCAATACTGGTCCGTAGCCCATAAATAATTGATTATAACGAATATCAAACTTTCCAGCCACGAGGTTTTCAATGTGTTTTTGGGCAGTGGATTACCCTTTTATATTTTAATTCTTAAAGTTGGTTTCATTTCACAAAATTAAATTATGTTATTTCACTCATATAATTATTATAATTTTTTAAATTTTTATATAAAATAGAATAAACAATTCATTTTTTTCAAATCTTAAAATAAAATTAATATTAAAAAAATATTTTATAATAATATTTTATTCAACTTTCAACAAAACATTTTCTTCTAAATTGTCTAACCAAACAAGGCATTATACAATACAAATTCAGTTTTTAACATATTTATATCATATTTATTTTATTGCATATTTCAACATCGTATCAATTGTAACACGTATTACCCGATGTTTTGTGTTTTTTGTTATGATCCGAACATGAGTGATGTGGATAATCCAATAATTAAATTTTATATTTTAACAAAAATTATATATCAAATAACTATTATGATATAATTTACAAGGTTTGACCTATCGTATTGATAATGGGATATTGTTAATAAATTAGAAAAATTTAAATATTTATTGTAATTATTTCCAATATAGAATATTGACTTAATCACCGATCGACCAATTTGCGATTTGTAAGGCATACAATAGTAATTACTGTTAATCAAGCAAACAATAATGCATGCAATAATCAAAATGATTTGCAAGGGATTGCTTTCCCATTATCATACAAAAACAATAAAACAGTCATTAAAATTCATCAGCCCCTGCGATCAGTCGGGGCTGTACTCATCATGTGATCATGATCATGATCAAGTCAATAAATATACTTAGGGATATATAAATATCAAATTAATAGAGAGAGCTCGATGGATTGAGAAGAGGCATTTCATCAATATGTATTGCATAACTAATTTAATTATTGTGGATTGAGCCTTCTCTCAAGATTGTCACGAATTAGTACCTTTTGATAGTTAATTGCCACATGACAAGCTATATTAATCGTCTGGTTAATTAATAGTTAGTTAATTTTTAACAGGTGGGATTATACAATTTTATGCCATGCAGTGAGAGTGATCAGGTCTATGACTAGGTCTCGTTTAACCAAGTATCTCCCGACCTTGATTTGATTCTCGATTCTCTTAATCGATCTGTTCAATTAATTGAAAAATAAGAGTTTTAGTATAATCGTAAACTTGGAGGTTGACAATTTTGTTGAACAACTAACATGTAACTAAATCATGAATTAATTTCCTGACCAACTTGGACTAAAACCTACGCTAGCTCGCTTTGACCTTTGAAGTAAAGTAGGTAACCGCAAAAGAAAAATCTCAAGCTTAATGTGTTGGAATTACTCACACTACTACTTGCCGTTTCTCTACTTAAAACTCAAGACCAAGAGTCAAATAACGACCACGCACGAGTCAACCGAGTAGGTGGCTCATGATCATAAAAACGGCACTTGAAAGTAACCACTAACATTAAAGAATGCCACTTCTCTTCTTCTTCAGCACATTAAAGCACATAAAAGTAACTTTAATTTTCAGGCACTAAGTTTAGCATATTCTTTAATTTCTTGTGGGTTTGCTAGTCCTAATTCAATTTTAAATGCAAGAAATAATCAAAAGCAAATACTCTCGAGGGCGGCAATGTGAAACACTTTAGCCAGAGACCATGCATGCATGCATCTAATTGATGAGACATGGCCCAATTTAGCCACCGTTCAAGTGAGATCCTGACCGTTAGATCCTCTATATACATATCCAATATCTCTCAAACACTGATCTACAAGATAAATAAATATCCATGCATGTTCCTTGCAGTCATCTTTAATTCATTTAGCCATAAGGAAAGTAGATGATCAGGAACCTTTCGCTTTCAGAAACGAAAACTGAATACATGTACCATAGCTTTGCTTGGCGGGAGGATAAAGAGATCATCAAGAAAAAATAATTAAATACATGAAGAAAATTTGAATGCTTTATCAAAATAATAGTATATATATCTCACTATATATTTATGTTAACTAGATCGATCGAGCACTATCAAAAGCAAATTAGGAAATAAAATAGCAGCTTGCACGCACTCGGCCACCCCCCACTATATATTTTGCATGCCATGCCATGCATGATTACTAGCCAACGCCCCCACCTCCCTACATTTTCAAGTTTGTGATCTGCAACCCAATTCATGATTTCAATTTATAAACAGTACTGCATACAATACACATATTATTATAATATATGAATTAATATATTTGAAGACTCTTCGAATCAAATGGGCAATAATGTCTTCCAAAATTATATTTTATGCTGCATATATTAAGACTAGTGGATGCACTTTTGGCCTACCGTACTGTTTTCAAAATGCCCTTAGGTATGTCACCTTCTAAGCTTGTTTTTGGAAAGAAATTGGTTTCGGTGGTGTCCAGGATCCCTCCGAAGCCAAAGTTAGTGGAGAATATTTGAGTAAGGAATAGGGGTGTAAGAATAAACCGACAAATTGGCCTGGACCGGTTGGTTTGGTCTGGTTTTTGACCGATTCAGTTTGGAATCGGTTTTATGTTTTCCAACACCAAACCGGACTAGATCGAACTAGTTCACATATTATATATATTTTTTATTAATTTTTAATATTATATATAATAATATATGAAATAATATATTATAATTTATAACATAACATTTTAATCTTAAACATGAATATTTATTTGATCATATGTTCTAAATATAAAATATATTTATTAAATACATTTTATTGCCTAATAAATTCTCAATAGATTTTTTTTAATAAATACATTAATAATACTAATATACTTAATATATTAAAACAGAAAAACCGAACCGGAACCGGTAAAATCGGACATACCAATTTAGGGGGATAATTGGTGCATAATCGGTTTTTGAAAATATAAAACCGATACATACTGGTTCGGTCATAGATTTTATCCAAAACCAGACCGGTTACACCCCTAGTAAGAAAAAATGCTACGAATCAGAGAACTAGAATAATCCATTTTCTTTGGGAGGGGTTGGGGTATTTATACATGTTCGACCTCGGTTGTCGAGGGAGCTCATGGGATGTCAGGTCGCATCTAGGTCAGACCTGCCACCAACCTCTTATGGTGTTAGGGTGACAGGCTATGGTTGTGCTGTCCTTCAACCACTTGTATGCTGTCTCATGTTTGGGCTTCTTGACATTTATTTAATGCGGTGTGCCTTTGACTTGGTACGCTTACAACATGACAAGTCCATCGGCCTGTACTCTGTGACAATTGTCTGCCATGTCCTCTCTAGCATGGCTCAATCTGTCACTGAGGTCTCTGGTGTTTGCCACCCTATGATGGGTTTTTCAATCGAGTCGGGCCCAAAGCCTTATACCTCTTTGGAGGGGAAGGCGTGCCGCGGGCTTTGCACCTGACTCCCATCCTTGGGCCCCTGGCCTGTCTAGGTTTCCATGGGAAGGGCTTGAAGCCTCCACAGCTTGATCCTTCTAGGCCACTCCCCCAAGGGGCCTTCCCTCACAAGTATCCGTGGTTTCTCACTTATCCACAAGTGGATGAACCTCATCATGTCTTGTTTGTTTTCATAAAAAACGATGGACCAGGCAGCAACCATTGTGTGTGTATATATATATATATATATGATATTGTGCATGATTATTGATCGGAAATTTATTTTGATTTTCTTCTTGTTCGTACAAAGTATATAGGAATCATCCGTCAAACATGTCTTATCTGTTGAGGAGAGAATCAGAGCATCATGGACAAGTAATAGGAAACTGAAGTTCAGAAGGGAAACAAAAAAGTAATAGGAAACTAAAGAAGATTAACGCAGTTTGATAGATTTTGAGGAATAAAATATGGAAATTTTAGTTGGGAACTTGTCTACATGCAATTATCGATATCCGAACTATGCGGAAATTTTCACAACCGGATCATGAATATACAGGACATGGCTCAGATGCTATAGATATTTTATATATTTTTCTACAAATTACTATGAAAAAGGTTATTAAATAAGAGCGGTAATACATGAGTCACTTAGAAATTGTTCCGAGAAAATGAGTGCATTTCACTTTATTATTTATTTAATTTTTCTTCATATATTTTTTTAATCATCATAAACATTTAAAAAAATTAAAAAAAAGTTGACGGACCCATGTCGCGGGACCCACTCTCGATAAAGATAGTATTTTTTATTAATTAAATAGGTTACATGCACGTACCTAACAAAAGAATGGATCATAATTCTCTATAATTTTCTTGTCCGAATTCAATCCATGATATAGTTGGGAGGTAGATAGGGGTAAGAAAAGGGAAATATTTTGTATTTCGAAGCAATGAGATCAAAAGCTTAATAAAGTCATTAAAGTGGAAAAGTGTACGTACACATATCTTCCAAGTGAGAGTGCTATAATTAATTGTGAAATCCATCATGATGGCATTGCCTTAAATCCCCAACAGTGTCATTACCAACCGTTCGTTGTCCGCGCCACAATCATTGATAAATGCTTAATTAGGATCGATCGATGCTTAGATTAAGATTGTGTTTGATCTTCACTTTTAATGTTAAAAGAATGTAATTAGGAAAAAACAATTACTGGACAGATACATAAAATTTTAAAAAAATAATATTTATACTCATAAATTACACAAATACCGTGTAATTAATTTTAAAAAATGAAAGAAAATAGAACATTTTTATAAAAAAAAATAAGAATTTTTAATAAATAAACTTCAATTTAAAAAAAAAATTGCTTCTACCGCAACTGAAGAGCTTTGACTTTTGAGGTCGTGTATGCATGTACAGCTACAGTCCCAAATTAAATCCAAATTATTTCTGCTTCGGAATTCAATATACACACACATATTAAATAAATATTTTTCAATATTAATTCCTATGGATGTCGGCAGGCTGCAAGAATAATTTAAGACATTAATAATGAGTAATTTGGGACTGATGATTGGTATGTATACTGCAAGATTTTACAGTATAGTATGATACTATATTTATTTTTATTTTTTTAAAATTAATTAAATTTTTCTACTCGTCATACTTGTAATATATATTTAATAAGAAAAATAAATTAAAAATTATGTATAATGTGAGGATGATAGTATAATTTTTCTAAATTTACGATCATGATACGTATAAAAAGTGCACGTCTAGACCAAAAAAATAATGAATAATTCTATTCAAATGCCTTTGACTTTTTACACCACACATAAATTATGTGAAAAATCAAATTATATCACGTGAATATAGTGTGATATAAAGATATTTGAATAATATTTCTCAATAATTATAAGAAATCGTGACTATTGTTTATACCAACACAACATTTATCAACCTCGAGTTTGGATGACGCGTTGTTGATTAGAAATGGGTGGTGGTTGCACGTCATTTGTTTATGCTAAAAATACCCCACAAAGAGTGGCCTTTTTGTTTTTTTAGTCCAAACATTACTTTGCGAGTAAGAAATGATAAATGCTTGATCATACTCCTATGAAGTTATGATCTTTAGCGGGCAAAGTCTTCTGTCTCAGTAGCTAAAGGTCTCAGTTTCAGATNATAATGTGCTTATAAGGCTGTCTCCTTGCCATGTATGCAGGAAAAGGACCCCTTCAATCTGAAACTGAGACCTTTAGCTACTGAGACAGAAGACTTTGCCCGCTAAAGATCATAACTTCATAGGAGTATGATCAAGCATTTATCATTTCTTACTCGCAAAGTAATGTTTGGACTAAAAAAACAAAAAGGCCACTCTTTGTGGGGTATTTTTAGCATAAACAAATGACGTGCAACCACCACCCATTTCTAATCAACAACGCGTCATCCAAACTCGAGGTTGATAAATGTTGTGTTGGTATAAACAATAGTCACGATTTCTTATAATTATTATAATAATAAAATAAAATAATTTAAATTTGAATAAATAAACGAGACGACGTTACTGATATTTTGAGTCCCAAAAGCAACCCATCAAAAATAATTATAACCCATGAATATCAAACTATTGTTTGCAAATTCATGTTTGTAAACTCAATATAAAAATTATGAAATCATGCCTTAAATGGGTTAGCTCAGCTCAGGTAGTGCCGCTCGAACAACAATTTTTGAGCAATAAATTTTGTTTAATAATGATGAACGATGATGATGGAGAACCAGCCAGCCGCCACCGGCATCATTTGAATTGTGAGCCTCTGATCTTAAATGCGGATACAATTTCTCTTGGACGTGACAGGATGAAGCTGTTTTCCAACTAGCTAGCATTAGTTGTCGTTATTGTTGTGTAATTGACAAACAAAGCTCTCAATCATGTCCAGAATTTTGCAAGCCCACTCGAAACAAATTTACCTTTCTTTTTTCTTCTCTCCTTTTTCGCATTTACGCAATCACGCTTCAGCATGATCCACAATCATAATAATCCTAAATGGTTTTTTTTTTTTCGTATTCTATGATTATATTGAGATATATGTGGGGGTAATACCTACAACCCGGGAAGAGGAAAATCACAACAATATCATGAAATTAACTCTTTAAAAAATGAAAAATGATAAGATTATTACTTATTTACTATTCATTTTGTATATAATTTTTTTTAATTTTTAATTTTACTTAATGGTTAATGAAATGACTATTAGTATAATTATATATTTTTAAAATTTTTTTTTAATAATTAAAGATGTTAAAAAAATAATAATAAAAAAAAAGATTCTTAAAAACTTATAAGTAGTAAATGGTCACTACCCTTAAAAAATTCAGTAGAATTCCAAGTAGGATTCCCTGATTGATGGATCCTAAATTGGGTACAAAGGTCAAAGCCGATTCCCAAGCACAGACTATCTTCCATTATTTCTGATAGTTTGTAATTGGTGTATTCAGTGCATTCCGATGGCACGAAAATGTTGAAAACAAATGAAAGGCAAAAGAAAAAAAAATGCACAATTTGTAGATCACCATCAAAAGTTTATGGAAAAATATAAAAATATAATTACATATTAATATGTACACTAATCTAATATGATTAGTAAAAAAGTAAATTTTATTGAAAATAATATTAATTTAAATTTTAAATATGAAAAAATCAGTATTAATACGCAACTTTACTTGTACACAATAAAACTCAAAGTTTATAAGTTTATATATGGTACTGATCATCTGGGTTGGTAAGACGGTGTACAAGTCACTTCGATGAAGTTTTTCCCATTGGATTATGAGCTGTAAGCTTCTAAATGTGTGGATTGCGACCCTACTCATCAACTACATATATAGCAATCAGAGATATTTTGAACAGAACATAAAGTCAGCTAATGTATCTTTCATCTCAACCATAATAGCTTTTTGATCAAGTCCTAAATTGTTGTCTATATAGCACTCTAGCATTCCCACCGGCCAGAGCTCAGTGCTGGGGTGTCAATTAGCATAATTGCATGTCATGTGTAGACTACACATGGTCCATCACTTGTTTCGGATGGATAAGACCTTGTGAGTACCCAAAGGATAACACCTTCCCTTTCTTTATACAGGTAGTTGCTTTATTTTACCAGTACTCGTACTTTCATGGCTCATTAGCACGGTTTCTTACTTTCTTTCTTGGCCTTGTTAGGAAATACGGGTCTGAACCATTTCATTTCATGTACTAAAGTTGCCTGTAATGAAGTTTTTGTTCAGTCTTTCGTGTCTTTTCTCTTGTATCCGAGATTTCTCAGATGAATAAGGATAGTCTTATCAACTTCTACAACATTTTTATTTATTTATTTATTTTAATTTTTAATTTTACTTGATTGTTAAGAAAATAATTCTTAGTGAATTTATATATATATATTTTAATTTTTTTTTAATGATTAAGAATGTTAAGAAAAAAATACTAAAAAAGAAAATTAAATATACAAAAAGTAATAAACAAGTAGTAATTGATAATATAAAGGAAAAAACAGCGGTGGTACTAGATTACAAAAACTAGGTATGGCCATTGACAAGCTATGTTTTTCAGTTCACGACAGTCGAGCTTCACATGGTGTGATAAAGTTATTCCCTTTTGTACGTTACAGCTAGCTCGCTCGGACCTTTTGACTAGAAAGCGATCCCAATCTTGTAACATGTGTGATGATGTTAGCAACTTTGGTACTAACCTTTTGTGCAGGATCACCGTACGTACTCCGTTCACATTAAAGAAGCCTGCTACGTACACAGAAGAATCTTCTACCGAACAGTTAAAAACTCTTTTATTTTCTTTTTCTTTTTTTCCTTTTTCTTTCACTATTTTTATAAATTAGTTATACATTTTTTAAAAATTAAAAAAAATCACATATTCATTCAAAAATATTTACTTAATCACTAAGTAAAATAAATAAATAAATAATCGGTAGAGAATTTGGGTAAGTATTACCTGTTAATAGCAGTGTTTTCCTTACATATATATTCTCAAGCCACTTGTGCATGCAGGGGGTGGGACATTCGTATATAAATGGTTGTGTTTTTTAGTGGCCGCCGGTCATGTTTTCTGAAACGCCCTTGGACTCTAAATACCTAGCTCTCACAGCAATTTTTGAGCTGGCCGGGTGTGTATATATATAGTTGGGCAACGTCTTTCGCCGAAATATTATTTTTAAGAATTAATACTATTTTTATTAAAAAAAAATTTTATTAATAATATAATGCTTTTACAAAAAAAATTAAATTTTAACATCAAATAGTAAGATAGACTTAAAAAAAAAAATAGTAAGATAGACTTAAATCAGTTTTAAAGCATTTAGAATTAAAATCTTATTATTTACTACTACATGGGCTTCTGGGTACGGCTGGAAACAACAAATACGTGGAAAAAAAAATCCCTGAACAAAAACTATGCAGCGCATGAGATAATCCGTTAACAGTAAAGTAACGTGCAGAACACATTTTCTTAATTTAATAAAACGATTATTTTTAAAAAGTTATATAATTTTTATAAAGAAATAAAATATTAAAATTTTTATAAGAGATTATTATTTGATTTTAATGTTTCATAATGAATTTAAAATGATAAATAAATAATATTTTATTGAAATAATTGTATTCGTAAATGTAGTTGGTAAATAGATTTAAACTTAATTATTTTACATTTCTCTTTATTTATATAAGCAATTAATAGAAATTTTAAATCACATATATAAATTATATAAATTTATATATAAATTATAATTTCTATAAAATATCATATATATATATAATAGAATATAAAATATATATATATAATTTATATAGATGTATATAATAGAATATATTTATATTTATATCTATTATTTGTTCGTGGTGTGGGTTCGTTGCCCTAATGGAGAGAGGGGGTGGCTTCTAATATGGGAGAATCGGGGTAACAGAGGGATGGGAAATGGGAGAGATTAAAAGGATAAAGAGATGGGGTTTGGGTGTATGCGGTTTCATTTTGGGTTTTCATGAAATGCCTAGGTGGCACGTTATTATTGACCTGGTGTGAAAATCATTTTCATACCAGTCCGTCCTCTAGCTTTTCTCTAAGCAATTCTATGTTTTTTTGGCTTGTGTAAGGCTTACACTGTAAGCATTTTTCTCTACTGAACTCTCGGACTCTGTTCAATTCTTTGGTCACAATTTAGCTCTCTCCGTCTCACTATCTGTGAAATCTCGTTTTTGTGTCGTTTGGTTTCTGGGTTGTGGTTATCTTGATCCTGCACATGAGAAATAATTCTAACAGACAAAATCTAAAATCCATTATTGGGTTGGTAATAATGCCCTTGAGACCATATATAACACTTCTATAATATCTACGAGACCTTTAACAATTCTTTCAGTATTTTCTACTTGACTAATTGATTATTCTAAACTGTATGATCCCTATGAAGTTCCAAGTCTGGAAAAAAGAATACCAATGGAAAAATAAATATGCAAGTCTGGTCGGCTTCCTTTGTGCGTGGTGGTGGACATCGAACGAGGAGTAACACGGCTGCAGTTGCTACCACGAAGGGATGGCAATGGCTTCAAGGGATTGTGAGGTGGGGGTTGGGCTACGGCGTTCTCCTTTGCAAATTCTTATTTTTCAAAGTTTTTTTTTTAATAACTCCTTGTACACAGAAGAACTCCTTGAATTACCACCTCGAGTTTGAAGAATAGTGGTTTCTCTCGTGAAAAATGATAAACACACAATAATTTTTACAATACATTTCATAACCACGTTTTAAAATGAGGATATTATTGTAAAATACTTTATTAAAATAGTATCACTTTGCAAAATATCCTCATTTTACCTCACTTTATAATGATGTGTTGTAAAATATATATATATTGTGAAAAATATTATGTGGGTATCATTACTCTTACTCATCTCTTATTTTTATGTTTTTTTAATTTCTGAGGTTTTAAATTCAGAAAGAGGGATAGAGAGCTTTGGACTTTACTCCAAGAGGTATTGTTTTATAAATCTGGGGCGAACTTTGCTTAATTTTAGTCATTCTGAATCCTGATAAGATATGACGACATATCCAGCATTTATTACCCAAAAAGACATTTATAGTAATAAAAAAAACCAGATAAATCACATAAAATAAGAATAAAAATAACGAGTATGGCACATCAGCAATACAAATGGGACCATACGTGGATCCACAAAGAGATGAGCAACATGACACATCAGCATAGCCAGTGGACCATGGGACAACATAAGAATCAGAAAGTTTAGTTTGGACATAAAATGAGATAAGATGGTGTTAAATAAAAATTAAAAGTTAAATAAAATATTATTATAATATTATTTTTTTAATATTATGATTGTTTTAAAACTTGAAAACGTTGAATTATTTATTATATTTTATGTAAAAAATTTAAAAAATTATAATAATAAGATGAGATAAGATGAAGTCGTTTCTGTACCCAAATTAAGCAAACAAAATGATGTTTACAATTTCTAAGAAGGATATAGTACTCATATCAGGGACCCAAAAGAACCCTAGCCTGGGTTATCTGCTTAATTCTGATGGATGAGTTTGCCACATATGTTAATGTTCAATCGGCCATTGCAGTCATCTTTTTGGTCCTTAGATACGTTGGGGTCCCCCGCAATCCATTACAACAGTACTGGCATGGCTACTTAGCTAGAATGCCTGGCCGGGCTGGCCTCTTGCTTCCACAAAAGAAACCAAAGAAGAAGAAGAAGAAGGAGGAAAGAAAGAAAAAAAAACAGAACTTTGTAGCCTGAAAATGAATGTGTGGGTCAGACTACTTATAAAGCATGCAATCTGATATTCCATATTCATGTGATGAACTTGTAACGTGACAGAAGCATTTGATATTATTGGTGCAAGTAAAGGGGAGCAATTTCATTTCTACAGTGCTACACAATCTCCTAAATGACCCTCATGAACTTTTTGCCACCTGCTGATCATATATGCATGCAGGAAGTCATCTTGCCTACTTGATGACTTCCTGCCTACTAGTACTGCATGTATGCTCGCATGCTTTTGAAAGGAGCAACAAAGAAGTTACATAATTTTAAAAACTATATTTGACGAAAATATTTTCATGGGTTTCTTGTTTATTTTGTGCACTTAAAAATAACATTGATTTGGGTCTGAGATGGTTAATATTATGCAGTTATTTTGAAAAAATATAAAATTTATTGTTAAAAAATTAATTTTCTTTTATATAAATCTTATATTTATTTATTTTTAAATTGATTATACTATATTTACACACTAATAATTACAACTATTATTTTTCATATATTAGATCTATCATGTGCACCTGTATAGAGCCGGTGGATAAATCAAACTAGTTAGCTAGCTAGTCATCATTATCACGTTCTTCAACAATAAATACAAATATTAAATACTAATTAGTCTAGTGACAAATGCCTAATCAACGAACGAATTTAATCAATTTAATTGCATGTGGACGCGCGAGTTCCACATGCATGCCAATCAAATGGTCATAAACGGTAGACACGATCGATCGATATTGATTTGTTCATGCCACATTATTATAATATATGGACCGTGCCATCATTGATAGATATTGGTCTTAAACCAAGCTAATTATAAATTATATTATAAATAGTTAATAATTTTAAAAATTAATTTTGTTATTAGACATGACGTACCAACATTGTCATGTCTCTCTCTCTTTAGATATATTTTTTTTCAAACTCAAAAGTGTTAATTATCTTGTTGGTACTCCTGCGTCATGCATTCATTCTCTTCTACTCCAATAATTCTTTAAAGGTGTGTGAATGGTGGACTTTGCTTTAGGATAATAATTCGAAGCTTATAAATCATAAAAAAGTAAGTAATATTGGTAAAAGTGGGCCGGCAATGAAAAAAAAGCAGCTTAATTCTATATATATATATATATATATATCATGTGGTGGTAAAGAATTTGATTTGCGATTATTATTCGAATTTGGTTTTTGTTTAATTAATGATAGATGATGAGCTAATTTGCAATAAAATAAAATTTGGAATCCTCGCGATCTTTCCAGCAACTTCTGCGTGACAAAAGAGGTCTCCTTCTCGGAAAATGTATCTCGCCAATCACCGGCCAGCTGCATGCAATATATATGATTCCGTGTCTCTTTTCTTTTCAGGTCAAACAAGTAACGATCGCCCATCTCCCATCCTTCTTTTTGGGCAAATAGAGAGATCTTTACACCAATCTTTAAAAAAAAAAAACTATGGAATTAAAGCCTTAATTAATCCCCTCCTTAATTATAATTAAGCAGAACTTATAACCCTTAATTTTGACCCCAATTTATTTTGAATTCAGCGGTTAATTTAATTAAAGATGATTTATTTGGATGTCTCCGTGCACTGATCTCCATTTCTGTTTAGACCACGTACAGTACGTACTGCGCGCATGCCAATATCTTTAGTTATGCCAAAATAATTATAAAAAAAAAGATCCATTTAATGGGGAGGAGGATGAGTATGACACCTAGCTAAGCTTATCTGCATGCAATGGTTCTCTATCGCACTAATTAAATTAAACGAGACAATGCAATTAAATTAAACGAGACAATGCATGCTTTTGCTTTCATTCAACTTCGTGCATGATGCGTATGTATTGGCATGCATGTAGTTATCCCTTTGAGAACCAGAGAGACCTTCCACTGCTGGTGCCCAATGATACTGGATAAAAGGATTAGATCACCCTATCAATATCCCAGAATGCAAGAGAGATTCTGACCTTTCACTACTACTTTGATTTTCATTTTTTTTTTAAATTTTGTTATATATATATATATAATATAGTACTGTATATGCCGATAAATTAGAGTTTATCTTTTAGCTTAGTGATCAGATCGCCACATATTCAATTTCGGCCCGATAATTAGGAAGAGCCATATCCATATATACAGTTCTAGCTAGCTCTCTCGTGTAGTCCCTACATCATCTATCATGTCAATACTAATTTGTGTCCAGACTTTCATGCAGACGATCAGTGCTTGTGGGGTTTTAGGCCATCGTTTGGTTACATGACACAATCAATCTTATCCTTATTTAATAGTTATAACCTTCTCATACTCCCACACAAAAAAAAAAAAAAAAACAAATGATTCAACTTTTTTAAATTTTAAAATAAAATTAAGATTAAAAAATATATATTTTAATAATATTTTATTCAATTTTCATTTCATTTCATCTCATCTATATAACCAAACAAAACCTTAGTTTCGATCCATTTGCATATACCTATTCAATTAGGGGTGCCACTCGCACTTGGGGCAAATTGGCCCCTGATTATGTCCATCTCCTGCCACCCACTGATGGACACCAAGGTCAAGGGATTTTATTCCCGTGAGTTCATATCACTCACTCACGAGAAACACTAATAAATCACAAAAAATTGAAAAACAACAACAAATCTCAACCCTATCTGCAACAAATCTGTAGATCTTTGCATAACAAATCGAAACATAACAACGAAAACTCAAAACAATGATATGATAGCAAAATACAGTATACCTCAAGGTGGAGAGAGAGAGAGAGAGGGACCAATATAAATACCTCAATGACGAAGAGACTCGAGAGAGACTGAGAGGGGTGAAAAGCAACGAGAGTTGTCATAAGGGAGAGGGGAAGAAGGAAAGAGATAGAGAAAGAGAAAATAAAGAATCAAAGTTTGACGGGGGAAGGGGGGAACAGGATAGGGTTAGGTTTTAACCTAACCCTAAATGACATCATTTACAACATTTATTTGAAATAATAAATAAAATATAAGATAAAACGATGTCGCTTTATTAATGAATTTATATATATAATTATAATTATTTTGGGTTGGCCGTGGGGTGCCAGGCCCTATCCCACTTTTCACAAAAGAGGGTAGGGCACCTCGCCCTTGCATCGAACAAGGTAGCCCACTCCGACCATGCAAGGTGGGGCGGTGGAGGGCAGGTGGACGGGGTGTGGTGCCCCCTACATGCAATTGCCTTATTTGCAATATCAATATTAAACAACGTCATAGACAACAATAGTATAATGACAAAAGACATGGTTTTTTAAATTTCTTCTAATCTAGTTCAAAAATTGACATGTATTTCTTGATCATGTGAAAATATACATTTTATTTTAATGAAATGACACATGCAATATTTTATAATTAAGACTTTTAAAAAATTATGTGTTTTGACATTAGACCTTTATCATATTTATAGATAGATTGTCACAATTTTATGGGCTACTCCTACACTAGTGGGCCGCTTGAGGAGGTCCCAAACGGAGTGTTGCAAAGGGTCGAGCTGACATGTGATGTTCTGATTCTTATGGGCCCGTCCTGATCTTACGTGGGCGTGATTATTTCATTGGGCTTTTTTTCTCTTTTATGGGGGTTTACTATAATAATGCTATGTTAGTGGGCCCTTCGGGTGTGTGCTGGGGTTTCTACAATTCTATTGGAGTGAGTGGGTTTCTAAACCCAACGGCCCAGCTTCCCCACCCATATGACCTTGAAGGAGGGTCCAAATTACTCCAAAAGCCCCAAATGTTCACCTGTCAATGCTGTCATCTTTTAACTGGAGATTTTCCCCACCCGATACACTTTCGCGTACCGTTAGCCCATTACCGCGCAAGACTTCCTTGATCCCTCCTCTCCCTCGTTGCTCTTCTTCGAGCACCAGCTGGTTCTTCTTCTACTTGTTCCTAAAGCCTTCTAAAATCCTTCATAAATTCCCAATCTATTTTCTGTCAAAGTCCATTGCGATAACCTCGTAGCAACACTCGCATCATGAGCCGCTATGACAGTCGCTCCGGCGACCCCACTGCGTATCGCAACCGCAGAGGGTAACTCTCATCCCCCCAATCTCTCTCGCTCATAGATGTACACAATGCGTATATGTTTGTATGTTTCCCCGATAAATTTCCATGTGGGTTTCGTTCAATTATCTGTAATTTCCTCTAATTTCATTTTTACGTAAAGTTTAAAGTTTGCCCAATTATTATGAATGTCTCTCCCTTTCCCTCTTCTCTATTGCGTAGGTTTATTTGTTACTTTGCATACATTACGCATTTGCGGGCTTGCTTTATATACATTAAACTTCTTTTAATTGGGTTTTGTTGTTCTTGTTGTGGATTCTTGGTTTGCTCAGTGATTCTGGTTCTTGTGTGCCTCTCTCAATTAGGCTCACAATTAAAAATATCTGTTTTTTTAACTTAATATCTACCTGTGTTATTCTGAATTAAGTGTATTAGTGTATACTCAATGCCTCATTATCAAGTACGGGCTAGCTTGGTGAAAATTTAATTTATCTACTGTTTCTGTGCTTGCACTCTCCGTCTATCTCTCACTATCTATTAACTCCAAAGTTAACTCTTGCACTCTCTTCAAGATATGTGAATTAGTTTACGATAATGAGAGACCTATGATCATTAACTGCCTAGTTTTGTTCGAATTACATTCAATTTTGTAATATGATATATGAATGTATTTCTTCTGCTTCCCATTATCAGGTACTGATCACTTTATTGCAAATTCATTTTGTGAAGTTTGGATTTTATTCTGGCTTCAAGGAGCCAACACTGATTCATTTTCTATGAATTGAATGGATATTAATTTTCTGTGAATTTTGTGTTGTTTTAGCGATTCGGGGTTTGGTGGGTCTATGGGGTTCAGTGGCTCAGTTCGTTCCTCATTAAGCAGGAATAATTATGAAGGTGCCGAGTCACCGAGGAAGTTGGATTTGGATGGGTTGACTCCTTTTGAGAAGAACTTCTATGTTGAGTCGTCATCAGTGACAGCAATGTCGGACAGGGAGGTTGATGAGTATCGTCAACGAAGGGAAATTACAATTGAAGGCCGTGATGTTCCAAAGCCCGTCACGAGTTTTCGTGATGTTGGGTTCCCAGGTAACTTATATATATATATATCTTGTAACTCCCTTGCACTTCTGTGAACTTGTTGCCGTTGGAATAGATGCACTACTAAATCTATTGCTGAATGTATCCCCAATGTCATCCCAAGAAAGAGAACCGCTAAAGGTGGAGTAACTGAATGTTACACCCTCGTATAAAAGATTTTTTATATTGAAATTTAGGGCATGTTTGGATACTTGAAGTATCTCAGAATTTTGTGAATAATAGTAAAATAATTTAAGTGAAGATGTTTTATTAGGTTTTGTGAACGGATAGAAAAAAAAGTTGATAAAAAATATTATGAAGTTAAAAAATTTGTTTAAATATAATTGTTTAATATTATTTTTATTTTGAAGTTTGAAAAAGTTGTATTGATTTTTGTGTTTGAATAATGATTAGGTAATGATTAGATGAAAAAATTGAAAAGTGTTTTGTGTTTGAGTGATGTTTGAGAATGAAATTATAAGAAATTTTTAGAATTCTCATAGTGTCCAAACATGCCCTTAGTTAACTTACCTCAACTTGCAAGGTTTTTATCTTGAGCTTTGCTATTCAGCATCCCTACACACTATACTTATTTTTATTTATTTATTTATTTATTTTTTGTTTTATTATTCTTTAACTAATTAAATCATTCTACTCATCATGCATATACTACACATTTGGTAAGAGAAAAAAAAAAGTGTGGTGTGTGGGGATGATGTAGTGTCCCAATAGAAGGCCCAAACCACATAGCCTATACTACAAAATGACTAGTCAATGATACAATTGGAGATTCATTGGAACCTTATAAAGAGCAAAAACTTTTCCTTCCCAAGCACTGTGGGATCCTATACACCACGTACCATTTTCTTTATAATATGGGGTATCACAATCACCCCATCTTAAATTCCCGACATTCTCGTCGATTATGTCCTTTGTAGGTGGCACGGCTCAAGTTCCATATTTCTGATTAGGATATGCTTTGATACCATTTGTAACGCCTCAATGGAAGGCCTAAACCACATGGTTTATACTCTAAAAGGACTAGTCAACGATACAATTGGAGCCTCATTAGAATCTTATGAAAAGCAAAATCTTCTCATTCCCAAACAATGTGGGATCCTATACACCATCTATCCTTATCTTTATCATATGAGGTATCATAAATAATGAATAGAATTTTTCTTTTATCTTTGGATGATGGAATATATATATATTTTGGAAGAGTTTTCTCATTAAGATGTACCTTTTTTACAACAGATTATGTTATGCAAGAGATTACGAGAGCTGGCTTTGTAGAACCTACTGCCATTCAAGCTCAAGGATGGCCAATGGCTCTAAAAGGCCGTGATCTCATTGGTATTGCGGAAACAGGGTCAGGGAAGACACTTGCCTACCTGTTGCCTGCCATTGTCCATGTTAATGCCCAGCCAATTCTAGGTAAGGGTGTAACAGTTTGGTTGATTGAATCTTTCTATATGACATTCGTGTGCCTCTATTTGTACTTGGTCAATCCTTGAGAATTATGTAATTTCCATCATATTTTGTCAGCTCCTGGAGATGGCCCAATTGTGTTAGTATTAGCTCCAACCCGTGAACTTGCGGTTCAAATACAAAATGAAGCTACAAAATTTGGTGCATCATCAAAGATTAAAAACACTTGCATATATGGTGGCGTTCCAAAGGGACCTCAAGTACGTGATCTCCAGAAAGGTAGGCTATCAATTGAGTTCTAGATGATTTCTTTATTCCCAAATATTGATTTCTATGAACTGGGGCCAGCTTGTGATAGATGGTTATCATGTGGGACGACTTAGCTATTAATTATTACTTTCATGTACAGGTTTTTTCTTTATTGTAGTTGCTTACTCCTCTTATTGTTGCTAATGTGAACTTTATTTCTTTTTTCTGGATCAGGTGTTGAAATTGTTATTGCTACACCAGGGAGGTTGATAGATATGTTGGAATCACATCATACAAACTTGCGAAGGGTTACGTATCTTGTGTTGGATGAGGCAGACCGGATGCTAGACATGGGATTTGAGCCTCAAATCCGAAAACTTGTTTCTCAGGTTTGAATTTCTCCATTCTATTTGAAATTTATGTGATTACTTTCGCGTCTATTATAAAAATAATTTATATAGATGATTGTTTCCCCTAACCCTCATCTCTCCTCTTGTCTCTTGTGTTCTTTGTATCTTTTGGTTTGTATTATGGTTTATATCTTACTGTAACAGACTATCTATTGTCTTAATTAGCTTTTGGCTTAAATAAAGTCTTTTGGTTTAGAATCCACATTGTTGACTTTTGGCATTTTTGTGTGGATCTCTTTCTCTCCTCCCCTTGCCGTCCTCAACTCCCTCGCTCTTCTTTTCTCTTCTCCCCTTCCTTTCACGCCTTAGTGGCCTCACGATTCACCACCTCTCTGCTCTCTCCTTTCTTTTCTCCTAACTCTTCTCTTCTTATTCTCCTCCTCCTCTCAGCCCAGCTTCTCTCTCCGTTTTCGTGGGTCACGGCCAAGCTGCAGCTACAATGATAAGACCAGGGTCGCCGCAGCATCTGTAAATTAAAGGCCCATGACTGCAACCGTGGGTCTGCGAGTTTTATGACCCATGGCCATGGCAGTGGCCCGTGAGTCTATGCACAGATCCGTGAGATTTTTGGATATGTTGTTGGATTTTTGTATTTTTCTTATGTAAATGCGATTCCCNCCCCCCCCCCCCCTTTGTTGTGAAAATGTGTTGTTGAACGAGGTGGTTCAACGGTGGTGGCGTCAATCCGCCTGCCCGGCAAGCGGATGCAGATGGTCACCCCGCCTAAGCGGGAATGGGGTTCGGGATGGGTGGCTAACCGCCCATATAGGGCGGGTAGTACCCCTATAAGTAATGATATTAGGGATATATTCCTGTCTATTTGGAAAGTTATTGGCTTTAGAGACTAAAGATGCCAACCTTTAGTTACTTGTATGTATCCAAACTTGTTACTTGCGGATAAAGCTGAATAATATTTTTACTTGCATACGCTTTTAACCAAAGTACTTAAAAGCCGCCCACTTTTGCACCTTGTAACTATTTGGTTGAGCATCAATGAAGAAAATTCATGAATTAAATGTGAAAGCCAAGAATGGAGTTCGGCTTGGTGGATGGGGCTGGTGGCCATGAATATCATGAATAAAACACCTGTTCTCATTTTGTATTTACCAAGTGCAATTCAAGAATTTCTTTAAGGTATATGGTATTGCTGGTTCAATTGCATCTGTTGAAAAAGAAGGCTATGAATATGATGCAGTTGCTTTCAAAGATCCCAATTTTGGTTGATGATGATATGGCGATTAGAGTTTTCAAATATCCTAACTGGCACGTATCAATGGTAATGCAACACGCCCTTTCCTTCATGTCTAATGTTCTGTTTTATGCAGATTCGCCCAGATCGTCAAACTCTATACTGGAGTGCTACCTGGCCTAAGGAGGTTGAACAACTTGCTAGGCAGTTCCTTTACAACCCATACAAAGTAAAGTCCCCCCAAAATTCATCAAAAAAAAAAACAAAGTAAAGTCCCCTCAATGAATTTTGTTACCATGGTTGGATATCTTGTTAGAAGGTTTTTTCTGCAGTTCAATTTTTATTCTATGCTTTTAATATATGAAATTGCCAATCATGATATATCATTTTACCCTGTTTTGAGGCTGCTTGATTTTGTTGCTTTTCTCCCTCCTCGCCTTTTTTTTTGTCCAAAATTATCATAAAGGACACAATAATTTGGTTTGTAATTAATTGATAGACTTCTGGGGGACATATGTGTGCTGTGGATAAATGTTCCGCATTGAATGCTGGGCCGTTCGTTGAAGACAAAAGTACATTGAACCCATATAAAGTTTTACCAGGAGTGATTATTCAATTAGTTCTCTCTTGGACTTTGTGTAGGTGATAATAGGCTCTCCAGATTTGAAAGCTAACCATGCCATACGCCAGCATGTGGACATTGTTTCTGAGCATCAGAAATATAACACGTAGGCCATATTGCTTTATATTCTTGTACATTCCAATATTTTGAAGTCTTGTTTGATTCTTGCTCATAAAAAATATATATTTTTTTGAGTCTTATTATATGATTTGATGCATTCATGTTACTGATAAGCTTTATTTTCAAGATTGGTAAAGTTGCTGGAGGATATAATGGATGGCAGTCGGATACTGATCTTCATGGATACCAAAAAAGGATGTGATCAGATCACTCGACAGCTTCGCATGGATGGTTGGCCAGCCCTCTCAATTCATGGAGATAAAAGTCAAGCAGAAAGGGATTGGGTCCTCTCAGAGTTTAAAGCTGGCAAGAGTCCTATAATGACTGCAACAGATGTTGCAGCTCGTGGTTTAGGTATGAAGATGAAAACTATTAATGCTTCTTCAGGGACTTCGTAAAAATTCATTTACAATTAACAGCATTCAACATCAACTCATTTTGGAAACAAACCGTTAACTTCATCTTCCTGTCAGCCCTGTCCCTGTTTAAGTATTCTTTTTCAATTTCTATTGGACGGCTTTATGGTCCTAATCTACCCATAAATCCTCTCCCTTTTCAGCTATATCTTATGTATTAGCTTTCTAAGTATGGAGGCTGTTTTTGCTCTGAGCATATTTGAAAATTGTTTCGTTGATTAAATACTGCTGCAGAACATTTCCCATGGCTCATTGCTGTGTAATTTTCTATTCAAGGTCCACCTTTATTTATTTCTTATTTGCACCCGTCTGTTTTTTTTAATCCAGATGCTGCTACTTGGTCATTTTCACAAATTCGTTTTTTATTTATTGCCTTGCATTATCAGTGGTCTGTAGATTGTGCTTTGAACATTATTTTAACCTAAATTGGTGTTATTTATCACGTCGATATTGCTTATGTCTATTTCTGAACTTGTTTTCATGTTTATGGATATTGCCCTTGAATTCCTCCCCTTCATGCATAATTGATTCAAGAATTTGGTTATTGACTGTTCATGTTACCTTCTATGTTTGTAAGTGATACCACAAGACTCTGTGTATGCTCTGGTATGGAAGCAGAAAGCATTAGGTTATAGGTTCTCTTTCTAAATAAGTTTTCGAGGCGAGAGGTTGTCAGTATTCAGCATTTCTTCTCTATGATTAATGTTGTCTGGTTTTGTGCAGATGTGAAGGACGTGAAATATGTGATAAACTATGACTTTCCTGGTTCCCTTGAGGACTATGTTCACCGCATTGGTCGTACAGGAAGGGCTGGGGCAAAAGGAACTGCATACACTTTCTTCACAGCTGCAAATGCCAGATTTGCGAAGGAACTTGTTAGCATACTGAAGGAGGCTGGTCAGAAGGTCAGTCCTGAATTGGCTGCAATGGGGAGTGGTGCACCTCCACTGACAGGTAAGCTGATGAGTTTGATATTAAAGAAACACACACAATCACCCCCCCAACAGACGTTTGTTCGTGATCTGCATCTATTTGATGTAACTGGTTTCTGAAACCTTATTTCTATATGTAATCAATCAATCAATCAGGTCATGGGGGTTTTCGAGATCGTGTGAGGGGTTATGGTGGTGGTCGATCTCGGAGCTAATTAATGAACTATCAATATGATGGCTACAGAGAAAAAGCGTGGCTATAAGTACCCTCGCCTGGCACGTTGTATCTGGTGGGCAGAATTAAGAATGCCTTGTATGACTAGAGTTAGATGTCTCTGTCCAGTGTACTTCCATTTTCTGTTAAAGTTCAGGTCAACTGCCTATAGGACTAACTGTAGATTCCCCCCCCCCCCCCCCCCCCCCTTTTTCCTTTTTTAAATTAGTTGTTAGTATTGGACCGTGTAAGATAAATAATTGTCTATATCATTAAAGTCTTTGAGGCAAAATGCAATGGAACTTAAAAATTATTTATATTATTGTTGGAGTTGGGAATTTTGCTTGCATTAAACATGCACTAATCCCCTAGGTGCTGTCCCTCCTTTATCTTTGTACAATTCTTACCCAACAAGAGTCTTTCTTGCACTGTTGAAACTGTGTTTTCATTTTCTGCAAGCCCTGGTATCAGTTTTTTCGTGGGACTTTATTCGTCAGTCTTCTTGGATTCATTAAGAGTATCACCTTTACAACTTGGTGCTCTAAGTATTCTTTCGGAGGAACATGCCAATGGGGCCTCAATATCACCTATTGATCTTGGGGACGACGATTCGAGAACAGAAAAGGTGGGGATCATCTTTGATTCGTGCTGCATGGTGGTCATGATTGGAGATCCGAATTCTTTCATCTTCTTTATATATATTTATATATATATATATATATATAAATATATTTATGAAACGAACACAGTGGAGCAATTCACCATTCTCCCATTGATTGCTATGAATACAAGATACTTGTATTTCTTATACACAACCATTTTTGCCTATGCTCTATGCTCCTGACTCTCGATTCGGTCCAAATTCTTGTTCATTTTGGCACCAATTACTCATCGTCTAAGCATTTGCAATTATTTCTTGATTTGTTTCTTAAACTGTCTTGTATGAAATTGATTATTATTTTGCAAAGAAATGGCCTATTTTTTCTTGGGAAGAGATGGGAAGTATGCTTAATGCTATTGGGTTGCTCTTTTCTTTTTCTTTTTATTTTTATTTTTTATAAGTGATTATTTGTTATTTATTTTACCTAATCATTTGTTATTTATTAGAATTCTTTCGCTTTAATTTCCATTTACACAAACTCGATCTTTTACCAAGATGTCAAATAGAAATTGAACTCAAGTTTATTTCTTGACACTTCATAGTTCATATTTTTTCACTTGATAAATAAACGGACAAGATCTTTCCTAGGAATTACATGTTTTCCGGCTAGAAAATGAATCAAGTGTACAGGGAAGCGTGTTTATTAAAATTATATGCAACTACATGGGAGTGTCGGGTTCATATTTATTAAATTTATTCTATAGGATGTCTTTTTATGTCTAAAATATTTTTATATAAGGCAAGGTTTTATTTAAAAAAAAAAAAAAAGAAAAGAAAAGAAAAAATTGAATCCATTATAAATAAATAAATAAAAAATTTCAAATGGATTCTACGCCCGTACAAATTATTCTGATTCTCCTAAAACAAACAGTGGGAAGCAAATTGGGGCGATCTGAAAAGTTCAAAGAACAGTGACACAACTGAATCGCTGATAGGTGACCAAGAAAGTACACGGAAAATAATTTGGGAAGCAAATATGAGCTACGAAGCTCCAAAGCTTTACGCCAACAAACCCAAAAAAGGTCAACTTTCAGAAATCTCTCTCTATCTCCCTCTCTCTCTCTCTCCGTTTGTTTTTTTTTTTTTGGGTGGGGTATTGGTTTTTAAACCTTGAATGATTTTTTCTGGACGTCACAAACAGCACAAGTGAAAAAATTTCAAGAGCAGCAACACAAGGCCCACAAATTTTCTTCACCATCATCGTCGTCCTCATCAATGGGGCCTCAGTCTTCAGTTCCGCCACCTCAGCAGCCCCCAAAAGAGTCACTTGCTCGGCGTTACAAGTTTCTCTGGCCCATGCTCTTGGCTGTGAATCTTGCTGTCGGAGGTCCCTATCTTTCTTCTATTCCTCAGCTGTATGATAAAGTTTGTTTATTTATTTATTTTATCACTTTCCTACAGTTATTTGTTATATTGGTGTTTTGTTTGGGTGTATTTTATATAAAATGGGATGATGAATTTTTAGAATTCAGCTTGAAAGAGTGATCTTTGTGCTTATTAACTGCTTTTTTTATATGTTGTATTCCGTTGTTAGCGCAGGGGCAGTGCCTTTAGCCTCAATTACCGAGGATTCCTTGATTAGTTAAATTTATGATCCAGAGACATTTTTTTTCCTTCTTTTTTGTGAGGGGAGGGGGTATTCTTATTAATGGTTGCGGTCGGAAGGGAATGTGTTAAATGGGCTTGTGATGGATATATGATTCTCCTTAGTTGAGAAATTGTGTGTGAATAATTAAAAAAAAAAAAAATGGTGTGTGAATGTGAGGACTCTTGGACTTTAGATATGATTTGTTATGTGATTGTAATTACAAGTTATTGCTCTTTGCTTGTCCTATGTGCTGAAAAGTTTAGGAATGTTCATGCTGAAGAGTGGCAGAAAATTTGGGGTTAATATATCATATACTATTACTGAGTAAGTAAACTCTAGCACGGGACTTGATGATATATTTGTGACTCTTGATCACATATCATGTGTTTCGAGAGTGTATGATTGCTATCATTTGTGTTAGGGAAATCGGTTCAAAAGAATCAAAACAAAAAGAAAATAACGGGTGAAGTTTTCAGTCATTTCAAAATAATTAGGAAGGCAATGTAGTTACTAGTTAAGTTATAGATAGCTTATATGGTGATATATCATTTCGTCAATGCAGAGTTCCTAACAGACAGAGAACATGCGGGGAGGGTTAATTGACTTTCTCTTGTTCTTTTTGGTTTAAGTATTTCAAGGCCTTGTTGTTACCTTAAGCACAATCAGTGGATCTTACTCAAGATATCGAGGCTTTGTTGATTTCAGTTCTTCATTTTTGAATTGTAGATCAAAACCAATAGAAATTGTTTGATATGTATTGAAGACAATGATGGAGAACTGGGAGAATACAATTTGATTGTTCGAACTCCAGGATGGGAAGCCTAGAGGATTGGCCAACCCTTGGCACTCCTTAACTAGTATCTTATATACGTAATAACTGTAGTAGTAGTCAGTGAATGCCCATGCAAAATGGTGCCAGGTTCTGTATTAGCTGTGGATATGCACGTGCATGCAGGCATCTTGAAGTTAGTTGGACTGATGGACTGACGGAACTTTTTTATTGTCCTTGTCATTGGACTGATGGAAACAACTGAATCATCGAAATCTGTAATTTTCAAGTTATTTTAAATTATGTAATAACCATCTTGAACCTTTTGATTTAGTCACTTGACAAAATTGTCTCTAGGGGTCTTAATGTGCTTCTCATCACTTTGAGGTTTGTGTGAACTTTATAGCATACGTCTTTATGAGTACAAAGAAGAAAGACACAGGTGTTGTGGAAGAAGTTGCGATTCCAGCTTCAACAAATGCTGCTACAACTGCTCCTGTTGCTGAAAAACCCTTACCTTTGCCAACCATAACAGAGTCTGTGAAGTCGAGGAAACCAGTTCCAGAGGATCAGCAGCGTGAACTTTTCAAGTGGTTATTGGAAGAGAAGAGGAAGGTTAAATCAAAAGATCCTGAAGAAAAGAAGCGCATCGATGAAGAGAAAGCCATTCTCAAACGGTTTATTCGAGCAAAATCTATCCCAAGTGTCTAATTATTCAACAGCTGTTCTCAAATTTACAGATTACTAGAAATGATTTTATTTTGTATTTTTTTCATGTTAATTTTGTCATGGTGTTTTATAGTTGGGTTGAAGATCAATGCTGGAATTTCATCTGATTCCATCTAAGTTCTTGAAGTCGTGAAGTGCAATACAAGGATAATGTTGATGCTGATCAGTAAAACATAGAACCAACTTCTATCTTCCCTGCTCTGCTCATAGACCTGTATGTGGTCCGACCAACTTTCTTGGTTGTTTCTATGTTTTTCTTATACTGCATTCGTTGGCTTTGAGTATTGGGGACCAGTCTATGTTTATCTAGGTTAAAAAAAAAAAAAAAAAATACACTGTCCACTATAACACTTCCAGAATTTCAAATATTTTACAGACCCTTTATAAAGCTATGGAGAAGATATACACTCTATGCTTAGCTGTCTGTATAATTTACTAATACTCCATCATTGACATTTGGGAAGGTGGAAGTGAATTGATGAAACTTTTCTTGTCATACCTGCTTCATCTTGTCTCTGCAGGCTCATATCATTCTCATTGCAAGACAGAACTGCAGTTTCATTTACTGTAATTCTGGAAGTTCCAAGTTGTGGAGATTCCGCGCCCAGAAGAAAAAATTAAAATAAATAAGTAAATAATCGTGAAATTTCAAATGGGCCTAACCAGCGCATGCTCAGTTTCTGTAGAGTTCGTGGACACCCCCCAATATGCATACCGATAGTCATGTTTCAACCACCAATTGAGCTTTCCTCTTCTAAATTTACACGTAAAGTTAGTAAAAATATATATAATATATCTAAAGGTTCCCAAAACTCGAAGAAATAGTGGAATGAATGAACAAAACACACAAATAAACTCTAGAGAGAGAGAGAGAGAGAGAGAGAGAGAGAGAGAGAGAGCAATTTGATGCAATGATGATATTTGATTAAATAAGACATTTTTAAGTAAGATACTTAATCATAAGTTAGGTAATTTGAAACAAAGAGATAAAGCAAAACAGAGGAATGGAGCTTAGCATTTAAAAAATAAGCAATCAAGAAATGGGCCAACGGGGGAGCTGAATATTTTTTAATTATAGTCAAACAGAGATCTTGAAAGTTCTTGAAATAGATTAATTTAAGCCTGCTGCAGAGAAAGATGGGCCCTGTTTTTCTTCATTTACTTTACTTCGCATTGTGGACGCACCGGTATTTGTGCTCATAGAAGATATTGCCATTACTCTTCCACCTTTGAATAAGAGAATTCCATATAATAATTGACCTGTATTTGTTGGCAAAGAGGCACAGATACATGTGGCCTCTACCATATAAAATGAGAAAGGATGGGAACGAATGTGACATGAGAGGTTGGCCTTGTGTATGCAGGAGAGAGAGAGAGAGAGAGAGAGAGAGAGAGAGAGAGAGAGAGAGAAGTTGTGAGGCAGGGGATGATGATGGAGGATTGTGGTTGGATTTATTGAGTCTCACATGAATGCACGAGGCCGCCCAGCTTGTTTGGGGGGGGGGGGAAGACTCCAAAGATCAATCATGCATTTGTGGGGACTTCTAGTTCTCACTCTTTTGTATATCTATGTACTGAACAAACTTATCATAACATTTACGAAAGAACTTTTAAGATTATTCCTCTCTGAACTTTTTAACCTCTGCACAGATGTACGCTACTGCTCAAACTGAAACCCACCTGAACAAAATGGGTCATTTGGTCAAATACACAGTATGTAATCATTTATAGGTTACTTCATACTCTATTCTGGGTGGGATTATTGGTCAAAATGAAAAGATTTAACATTATCTTAAATTGGGTCGTTCTGTCTTTCTTACCAGACTAATGGAATAAGTAGGAAAAGTAGTTTGGGCTAAAAAATAAAATAAAAAATTCTTCTGAGTCAGGCTGCCAACCTCAACCCAATAAAACCTGGCTAAGCTTCTGACCCATTGTTATGATAGAAAAATGGTCTTAAATTCGATTCTTACTGTTGACAGAAATGTGAAGAGGTTGAAAAGGTGTCGGTCAGGCTTCCAACGCCACCCTAATAAAACCTGGCTGGCTATAAGCCTCCAACCTTGTGTAAATCCAGCACCAAGACAAATCCTGCTTGTTAAAAAAACAGAAAAAAAAAAAAACCTAATGCAAATCTTTAAATTTATGCCCGCCCCAACACAAATATTCCATGTTCTACATTAAGTTGGCTCTAACATCTCTCTCTCCGCACGCGTGCTTGTACGCATGCATACTTCTTTCTGCTTAAAAATGTTAGTCATGGCTGTGGTCACCATGATTAAGCATATTTAATGCAAAACTTAGAGACAGAAAGGAGAGAAACACACAGAGAGAGAGAGAGAGAGAGAGAGAGACCGTGCATGCGGGAAATTCATCCATAATGGATACCATGTGGCTCGTGTTAGGAACATCAATTTTCTTTTCCACCATAATTCTCTACAGGAAACGGTTTAGACTCAGATCATCACACAGAAGCACACTTCCTTTAGGCAGTCTTGGATGGCCTCTTATCGGGGAAACAATTGAGTTTGTGTCTTGTGCTTACTCTGACCGCCCCGAGAGCTTCATGGACAAACGTCGCCGCATGTAAGTGTGATTATATAGTATATGAGCAGTACCCAGATCATTACTTTCTCTTAATTGCACCATTAAATCACGCATTATTTTCCCGTGATTTAGCTTAACATTCAAATCTACGCTTCTGTAGCATAAATATGGTCATCTAAAGCTAATCTACTTTGCTTAATTTTGCAGATATGGAAAGGTGTTCAAGTCACACATATTTGGAAGTCCCACGATCGTTTCGACGGATGCAGAAGTGAGTAAATTTGTTCTACAAAGTGACGCAAAGGCTTTCGTCCCGTCTTACCCCAAATCACTCACGGAGTTAATGGGGAAGTCTTCTATTTTGCTGATCAATGGGAGCTTACAAAGGAGAATCCATGGACTCATAGGAGCCTTCTTCAAGTCGCCACATCTCAAGGCTCAAATTACAAGGGACATGCAAAAGTATGTTCAAGAATCAATGGCAAATTGGAAAGATGACCATCCCATATACATACAAGATGAAGCCAAAAATGTTAGCTGTCTCTCTCTCTCTCTCTGCCATTAATCTATATGGATTTGGGAAGTGAGTTCCTATCATTTAAGCTGGAGTCTATATTTTTCTTCCTCCATGTTTAAGATGACTCCTTGAGAAGATCAATACTTTAATAGACACAATAAAACGTACAAGTTAAAGATGCCACCTCTCTTGAATCTATATATGCTTCTACCATGAGTGAATAATCTCTCTGGATCCTACTAACTAATAAGGTCTGAAGAATATTTTGGTTTAAATTAAGGAATCCATTTGTCTATGGGGTTCACAATAATTTTGCATGAATCATATTGTTTGGAAAATTAGATTCATAATTATTGTGTTACCTGGTCTTTTTGAAAAGTAACTAAGATTTCCCTGTCTGTATCCAGATTGCCTTTCAAGTACTAGTCAAGGCATTGATTAGTTTGAATCCCAGTGAAGAAATGGAGCTTCTAAAGAAACAGTTCCAGGAATTCATCTCTGGCCTCATGTCTTTACCCATAAACATTCCGGGAACTACGCTCTACGGATCACTACAGGCAAGTTAATTAACTCATGATTTGTCTTCATGTTGTTATTTTCTCTAAAAATATTGATCCGTCGATTAAATTTTACTATCAGGCAAAGAAGAAAATGGTTAGTTTAGTAAAAAACGTAATCCAAGCTAGAAGACAAAGCGTCCTGATCTCCACGGTTCCAAAAGATGTGGTAGATGTGTTGCTCAATGATTCAAGTGAACAATTAACAGACGATCTAATAGCAGATAATATGATTGATATGATGATACCGGGAGAGGATTCAGTGCCGGTTCTCATGACTCTAGCCATAAAATACCTCTCGGATTGCCCCACTGCCCTACAACAGTTAACGGTATGGAAATTCTCTCTCTTGTTAATGGAGTTAATAACCAAATTACCACACTGATCAATCTGCATTAATATTCAAATATGATGGCTAATTGGTTTCAACACAGTTTTACTCGATCGTACGTACTTTACTTGGAGCTGTCAGCTGCATATATACATCCTTTTCGGCGAACCCGATTTGCGGCCTAGACTTACTTTTTTGTAAAGTTTATGAGATTTGAGTCCAATTTTTGGTCTGCTTTTGCATGTCCTTTTCGATTTCTTTGTCATTTCTAGAAGTACTGCTTAATTTCTTTCCTTCAATCTACTGGTACATCAAGTGGAATCTGTAACTACTTGCTAGGGTGTTCCACACTATATATGGTACGTACTACTAGTTATGTGACAGTAAGTCGTCATATATAATCAACATAATTAATATTACATTCATCGTAGAAATTTGTTTTGATGTTATTTTTCAAAAAAAATGATGTGCATGCCTTTGATAATTAGAGGAAAATAATACTATGCCTGCTTTTGGAAGAGACCTGTAGAGATTTTCTTTAAAATTAGTGTTTCTAAATCATTTGGTCGGCCAATTATTGGGTTAGGGAGACATTAAGTGCATGCACGTACGTGTGGACGTTTCTTATCGCATATATCAAGACATTTATTGGTTCCTATTTATATGTTATAGTCGGGTTGTCATCTAAATCTTGGTACATCTGATCAGGACGAAAACTTGAAGCTGAAAACACTCAAAGCTCAGCTTGGACAGCCTCTGTGTTGGAGTGATTACTTATCATTGCCATTTACACAGAATGTAAGTTATATATATATATATATATATATATAAGATCATAAAAGACTAAAGGAAAACTAAATAATCCACTCATTAATTAATATAAAGTAATACTACCATGTTTTTCTATTCATCTATAGGTAATTACAGAAACTCTAAGGATCGGAAATATTATAATTGGTGTGATGCGAAAGGCCATGAAAGACGTTGAGATAAAAGGGTATTTGATACCAAAAGGATGGTGTTTTTTCGCATATTTTAGATCGGTTCATCTTGATGAAAATCACTATGACTGGCCTTACAAGTTCAATCCATGGAGGTGGCAGGTATATATATGGGGAGGACTCAATCTTTTCTTTCCCATATTAATTTGGTTAATTTCTTGTGTTCATGCACGATCTATTTTACTTTCTTTGAGCTTTTAGTAATGGCTTCGGGTTCTGGACAGGACAAAGACACGAGCACTTGTAACTTTACTCCTTTTGGAGGTGGGCAAAGGCTATGTCCTGGCCTTGACTTGGCCAGGCTGGAAGCTTCCATCTTCCTGCACCACTTTGTCACTCAGTTCAGGTAATGATCAGAATTTCCCAACTCCCATTTCACCAATATTTGGGAACTTAAGCGCATGGAAATAATTTCATCTTCTTTGTTATTTTATCCACGTGGAGAAAAACAAAAGATAAAGCGGCTAGATTTGTAAATCAGCATTAATGGAAAGAGCTAATGATGATAATCTAATTGGTCCCGATTCATATCCCACCACACAGCTAATTAACAACGTCGTAGCTACATCAGCTGTGTGCCTGACAGAAACCTAAAAGAAAGGGATGGACCCCTATTTCGAGATAATGTTTTTCCATTCTTAAAGCTGTTGATCTAGTTCAAAAAAATCCCTTTGCATCTTTATGGGAGAAATAAGCGGAAGTCCAATATTGTGAAGGTTGTCCTGACAAAACAGTACTGCATTTCTTCTACAATTTTTTCGCATCTTAGCAGAGACAAAACATAGCAAAAAACATCATGCTTTCTGTCATTTTTTTTGGCTTTCTCAGTTTTTAGTAAAGGCATCTTTTTCATACTTTGTTGAAAGAGTCCTCTCCATACTAGATTCCAAATCATCCTTTGGCATAGATCACATGAGAACCATTAAAAATAGATCTTTCCATAGATCTTTCCCAAGTGGGACGTCCGTATAAAATTATAAAACCAAGTCTCTCTGCATACGTTACCTGCACGTCTTTTACTGCAGAGGATCAGCAAAGACACGACCATATGTGACTGAGCTAGGCCTTGTATTTACCATTAGAAAGGCCTTCATACATATGTATATATGTGTGTGTGTGTGTGTTTGACGTACATTTTCAGGATTTTCCTTAGTCAAGGCTCAAGCGCGTCGAAAACATGATTCTCGAACAGTTCACAGTTCGTGTCTTCATCTGCAGTGATAATTATTTGCAATAAAGTGACAGATCATCCTCACATATATATATAGGTAGGCAGCGACTAGTAATTCATGTATATATTAAGAAACAAGGCTATGGTCAATCTAGATTAGTTGTAGGAAAGGCTTTAAAGTTTTGCTTGACTTTGAAAAAATACATCATATTTTGGTGGTCTTGTCCATTGACTGTCTTCCTTTTTAAACAAATTGCCAACCTTTACATAATCAATAAACTATTTAATATATCATCTCATCGGGTTGTGCATATGAATTCCTTTACACGCTCCAAGCCTCTGCATGGTTATAATACTTGATCGATAGTAAAACAATGTTTTGACCGATCGACCGATTTGAGTGTTGGACAGAGGAAGTGTCATGTGCTTGATAATTAGAGCTTGATCATGGAGTTTTGAATATAGGTTTCTATCTTTTTTCTCCATGCAGTTGGGTGGCCGAGGAAGACACAGTTGTTAACTTCCCCACAGTGAGAATGAAGAGGAGGATGCCAATATGGGTCAAGAGGAGAGGGAACCCTTGAGCCAGTTGTTTTGGCTTCCAAAGGGAGAAATCTCAAGTAACTTCGACACGATGGTAACCCAAAATAATAAAAAAAACATCATGCAAGAAGACAAAGAAATGAAGGAGAGAAAGAGTTGGCTCGGCCACAGATCGAGCCCACACGTGTGGGGCAATCATTAGCTGACACTTTTGTCCTCTTCCACATCTACTTGCACATGATATCGACAATAGGAGTACAAACTTTTGTAGAACTCAAATTATTCATCGGTTATTTTTTTCTCGCTTTTGACTTTTTTTTTTTTTTTCCCTTTCGTTTTAACTGAGAAAGACAGTTTAATATGACAAGAGATATCCTCCATTAAAGTGTCTGTACAATCGAAATAAAAGTGGAAACCATGGGAGCTACTTTTGGCTTTTGTTTCTTAGAATTATTATTATTATTGTTGTTATTATTTTCCTATAATTTACAGAGGCAACTTTTGATAAGGTAGTGGGCGGAGGTAATGATTTGTGTGCATGCATGGTCCCAACTACCAAAAGCATTTTTCAGGACAACTAGCGCGCGCGGTATTCATGTATTTAAATTAGCCCATTCACAGTCACGCGCGTAGGAGATTGGATAAGAATGGCGAGGCCGGCCGGGGATCAGCTAAATTCCCATGAATTAACGAAAATCCACCAAACTTTATCTTCGAAATTAACTTGCTGATCCATTAATGGGCCGAGTTCTTGAACGTTGAGGTTTGAGAAGGAAGACGGTCGAAATCCAGGCGTTTTGGATCATATGAGTAGTTGCTATATATATTATGTATATATATATATATATATATATTTACTTATAATACTTATTTCGTTAGTTTTATTTTAAAATTTAAAATTTATAATTTTTAGTATATTAATAATTGACATATAAAAAAATAAGTATATTTAACATTTTATAATAATTTGGATGGGATAAGTGAGATTTAGCAGGGCCTTATAGAAATCATTGGAACCGGTCGTCACCAATGCAGACCGATCATCAGAGTCCATAATCGACAAAGAACCGCCGACGGTATAAAATTAAGGAAATCGACTATCGAACTGGCCAATTATATATATATATATATGTATAAAAAACGACGATGTTTCACTAAATGTAAAACAAGGTAGTTTTAGTTATAAGTTTTATAAATAAAAAAAATTAGGGGACAGCCAGTCCACTTAGTTTCAGGACCGGTCGTCACCTAATTTTAATAAACTCACATTCTTCTTCTTCTTCTCTTGTCTTCTTCTTCCTTATGTTTCTTTCCTCTGCAACTGCAACTTCACAGCCAGTGCTCGCCTCCTCCTTCATAGCGACATCGATGGTAGACTGACGAACCAGACCAACTCACGTCGACATTGAAGACGCCAATTTTCTCCCTCTAATTGGCCGGTTCGAAAGCTCTCCAGACACCGTCGGTGTGGCATCCGTTTTGGATCAAAACTACATCGAATATGTCTGTTTCAACCTTAAGATTTAGGCCTCGAGCTCGTTTAGTTATACATATTATATAAGATGAGATAAGAAATTTGTTAATAGTAATGAGATAATTTATGAATAGTGAAAGAAAAATTATATTTATAGTTGTGGAGAGTGCAAGTGCCGCACAATCTCTTAAAAAAATGTGAGTAAATACAAGATCCGCATTATAAAAAAAAATAGTTGACCATATTCTTTTACAAAATGATTGTGCAGTATTTGCACAATCCACGACTGTATCTAGCATTACTCATAGTGAAATGGTTTTAGTTAAGACTTTTTTGAAGTTTTGAAAAAATGAGTGAGAAAAAGTTAAATAAAAAAATTATAAAGTTAAAATAAGATTATAATATAATTTTTGTTTTAAGATTTAAAAAAGTTGAATTATTTTTTATGTTTTGTTTGAAAATTTGGAAAAGTTAAAATGATTAGGTAATAATTAGATGAAAAAATTAAAATTTAAAAATTAAAAATATTTTTATTTGAATGGTGTTTATATGTGAAGATGAGATAAGATTGAATTATAAGACGGTTCGAAGGTTAATTGTAAAACCAAACCAAGCATTATTTAGTGGTACGTGTCTTCTAGTTTATAAATAATATGCATATAATGACATGAATTACATATTATCTTACAAATGAAGTGTCAAGAGCTTGATAACATATCGGTTATCCAAATGAAAAACCTGAATTTGAAACCTCACACCCCATATATTTAAAAAAAAAAAAAAGAAACTTAAAAATGAAGTTTTTCATAAAATAAACAATTCGATAATTTAGCAGTAAAGAAAATCCAAATGTTAATGATTTATTTCTCTCTCTCCTCATCCATTCCCTATAAGATCATATGGACCCGTAAAATCCCAACCAATCGTTCTATAATATTGGGGCACTACACAATAATATTTCCATATCCCTCTTTGTGTGATTAATCAAGCTGGATCCTTACCTCGTCTTAATTTGTGATATACAATACATGAGCTATGGGTCAATACTTTTTAAGGCCACAAGGTCGTAAATTATATTTTGCTTTTACATGCATTTGCCTTTATCATGAATATTCATGGGTGTCTTCACGCTTTGTTTTTACATTTTCCTCAGCTATATGTATTTCTCTTCTTGCGATCATAGATATATGTGTTCTGAAGCGTATAAGATTGGATTGGGTTATTGGCTTGATGAAAAGAATAAATCGCTTTTAGAGCTTCGGTTTACACTTTACGGAAACCGGCCCATTTATTTTCAACCTATTAAAGCGACTTTGTCAATTTATAAAAGATAAACGATTTGTTTTGTTAAATAAGATTAAATTGAATTACCTCAAGAAGTGAAATTTTTGCAAGGTCGGATCTTTGTTTGTCTTACTGCCCACGTCGACGTCACTGTGTCGTTTGCACTTCTACGTCACTTAGGAGGCTACTAGAGTCTCCTAAATAATTCAACACTTCAAAATCAAGAGATTTAGATGGTTCCTCTAAGAAAATGTAGAGAGAGAAGAATTTTTCTTAAACTTTTTCCACACCAAATAAAATGAACATACTCTTTATTTAAAAGAGTTTTCACATCTGGAAGTTAATTAACTTCTCTGAAAATGAGGAAGTTAAATAACTTCCCTTCAAATTGTGATAGTGGTTGGGAGTTAACAAATAACTTCCCCACCTATGTGGAGTAGTGGACACAACTTGGTCATAGGATTTACCCATTACCAACATCTCTCACTTGTCCACTATGGACATTATGTCTATTAACAATCTCCTCATGTTCTCTCAATCAATTATCCCTCATATAAAAAATGAAGCGTGCGACCTGATGAGAAGACAAATGATAGGAGTACTATATTAAATCACCATCATACTAACATAGTATATCACTCATTATATCTCGTTTATGCCCCAAATTATTTGATCTCACTAAATCAAGTGTCCTTAATCTCTCACAAGTTTATAACTCAGAGAAATTCTTGACCTCATATCATATAATATACTCATGATTATATCGAGTCAAAACGACATAATCGCCCGGGCTATGAGACATAAAATAACAAGTAAGAATCCAAACAATCTTTCCTAGACACTCATGTCAATTCAATTAGACTTGACTGTTTTTCTATACAGGTTCCGCGAGACAGTATTGTTGCCCAGATGACTAACACAAGAGGGGGGGTGAATTGAGTTGTATTTAAAAAAAATAACAGTTATAAATCAAATATACAATATAAAATATAAAGAAAATATGAAACAACAATAAATATAAAGAGTAAGGGTAAGAGAGAAGCAAACTCAGTATGTTAACGAGGTTCAGCCCCACTGCCTACGTCCTGGCCTCAAGCTACCCCTTGAGAATTCCCGAATTCACTATTCAATCTCCTTCAGGTGGAGATAGAAACCTATTACACCTTTGAACAACACCGCTACAAAGGATCCGTGTAGAACACCCTCTACACTTGCAATCATCTTACACGTGGTGATTCAACGATTCCCTGTGTAGAACACTTTCTATACGCACAAGGGTTGTACACACCCTTTTACTGATACAAGAATTGATAAGTGGGTAGGATATCAGAAAACACTCCTCAATGAGTGAAATAAGAACAATACAAGCACAAACTATATCTCTCAAAATAAACAAGGGTTAAGGCTCAATGCTTAGAGAAGAGAGAATGAAAGCTTTGAATGAGAGTTGTATGCTCTTGGTGTTGTGAATGTGAAGCTGTCAAATGATCTATTTATAGGCATATGAGACTTCATATTCAAATTTAAAAAGATTCACATGTCAAACACATCATCATTCATTTTTCAAAAATTTCAAACCTAATCTTTTTACTTTTTGCATATGACAAAAGGAGCACACTTTTGTAGAGGGTGTTCTACACGGATCCTTTGTAGCGGTGTTGTTCAAAGGTGTAATAGGTTTCTATCTCCACCTGAAGGAGATTGAATAGTGAATTC